>OZ005654.1:204156106-204708606 GCA_963930645.1 Salticus scenicus
ATTCTAAATGCTCTAAATATTCTGAATTATTTATATTGCGAGAAATTCTCGCTTGATTTTCTAGAATTTGGTAATAAACCAAGATTATAGTTGCAGAAACCCGTCTTTTGTAGTCTCATTTATTTGCAGAGATTTTTAAATAACTTTGCCCTCGAGAATATAGGCAAACGCTCCAGAATTCTAATAGGAGCTTCTAGAACTCGCTTTCGAAGGGGACTAGAATTTATAAGGATGACATGGAACTATTTTTTCTAGAGCCACAATTTATATTCCAGATGTCAGTTACAGAATTTTTTCTCAGTGTAGGACTACATAATTGAAGACATTTGAAATGCTTTATTTACAATTGCTTCCTCCCATTAATTTTAAAGATATTTCATTTATTTCAAAATATTTTTATTAAGAATTTTTAAGTAAAAACTAAACATTGCTATATTAATGTGTTAATTTACTTAATAGTGTCATATAAAAAATATGAACTATTTGATACTAATGTTAACGATGAAATTATATGAGCTTTTTTTTTAACTTACAATTTTCTCCAAATGATAATAATATAAATATTAGTAATAATAATAAAATTAAATTATAACAGCGATATTTATGAACATATTAAGAATCTGTATCTTTTAATTATTCACAAGAAAACAAAATTTCATATTTACTGCATATGGAATTAGTTAGCTGCGTTAAATTCTGTAATAAATCATTTAACTGTTAAAGATAAGTTCAATAAATGACTGAATTTATTTAGAATCCATGAAATATAATGATAATGATTATGACAATGAAGACGATTGCTTTTTATTGAAGTAATATTATTACAAAAACATTCATTTTAATAGTCCTGGTTTTTATTTGTGTTATATCTTTTAATAGAAGCGTTATTTATAATAAAGTATACTGCACGCATTATTTCAAAAGATGTGATTAGATATCTTTAAAGATAAAGATATCTTTCTTCTAAAACTCTCTTACAAATATAGTTGGCCTATAGAAGATTTTAAATTATGGGAAAAGAAACTTTTGGATTATTTTGAAAAGGATTTAATATTTTATAGGAGTTACTTTGGAAAGAAATTTCATGAAGAATACAATACCGACTTAAAAGAAAATATTGAAAATTTAAAGAAAAAATTTATTATTGCCACCGTTGATAAAGCTGGAAATAATTTTGCCATTTTTGTAAAGTTTTTTTTTTTTTTTTTTTTTTTTTTTTTTATAAAATGTTAGTTACAAAAGAATATTCTGGTAATTGCTCTTACAAAAAATTAAATGATGCCCCCTCAATTGTAAGAAAATGAATCCTGGCTTTTGATAAAAAACTTAATATAAATAGAAACAGTTTTAATTTTCCATATCTTTTTATTAACGTTAAATTTAATAAAAATCCCATTAAATTTCGTTACGTTACTTGCGGTAATTTTAGTTATAATTACAAGGCCAGTAAAAAACTTTTTTATTTGCTCAATAATATCCTGAATAATTTAGAGTCAGACGATAATTGTCATATCATTAAAAATAATTACCCAATATTAAAATATTTTAAAGAAAACTCAGAAGATATATTTACAATTAATACATATGATTTCGAAAACCTTTTTGGTAGTATCCCACATAACTTGGTTCTGGAAATTTTTGAAAAAATCTACGAGGAATTTTGTCATGTAATAGAATGTGAAAAAGTTTATTGGATTAACCTTATTAAATTTTGTATTTTCGAAAATGTTTTGTTTAACAGTGTAAATTATTTTTTTACAAATTCACGGTATCCCGATGGAAACCAGCTACTCGAGTGCCTTCGCTAACATTGTTTTGTTTATGTTTAAAAGAAAATTTAAAGATATTAAGTTCTATAGATATACTGATGACGTAATAGCAATAAACTGTGAAAATTTTGCGAAATATGCAGCTGAAATCTATCCCTCCGACCTTATCTTAAGCCGTACGGACTCTAAAGACAAAATTTCTTTCCTGGATTTAAAAATTAAAAAAAAAAAAAAAAAGATAAAAACTGGTTTATTGGAATTTATGATAAAAGGCAAGATTTTAACTTTAAAGTTTGTAATTTAACGAGTTGGTTCTCCCGTATAAGTCATAGATTTTTAACCCAAATTAACAGAATTAAAATGATTTACAATAACCATATAGACCTGAATTTAGCTCTGGAAAATCTCAAAAACATATTAACTGTCAACCGCTATCCTGTTTTACTACTCAATAAACATTTCAGTCTTCTTGATTACAATCTTACTTAAGTTTCTTTTTTCTTTCTTTCTTTTGTCCATTTCGGGCGACATTTAAGAGCTGGTAAGTGGTCCTACCAGCTGAAATGGGGTCTATGTTTAACCCTTTCAGGGGCACTAAGTAAAAATGATTGAATTTCATTTTAAATATATATATATCATAAAGTAAACATCCCCTACAAGTCATATTTGATGAAGAAAAAAATTCAGCATGTGGGGATTTTTTTGTGGGTGGTGGCTAGGCGTTCTAGCCACTGTGTCTATAAACCTAAAAGATGCTCCTAAAAATCAAACTAAACTTAATTATCTAAGATAATATGTAAATCTTTTGCATTTAAAAGGTGCATTACAGTATATTTACACTACCAAATACTTTTGAATAAAAAAATTATTTTTCATAAAAATATGTAAAAGAAACTTCAAAAAATTTTCCCGCAACTTGTCCATTTAAAAAAGTCACAGGCACATCCAGCTTAAAGTTACTGTAGTTCTGCCATCTCTATTTCAATTTTAGAAGTACACATTAACTTTTCATAAAAGTGGATAAAAAAAATAGCCACTGCACACTTAGAGAAAAATTTCTAAAGTAGGTGGATAGACCCTCTAGCCACCGCCCCTGAAAGGGTTAAAGGCCTGCTTCACTCACCGTCACCAGGGGCCGAAGCTAATGTTATTCTATGGGAAATTTTCTTTACTAATAACTAATTAACTAATACATATGTTTAAATTCTGTTTTCACATTCAGAAAATTCCTAGTTGTTAAATTGACGCACCTTTTTTAAAAATGTATTTTTAAAATTTTTTATATTTTATTTTTAAGCTGTAAAATACGAATTTTCAATATGGGAAATTTTCCATTTTGCAATTTCAAAATAAAATATTAAAAACTAAAAAAATACATTTAAAAAAAAAGTGCGTCAATTTAATAATTGGAATTTTTTTAAATATGAAAACAGGATTTAAAAATGTATATTAGTTAATTAATTATAAGCAAAGAAAATTTCCCATAGAATAACATAGTCTCGGGCTTCCAGCGATGGTAAGGGAAGAGGGCTGTTAAGATGGGGGGATTTCAATTTTCCTCATTTTACTAACTATTCAAGTTTGTCCAAGTATGTATTTATTTGTATTCTTGTATTTTATTTTGATGTATTTACTTTGGTACTTTATTTATGAATTTAATTGCTTTTTGTGCTTTGTGTTAATTAAATTCGTTTGCTGTATAGTCTTGCTTCCATCTATGAAAAGTTGGGGGCTAGAAACGTGTTTTTTTTTTTTTTTTTGGGGGGGGGGGGGAGATAGACAACGTTTCGTCAGAAACTTCTCATATTTTATTTCCTACATGGAGGAGCTCCCCTGAAGAAGGCCTTCATCTGTTTTGGGATTAATTTTCATTTATCCTTGGTAATTTTGCTTATTTATTATAGTTTTATATTTCCTTTCGTTGCATTTGCACATAGGTTTATAAATACTCTGTTCTAGTTCTATATTTAAAAATTATCTTATATATATATACATATAGTAAATTACTGCCTTAAATTTATACAAATTCGTATATATAAATGCAATCAAATACAAAATTTAAGTATTTAAAATATCTTAGAAAAGTATTTAATAAAATAAAGTAAAAAAAATTTCAAAATTTATTATTATTATTATTTTTTTTCTGTAAAATGATTTTTATATTTTCATCGATTTTTTACATACCACCTTTCCATAAATGAAACTTTCAATTTCAGACATTTTTTCAAACATAAAAAAAAACGTACTTTAAAAATTATCTTAAAACTTCAGGAGTGCGTCGAATAATTTATACCTCATATATTTCATCGAAAATTTTGTTTCGAAAGGAAAAAAGGGGACAAATAAAAAATTAAAGAATAAACAGATTCTTTGAAATCGCCTTGTAAAAGGTAACACGCGTTTTGGTTGTAGCATGTGATTGTGAAGCTTATTATAATTACCTCTATTCATTTATATGAAACTAGCAGATATAGTTATGGTGAAATAAAGGTTTCTTTAAAAGATTTGAAATAATTTGAAAGCTTTTTTATTAAAACATGCAGGGTATTTAACCGCATGCAATGTCATTTTTTTAAAAACTTGATATACTGTATTGACACAACATACTGCAATCAGAATATAAAAATATTAAATATCTAACAAAATAGGAGCATTTTTAGTAAATAGGTTTTACTGAGGAAGCGTTAACAAATTCTTTTCTAATTTATTAGAAAAATGTATTATGCCACTATTGGCAGCAAAATTATTTGAGCGCTAGCAATAATTCCTATATAAAACTAGAATGTTGTGGCCCCCATATGATTTTCTTCTATATTTTCCTATGCAAATTCACTCAGTAAAAACAATTTATTAAAATTATTATTTAATAAAATTACCTTCCATGATAATGCAGTACGATTTCCGTATTAGAGAAGTAGTATAACACTAAATAGCCAATAAAAAGTTAATTTTATTCTCGATTTTACATTTAAAAAAAAAAAAAAAAAACGTTAAAAAGGAAGAAAAAATAAAAAATTGATTATTTTAAATTATAGCTGATTGATGGTTCAACCATTCGCTTTAAAGGTATTGGCGAGCGCTTTTGAAAGATACCCATCATAAAAATTTATTCCCTCGAGGGTTAATTTCCCCCCTCCCCCCCAGGGGGAAAGGCGATGCTCCTACATATACAAAATTTTTTTCCCAGTTGACTATGTCCATTATAAATAATTCTTGTAAATCTCATAATGATTATTTAAAAACAATTCTTTTTATGCACATTTATACAAAATTTTGTCCTATACCACCATGTTAAAAATTTAGAAAAAGCGGGATCGCAACGCAACCTGTAAGACAATTTTTACCAAAAGTTGATAGGCACTAATTTATGTCAAGGTGTTACTACATACCAATTTGTATGAAATTCTGTGCAGTAGTTTCTGAGATACAGTTGCCACAAAATTTTGTTGTGAACACCCACAGACAGGCAGACATTTTCTAAAAATGGTCAAATCGTGTTCTACACTGAATAGGGTATCAGGATGCATCGATATATCGCGAAACATCAATTTAAAGCATGCAATTTGAAACTGATAACGAAATCTTTCAGTTGGCGATATATCGCAAGTGTTACGATTATCAGGAACTCAACCGTGAACGTACTGCGAGCGACCATATCAGTTTCCGTAAGCCCAACTTTTCATCCCGTGATAGCCGGTAATCGTTGATACGAAGGAGTGAGGATGATACACGTATAATGGCTGTATCACATGAGAGATTTTCACTCAACTTTTTACTAAACACACACCATTACACCCAACACACTCAGCCTGACCTTGTTCAAGGACAGTACATTTTCGGATGATTAGCTTTTACTACGTGCTTTAGAAAAAGTTGACTATGTTCAGCGTGCTCATCAAAATTGACCAATAGGAGAAATGGACAGGATTTTTCGTGGAATACCCTTAAGTGCAGTTTCCACTGAGGTTGGTTCGAACGGCACTATTGATGTGGTCAAGCGGATCTTTTGATGTGGTCAAGCGGTTGGAAGGCCGGAAAAGTTCCTTGTCCTAACCCCCTGCTGAGATAATTGAGGGGCCAGAGGCACATATCTTTGTCGATTTTGCATGCTTTCCTTTGAAGTAACTGCACAATCTGAAAAAAAAGGCTACAACTGATGACAAGACAT
This sequence comes from Salticus scenicus, assembly GCA_963930645.1. NCBI lineage: Eukaryota > Metazoa > Arthropoda > Arachnida > Araneae > Salticidae > Salticus > Salticus scenicus. The sequence goes on from OZ005654.1 coordinate 204,162,044, forward strand.
TTGGCTCTTTGTGTCGGGAGCGTGATTAATGGTTTTTTGAACCTCGAACTTCCAACTGCAATGGAAACCGGCCTTTAGAGAAGGGAATACCTCACACTATCTGTTCGAGGGATTCCTACAAACAGCTCATCGGTTTTCTTGTTCGTTCGGCTTCCCCAACTTTGAACGACGCTGAGTGAACAGGTTGAGTATAATGTTGTGTTGAATATATATGCTCCCGTGTGATATGGCCATAACGCATGCATGATATTGGACATTGGTTTCATCTGAAATCACTACTCATAGCTACGATCTGAATATTCGTTATCGCCTTTTATGATCTTACTTTATTGGGAATCGATTATCAGCTGAGCAATAACGCATGCGTGATATCAGACTCTGATATGACTGAGACACTGCGTGATAGTCATCCGATCTCTTTATTCGCTGCTACGATATGTATATTCATCGTCGCCATTACAATATTAACACAAAACTATTATTCCCTATACATAAAATTAACAATAATTGATGTAGTCAATTTTATTAAGAAATAGCTGAATAATTTCGTCATTTATTTACATCCATATTTGTCAAAAAAAAATAATAATAATAATAATAATATTCTGGTTTTTTTTTTTTTTTTTTTTTTTTTTTTAAGATATTAACTGTTTTGATTTAAATAATTTTTTAAAAGCTTTTTCATCAATGTATACTAAATTTGTTTATAATAATGTAACAATAATTTAATTTCCTTCAAATATTTTATTATATCTGATCAATATAGCGAAAATTTGGTGTTATTTATTTTTATACTTTTATTTCGTTAAACAAACCAAATCAATTTCTTTATAGTGTAACCACGTTTCCTACGCCTAATAGTGAGGACGAGTCGTCGAAAATCTTGGAGGGTTTTCAAGTTGACCAACAGGTTTGAATTTAGTAAACATCCAGTCATTCGGTATTCCCTTGTGGCTTTTTTTCTCTAACGAAAAGATTGTCTCCGCTATTTTACTAGTGGACTCGTTGAATCCGCACTTGCGCAGAGGCTTCCATGGTCGCAAGGAATGTATTTAAAGAGTACTCAGGATACTGTTTTCTATTGTGAATCTAATTTCAGAGACGGCAGGAAGGAAGCACCTTTATTTTAGAAATCTTAAAATGCTATAGTATAATCTATATATGTAAAAGAGTAAACTCACTGATCACTAACTCAACATAGCCGTGGCGATTCTATGGGAGATAAAGTTGCAAATTTTGGTGAGCACGTTTGTTTTAGGACTCTGACGCCCACTAAGACGAGATTTTGCGAAATACCCCCGTTTCCCCCCTGGGGGGGGGGCAGAAGGCAAAACACCTTTATAAGCATAACTCGGCTCCGAATTGCTTCACGGTGAAAAAATTGCAGAGGGCGGTTACCGAAAGAGAATTATATAATAATGTACACACACACACATAGAAAAGCACATACGCATACACAAACGGGCCCTGATTAACTTCATGTTAGGCCCCGGGGAACACATTTTTTCGTGGGCCCGCCTCCCTCTCGCTCTGTGCACCATCAGCACATATATACCTGTTTATAGAACTAATATGGCAGAAATTGCATTATATGACACCATTTTTTCCTGTTTTTAGGCATAGAAGGCAAAATGGTATTTTCAGGGCCAGTTTTATGGCCTTCTGCTACTTAGGTCACATGCCCCGCATACCTCTTCTTAATCGGCCCTTGCGCGCAAATCTTTCTTCGATATTTTTCTATACAAATTCACTCAAAACAAATAACTTAGTTAAAACTTTTTTTTTTCTTTTTTTAAGCAAAAATCCATAACTTTTATTTAAATTATCACAGATCAATAGTTCAATTATTCATTTTAAAGATTGACGAAATTTTTTAAAATGTGCCCATATCGAAAATTTACCCTCTCGGAGGGGACTTACCCCCGGGAGGAAAGCGTTGCTCCTGTGTGTCCATTTTTTTCCCCTACTTGATTAATATTATTATAAAAAATTCTTTTTAATTTCATAATGATTCGTTAAAAATAATTCTCATTGTGTACGTTTATAAGAAATTTTGGTCTATACCACCAAGTTAAGAACTTAGAAAAATCTGGAGGGCAACGCCATCTGTTGGACGATTTTCACCAAAAAGCAATAGGCACTATTTTATGTCATGGCGCAACTGCATATAAATTTACATATAATTCTGTGCAGGGTAATAGTTCCTGAGATACAATTGGAACAAAATTTTCCTCGTACACAGATAAACATTTTCTAAAAATGGTCAATCGTGTTCTAGATATCTCAAAACATGTAAATCCATCGGAAACTGGAAGATGAATTTTTATGAATCCAATACTTTCTTCTGTTGAGTATAAAAGAAAGTGAAAAGATTGAATTCATGACATGAATTCATGACTATAATATATTATAGCTATAGTACGAAGGTGGATGAAATTAAGCGAATAAATATAGCAAGATTAACCTTTTCGCTACCAGCGTCACATATATGTGACGATACGAATTTCTTACCTGAGCCCGGCGTCACAAATATGTGACGGGTGTTCATTATCAATTTATGATAATTGTTTGCACCAAATCGTGTCGCACACAGACGGGTTATGGTATAAAACAATAAAATAGATACGGGATGTTATTGGTCTTAGTTAGAATGTTATAGATACATCCCAGAAAAATAAATGACAATTGGTGTCATATTTAAATAATAAGACGTCTGGGCTGTGGTGGCGGTTTTTCTCCTGAGGCTCTGGTAGCGAAAGGGTTAAGGAATAATGGGTTTTACGACGCTCTAGAGCTTAAATATAGAAAGAAAAAAAAAAAAAAAAAGGAAATTTTGGGAAGATCCCTTAAACTAAATTAATGAGTTTTATAAAATTATTTGTATGTGGGTTAGTATTTTTTAAACCTTTTTTTAGGTAGCAATGTTTGCTTTATACATGAGACTTCACGAAAACAATCATTCATCATTTATTTCGGAGGGAGAGGGAGTGGACTCTCTCTTTGCCTACGACCTTGCACATAACATTACATTAATACAAATCATCCCCCCCCCTTTTTTTTTATGAAACTGAGTGACTACAAATAAGTATTTTCTTAATTTGTTTATCGTTGGTTCCCTAAATTCTCTCGTGGTTAAAGTTTTAATGGATAAAATGGTAATTCTATCTTGTTTGTTTACACTGGAGGCTTTGAACGAAAATTAATAATTCTCAGAAAATTCGAAAATAAATCCTAAATTAAAAGTATTCTCTAATATTAAACTATAATACGATTTTATTGTTTTTTACAAGTACTACTTCTATAGAACTTGGTTAATATAACATATTTTAAAGTTTTCAACTTTTTTGTGCTTAAGCATGCTCAAAAAATAAATTTTGATGTAGTTTTATTGGAATAAATGATATTTTTTCACTGTAAAAATGTAATGTGTGAGTTTAATTTTACTTTAAAATTTATAATATCGAGTTTCAAGTAGGTTATAAATATACGAAAAATGAAAATTTTCAGAAATTTGTAATTTAAATAGCGGATATTCATTATAGAAAAAAACTGGGTATATGTTATAACAATAACCATAACACACACATACGCGTGGACGAAACCTTATAATAACAACTTTATCTATATTAAATGCGCATGGCTGTTAGCGTTACCCGAGAAACACCACGTGGAGGTCGCCATACATCGTTTCTCATGGGGATTTTTGATAAGGCAGGCCCCCTTGCCTACTGCCAGCAAGCATCCCGAGGTAATTTAGTCTTTTACACTACGAATGTAACAACAACAACATATTTTCAGAAAACTCCTCAATTTTCAGAATTTCTTTTTTTTATGATGTTGTGGAGAAACAGAAACTGATTCATTTTCAATAACCGTTTCCACTGTCTGAGAAAAAACTGATTCCACTTCGATTTGAAACGGAGGTTCGTCAGTAGAATTATCAGGCAGTGCAGTAGAAACTGTTTCTTTTTCATCGAATGTGTCCACTACCTGAGATTGAACTGAGTCCACTTCGGTTTGCAACGGAGGTTCATCAGTAGCAATATCAGGCAGTGAAATAATATTATCAACTTTTGGCAGTTTTTTTATATCCAACTTTGGATGCTTGCGAATACGAGCTTTATATAAAGCTGGGTTACAAAATTTTTGACTATCATTATTCATTAACAAATAACGTCCAGCAAAGATGGAAGTCACTGGACACGCATACCTTTCCCGAGTATCATCCATAGGATGATGCTGAAAAATTTAAAAATAAGCCACATGAGGAACTTTTTTAAAACGTAACTCACGAAGAAAACACCTAAGAACGAAAGATGCATCATTCTCAGATGAGGGTCAGTAATTAGACTGAAGAAAATTGTTAAAAAGAGAAGCTTTTCATTGTTGTAAAAATATATATACATAAACATTATTGTTTATCAAACAATTATTTTTTATTAAATAGTTGTTGCAATTGTTCATTCAATTGTTGAACTGAAATATTGGATACGTTGTTTCAAAAACAAATAATGGCAAAAATTTGTATAACAGGAAAATTAATTTTGTATTCCATGTCATGTGAAAATGTCGATCAAATTAAAATATGTCATTAATACAACGATAAAGTTAACAGGGAATGATATCATGTCAAATAGAGGAATCATTCTATAAACTGGGTTGCAGCAAGTATTAAAACTCCTGATATTTTTTATTATATGCTGTTGAAAATCTGTTGCCAGATGGTATGAAATTTTGAAACTTCGTCAGTTGTAACTATATCACTATGAAAAATTTCACCATAACTAAATTTCAGGACGCCCATAATGCACGAAAAATAGTTAACAGTCTTATGGCAGTGTATACTATAGCCTCTAACTGTATGTGCTGCGCTGTGTTGTGTTGCAGATTTTAAATCCGACATTTAACGCGATTGGCTTATGTCTGAGTGAAGTACCCTTCGAGGAGATCTTTCTAAGCAGTTTTGTCTGTATACCTTGGGGGGGGAGGGGAAGCAATAAACCCATTTCCAAGCATAAGTTTGCTTCAAATTATCTCAGCAGGATTAATTTTTATGTGTGGGGTGTTTAAGCCTTCCCATCACGCACTGTAAAATGATTTAATGAAATTTCTCTCTCCCTCCCTTTAAGGGCGGGAGTGGGGTAGGCAAAAACACGCTTATAAGTGTAACTTTGCTCCAAATTATTTCAGAATAGCGGTTTTTTGATATTTCGATTGGTTATGCGTATTCAAGACAAATACTACAAAGGGATTTTGTAAGATTCCGTCCTATCCCCCCCCCCTTGGGGGTGGGGGTGGGGCAAAAAACATATTTCCAAGCATAACTTTGCTTCAAATTATCTCAGTAAGATTAATTTTTACGTGTGGGTTGTTTATGAGTACCGAACACGCATTATCAAGAGAATTTACAAAATCCCCCCCCTCTTTAAGGGCGGTGGGGACGCTTTTAAGAGCAACTCTGCTTCAAGTTATCTCAGAATAGCGATGTTTTGATATGCCGATTGATTATGCGTACTCAAGACGCACACTACAAAGGGATTTTGGAAAATTCCACATTATCCCCCTTGGGGGTGAGAGGCTCCGAAATATCTTAGACGATTTTTTATGAGCGGATTTTTTGTTGTGCGTTCCCAACGCGCATTATAAAGGGATTTTGTGAAATTTTCTCTTTCCCCCTTTTAAGGGTGGGGGATAGGAGGGGGGCAAAAACACGTTTTAAAGAGTAACTCTGCTCCAAATTATCTCAGGAAAGCGATTTTTTGATATGTTGATTGGTTATGTGTACTCAACGCACAAAAATTACAAAGGGATTATTTGAAATTCTGCGCTATCCCCCCCCCCCCTTGAGGATGGAGGGAGGTATTCTGTTCCAAATTATCTTAGAATGGCAATTTTTTATGTGTGGACTGCTTATTCGTATTCAACACACACACTTCAAAATGATTTTGTGAAATTCCACCCTACCGCCCCTTAGGAGGCGGAGGGGGGGGGGGGTAAACATGTATTTTGCGTAACTCTGCAGTAAATTATTTTAGGAAGGAGATTTTCGATGTGTGGTTCGTATCTAACTCATAATATACATATATTTTGCGAAATTACCTCCTCCTTCTTACTTTTTAGAAGGAGGTGGAGAGGGGGGGGGGGCTAAAAAACACGTTTTAAAACATTACTCTGCTTCAAATAAACTCAGGATTACGATTTTTTAATGTGTGGATTAGGTATGTGTATGCAACATGCACAATAAAGTGATTTTGTGAAGCGTGAGGAGTAGGAAAACCGCTTCGGAAGGTAGCGAGAAATTTAACTTAGATTTGGTCTGATTTGAATGATTTATTATTATTATTATTATTATTATTATTATTAATGATATGGTATTTTGAGAATTCATTTCAATATAATGACCAGCGAAGCGGGCAAAGCCTGCTAGTGTATAATAAAATAATTTATATCGTTATTTTTATATGATCATTCACTTATTTACTTATTTTGTGTGTGTTTGAATTTAGGTTTCATGTTTCTATTAATGTCTTCTGTTTACAAAAGACGAAAATGTTGGGTTCATGAGAATTTTTGATTACCAGTTTTCGATGAATATTTATTCATTTTCAGGTGTCTTAACACAGGATTCGATCATTTTTAGAAAACGTCTGTTGTGCAATAGCACAATTTTGTAGATATCATTAACAAAAGGACGGAATTCAACAAAACTTTATACTTGGTTCAACCTTTACTTAAATTGGTGCTGATTAGATTTTGAAATGTACCGCCCAAATACATTATATGCAATTTCCGCCATCTAAGATAAGGCTATATCGCAGTTTCTATAGCGTATCAATGCACGAAACTTGATAGAAATTAGAGTCGTGACGAAAAGCTATGTTTATTCAATTTCAATTGGTGGGCATATTGGCTGAGAAATAATTCTGTTATGATGCAAAGTAACCCTGTTTACGAGAAAGCAATATATCAACTTCTATTATATATAAATGCACAAAACTTAGAATGTAAAATGGGTATTTTGAAAAACTATGCAATGACATTTGGCAATTTACAGTGGTGGCCAAGAAAGAAAATCGGCATATCACTAATTGATGATCCTTACATATAATTACATCTATTCATTTAATTTGTCTTTTATTCTCGATTTATTTTTGTTTCATATCGCAGGTAAAATTTATTTTTTCTCAATACATTGTTGCAATTGTGACGCTAATTGTTTTCTGTTGAATCATCCTTTTTCAGTTATTTTATGCATCCCTGCAAACCACGAAAAAAAAAAAAAAATATTTTCTTTATTCTTGTAGCTATGACATTAGTTTCAGCATTATCTCGAGCAAAATTGTCCTTTTTTCTTATTAAGGAGATTTTGAAAAAGTTTATTACCTTAATTATGTACTTTAGAAACATTTTTTAAGTAAAATTCTGAGACGGTTGTATGTATTTAAATGATATAATACTGCTAAATGACAACACAGTAATGTATGAATAAAATTTGTGCATAAATGTATTTCCATCATTTGTTTTTCTACATTGATATTGATAGGGTGATGCATTAATAGGAAGTTTTACATATAAAAGAAGTTAGTGTATTCTATATATTTTATGATATAATGAGCTTGTCACATTCAGAGCTTTTTTTATATATATCTAGAATTGACATTTAAATTAGTATTATGAAAAGGATTAAAAAATATTTAAGTCCAATACCCTGATATATCGTGATATTGCGATTTTGCCTTCACTATATATCGTGATATTTAAATAGTGACATCGCCCACTCCTATTCTACATCTCTCAAAACGTGTAAATCCATCGAAAACCCGAGGTCGAAAACTTTTACGAATTCAATACTTTCTTCAATTGAACATAGAAGAAAGTAAAAAGTACACTTAATACTCTTTTGTTAAATAAATCCTTGGTTAATAAATAATGTTATAATTAATAATATCCTTGTTAAATAAATAATGTTCTTAGACTGACTGAGAACAAGACTCGACAAGAATTTATTTAACAAAGCAGTATTAAGCATACTTTTTTTACATAGGAATTATTACTAACGCTCGAATAATTTTTCAACCGACTGTAGGTATAAAAAATAACAAACAAATATCTTGAAAAGTCAAAAATTTATCGTCGATGCAATGAACAGAATTTCTGTTCCTCTCTCAAATAAAAAGCAAAACTATAAGGAATTTTACCCAAATTTTATTTCCATTCAAGCAATAATTCAAGTAATGTACTATACGTTAATTACAAAGAAATATGGATAAAGTCCCCTATCGTTTTCCTTTATTTTGAAATAAAATTAAAATCAGTTCATACTGTTGACGATAAATTTTGACTTTTTAAGAAATATTCTTACCTTTTTACATAAGTAGCTCAATATATTTGACTAATAAATTATGCAAAGAAAAAAAAAAAAATCGTTAATGCTTGCTCATGCGTTGTTGTATTTGGTAAAAATGGTTATATTTTAGTAGGTACTTAATATATTTTTACTTTCTTCTATATTCAATAGAAGAAAGTATTGGATTCGTAAAAATTTTCGACTTCCGGTTTTAGATGGATTTACACGTTCTGAGAGGTCTAGAACACGATTTGACTATTTTTTTAAAATGTCTGTCTGTGTGTGTGTGAGACAAAAATTTTGTGGCAACTGTATCTCCGGAACTACTGCTCAGAATTGCATATAAACTTACATGTAGATGCACCTTGAGCTAAATTAGTGCTTATCAACTTTTGGTGCCAACTGTTCACCAGGTGGCGCTGCTATGCAGCGATTTCCACAATTTACGGGGCAGCTATATCTCAGGTTCTATTGCGTACAATCAGTCAAAACTTGATATAAGAAAAGACCATTATGAGACATTACGCTGATTCAAATTGAATGCTTATAGACCGACTGGTGGCGCTGCTATACAGTGATTTCTGCAATTTAAGGGAAAGCTATATCTCAAAAACTACTGCACAGAATTGCATATAAATTTGTATGTTTATGTACCTTAACCTAAATGAGTGTCTGTCAACTTTTGGTGTCAACCAGTCTACTGATGGCGCTGCTATGCAGCGATTTCCACAATTGGAGGGAAGACTATATCTCAGGTCCTATATCTCAGGTTTTGCAAAAGATTGCAGCAATTCGGAATATTTTCTGAATATTTAAGCATTGACGAGGAAATGATCCCTTATACAGGCAAGCATTCTGCAAAAATGTATATGCGTGGAAAACCCATAAAATTTGTATACAAATTGTGGATCCTTGCTTCTTCCCAAGGTTATCCATTCAATTTACAAGTTTATGTGGGACAAGAAACCTCAACCGAAGACAAAACTCCCCTTGGAACAAGAGTTGTCTTGGATTTACTAGAATGTGTAGAAAACAGTAGAAGATATAAAGTGTATGTTGACAATTTTTGCAACTCTTTGCCATTGCTTGAAGAAATGCGGAAAAAGGAATTCTGTCTCACTAGAACTGTGAGAGAGAACCGACTTCAGAACTGTTCCTTTACAAGATAGTAAAGTTTTGGTATAAAAAGAAAGAGGGGCATTTGACTACATTATAACAAAGTATATTAGTATAGTAAAATGGAAAGACAACAAAGTTGTATGCTTCGCATCGAATTTTGAGTGTTGCGGCAAGTAAAACGTTGGTGTCAAAACTCTAGAAAGAAGATTGGTTTGTCTCAAACAGGAATAATTAGATCTTATAACAAAAATATGGGCGGCGTAGATCTTCTTGATCGATTTTTTAGTTCTTACCGACCGAGAATAAAGGGTAAGAAATGGTGGTGGCCATTCTTCACCAACACATTGAACATGGTGGTGAATCCATCGCGAGATGAATGGACAAATGTCTCAATTAATATTTTTACAAGACATTGTGATGTGTCTGATGACATCGGAGAGACTGGAATCGTTGCCAGTATCTCGACTTGTACCATAAACACCAGTGAATTCTAATATACGCTTTGATGGTGTGAATCATTTTCTCACACAGGCTGGCAAGCAATCAAAATGTAAACTTCGTAATAAGAATACTCGCCTATGGTGCGAGAAATGTAAGGTCATGCTACACAAAAATTGTTTAATTCCGTTTCATACAAAAATGTAAAAGAAAAAAATTAATTAAACAGGTAAGAAAATTTTCGAGTTCTTTATTTTATAGTTTGAGTATAATTAATAAGCATTTAAGGGATCAATATTTATCTTTATTAATCATATAAAAATAATATGGAGAATTTCTAACTTGATTTAACACGATATTAAAATTAAACATTCAACTCTCGACATTGAAGCGTAGATATATCCCATTAGGCGCCAAGTTTCCCATTTTGGGACCCTATCATATCTTCTAAACAAATATATATATATTAAAAATTTAAGCTACATATGTTTAGAGACGTATATTAAACCTCAAAGCATACAAAAATTCAAATGTTTTCGGTGCGGTTCATATAGCGGCGTTTAATGGGTTAACAGAGTTTAAGCGCACTGTATATTGGATCCGCAACTTTTGGCAGCTAGTGTTATTTAATTGGATAAAATTTTTAAAATTTCGATCTTTTTCACTCCATCCTACTGTATATTCCCCTTCGGAGAAAGAAAAAAAAGTTTTGTATTAACGAAAAAAAAGTTTTGTTTTGTTAATGTTATTATTCACAAAATAAGATATATTATTTAAAACACATTTTAATAATTTAGCATTTATAAAAATACATTATTAGATGCAGAAACTATTAATTTCAATTTAAAGTGACTTCAAAAACAACAAATACTATTAATGATATTTAGTTAGAGTAAGTGATAAATTACCTGTAACTCTGTAACTATATTTCAAGTTTATTATTCTACTTTAAACTGACATACATAAATATATTACTGTTTAAAAGATATATTATCCCATTTACAGTAGTTGAATACTTTTACTTACTAATTCAAAAAACCCATTTTGCAAAAAAATTTCTCAGTGCAATATATGCAATGCAATTGGGGAAAGTAAATAACATTCAATGATTGTTTTTATATATAGAGGTCAATTTCAATTAATACTCGAAACCAGAACAAACTATAAGAAATTTCAGTATGAAATACAGTTTTAGTAACACTGTCTTATCTTTTACTGTATTAGGAAACAAAAATTGTATTAGAAAATATTAAAATTTGCTATCACTTATCACAAAATATTTTACGTCCGATACTTACAGAAAGTCTTCAATTTTTATTTTTCAAACATACATTATATAAGTAAAAAATAGTAATAATGACGAAATCCAACAACGATATTTTATTATATTCATGCATTTTGACATTTTGAAACCTCTTGAAAGCATTTTTATGCCGATGTATGCTTGTATACATGTATTCATATGTATTCGTATGTATTCTTATCGTCTGAAAACTTTTTTCAATTAAGTTCAAAATTTGTAGATATAATACAGGTCACTGTCGTACGAAATTTTCATGTGTGTATGACATAAAAGTTTTGCACACGGACACAATACAATAAAGAAATCTTATTCATTACGGTGTATGAACTCAAACTATTATTAAGATAAAACTGGGTAGGTATTTTATAGGTTAACATCACATAAATTGTGAAGATTGACATGAGTGTAATATTTTTAGTTCTTTTAGAGGTATATAAAGTAGAATTTTTATATTTTATGATTTATGAAGTCAAATTATTTTAAGTTCGTTTTAGGGATATATTATTGTTTAAAGCAGAAGAAGAAACTGATGTTTGCTTTAAACATATTGCTTTAAAAGTATGATCATTATGAAAAATTACATACAAATTACTAAGGCTGTTATTCACCAATAACTTCAACCCCCAGTTGACTATGAAAATTTAAAAAACCTATAAAGGCGAGGTTCAAATTGTCAGCAAATTTTCCCGTGTTGTTTCTGCCATCTAGCGGTAAAGTTATTTTCAGATTTTTTATGCGAAAACAGCCAATCAAAGATTATATGAAATCCTCGACGCTAGATGGCAGAAACAGCGAGCCAAATTTTTCTGGAAAGCTGTACTCTGCCTTCAGACGCTTTTTAAGATTTTGCATTGAACCGGGAGTTGAAGTTAATGGTGAATACGGCCATTGGAGTTCATTTACAGGGAAACATAAAATAACTTACGCAAGTGAACACTAATTTATCAGAAATGCATCATTAAATTATTTAAAAGAAGTTGAAATTGGTGCATAGTTAGAAATTTATTTTAACATAATCGTTACTAGAAACCATTTATGATTATTTTACAGGAACGCACCTATACTATTATTCGAGTATATGAATTTAGCGTGAAATATTCCAATATCCTATTACAATTTTACCACGTATTTATTTGCTGACTTATACTGTGATTTGCTTACATACTGCTGACTTATTGGAATCAAATTTATTTAAACATACGTTATTAACAAATGCTCAAAAAATCGAGTGGAGGCTTTTGGATGTTTTTATTTTTATTTCAAAAATATTTAAAAAATAAAACTGTAGTAAATTAGTAATTTTTACATAAAAAGTGCTTTTTTTGTAGAAACAAATTATTACTAATACATGTACAGAATTTTACTGTCAAGTAGTATATGATGTTTGCCATATGATTATTTTATTATTGTTTGTTAGATCTAAAATTTCCTGTCCTTTTGTAAGTACAGGCCTACTACAGTGGATGGACTGTTATACTTTTCTAAAGAGGAACGAAAAGCAAGTTACAGATATTTACAAAACACTTTTTCTGTTAAGCAGTTTTGAATACAGACGCTTTTACATTATGAATTTCAAGTAAAATTTTACACTTTTTACACCATAAGTAAGTAGAAAAATTCTCAAGTGGAGAATACATTGATTCTTTTGGTTAAGGAGACTCTCTACCTACCGTCTCCAAAAGCCGAAGCCAATGTTATTCTATGGAGAATTTTGCCCCATTATAACTCATTAACTAATACTTATTTTTATATTCTGTTTTCACATTCAGAAAACTCGCAACTGATAAAAAGGTTATCGCTTTCTAAAAACTGATTTTTAAAATTTTTACGATTTCATTTTTAAGCTTAAAAATGCAAAATTTCACATTGTGAAAATTTGCATTTTAGAACCTCAAAATAAAATATTACGAATTAAAAAAATTAATTTTCAGAAAGCCATAAACTGCTTAATATTTGTGAATTTTCTGAATGCGAAAACGGAATTTAAAAATATGTATTTGTTAATGAGTTATAATGGGCCAAAATTCTCCATAGAATAACATTGGCTTCGGCTTTCGGAGACTACACAGGTAGAGAGTCCCCCTAAGGGCATCTTCTGAAATCATCGTTGTTGTTTTAGAAAATACCACACAAAAAAGACACTAGATTTACACTTAGTTATTAGTTTCATTTTAAAATTTGATAGTAATCCTGAAATCTAAAGTGCACGCAAACAGTCACTAGTTTATTGTTAATATATGATTTTTAACGTGTGATAAAAAAATTTCAATTAGACGATGCAAAAAACTGTTTAATTTGTATCACAGTTTGACATGAGTGACATTATATCAATATCATTAAAAAAATAAACTGCCATAACTGAAATTAATATAAAAACAATTTTCAGAGTAATATATATATATATATATATATATATATATATATTTCAGTTGGGGGTGTTTGTTGTTTCTGTATTTTAGATGTAAAATGTTTTGTTTCAGAATTTTAAATGAATTTATTTTTTAACCCTTCGTCGGGTGTAATGGTGAGAATATCGAGTTTGAGCACCATGTACCTAAAAAGCAAACCTGAAAAGTTTAAAAAGTTTTTCTAGGGAAATATATATATATATATATATATTAAACAAAATTATCAATTTGTATTTGGAAAAAAAATTATAAAATACGAAAGAATAAACTAAAATTAGCTTGACTAATTTGAAGCGAAAATTCGAGCTGATCCTTTCAGTTTGGTTGCGCCTGACGAAGGGTTAAAGGAAAAAAAATATATATCTACATACATATGTATATAAAATATTTTATTTTCTCTTACCTATACATGGACAGAAAGTATTATGTTTAACTTAACCCGTTAGTAGTCGTTAGTTAGTCGATTCGCCGCCCACCCCTTCAGTGTCGCGAGATTTTTATTCAACAGCCACCAAAAATTTTTAGAAGCGGCATTTGATATACATAAAAGCCAATCGACTCGAATAATCGTCGATTATGTATATTAAATGCCACTTCTAAAACTTTTTGGTGGCTACTGAATAAAAAAGTCGCGACACTGAAGGGATGGGCGGCGAATCGACCAACTAGCGACTATTAATGGGTTAAATTCGCAAAATTGAGTTTTTGGTAGAAATTATATATATATTGAGGTCCCCTGATTCGTGTGATAGGACGTAGAAAACAACTCTCATACACTGCAATTATAGGACTATGAACGTATTTTTACCATTGGTAATTTAGATTACACTAAATATAATTAAATTATTATATTATATTTTTTATATGTACAATGCATTTTTCTTTTAGAATACGAAATGAAATGCATTTATTATTCGCGTTCAGCGCTGCACTAAAGAATTCGGGTATGTCAGCGTTATTCTTATCTTGGTATTCATTTCAAATAGTATTACGTATTTTTCATACAGTGCTAAACTTAAGTAGGGGAGAGTGTGGATGAATGGGACATTTTTCATGTTTTTATTAATAACGTTCACCATATGTAATTCAGAATTTTATAACATGGCTCATAAGTACACTTCAGTAATCAGTTACATATAAACATACTAACTTTAATAAAAAGTTATCATTTCTAATTAATAATATATTTTTTTTTACATGCATGTGCATTGTCCCATTCATCCCCACATATGGGAATGAATGGGAAACTACTGGAGTTAACAAAGAAAGGAAAACAAAATGGAAAGAAAATACATTTTTAAAGTTAAATTGGTTTATGTGATTTTATTACACACTATGAAGTTACTGAAATTAACATAAACTGATGTATTGACTCAAATTAACATCAAAAGGCAAAAGTATTTGGTTCGCACAGTTCCTCTCTATGTTTGGTAATTTAATCTAATAAGGCCTAATCTAAAAATAAATAAATAAATAAGACACTAGAAAGATATAAATCATTCTAATATAGTACAAATTATCCGGATAAATTTTTGTTTCCGACTGATCGGGAAAAATAAGCATTCTATTCTGTATTACATTAATAATCACCAGGATTTGTTTAATTAGCTTGATTGAAATTGTGATTTTAATCCCATTATTATTAGTTTATTTATTTATTTTTTTAATTATTGATATTATTGATTTAAGTTGCATTGAATATTCTAACTTATAATTTTTTAATCATAATTATTATAAACAAAAGTCAGAACAATTAATTTCAATCTATTTTTCTCTAAATCCATGCTATAATTCCATGTTATAACTATTGAGCTACAGGTTATAAAAATATTGAAAATCTATTTACGATTTATTTTAATATAATTCTTGTATACAATTTTAAATTAACACATAAGTGGGGAATGTCCCATTCATCCCCCCCCCAACCACATGGTCATATAAAACATGAAATAGGCCTAATTCTTGTACGTATACAATTTTAAATTAACACATAAGTGGGGAATGTCCCATTCATCCCCCCCCCAACCACATGGTCATATAAAACATGAAATAGGCCTAAGGAACAATTGTCAATATTCTTCTTGAATATCATAAACACAATAAAAGATTATGCCTTTTCAGTATATATGAGTTATATTAACTTTAAGCAAATAGTTAATTTTTAACTACTATCTAATTGAATCAGTAAAAACTTACTCTGGCAGCAGAAAAAGACACTTTAATTTTTTTCTGCCCTTCAATGGACAGCACAATTCTGAAACTACACTTGATGAATGACCTCAGTACCGCCATATGTCAGAAAAATTGTCAAGTTTCTAGTGCTTGCAAAACATAAAAATTTTGCTATTGTCCCATTAATCCCCCCTCTCCTCTATATTACGTGATATGTTATGCAGTTCGTAATTAATATACAGAAATACATGTATATAAAATTAGTCTATAACTTTTTTAAGAGTGAACCGAGAGAAAAGGCTCTGAAAAATTAAATTTTTTAATATAATACCTATCTTAAAAAAGTTTTAGATCTACTCCATCTACAATAGATAATAGAGCACCTATAATAACACAGATCTGCAATGAAATTTTTTTCTTCTTCAAGGTGATGTGTTTTTCTGGTGTATTTTTGGTTGCTGATTAAGGAAAAATAATCAAAAATTTCCATCACGTAAAGTTTTGACAGAAAATGGCATTATTTGACTGAAATGTTCTTAAAACTCCCCTATCTCAAATCCTTTCTCAATTATTTCCAGGGAAATCTAAGCGATGTGAGTGAAGAACAAGAAATGCGATTTCATCAAGACATCAAAGAAATGGAAAAGAGATATCAGGATCAGTGGAATGTTAACATCTTAGCAGATTGTTTTTGAATGCTGCATAGAAAATACCCTCAAACCGTGCACAAGCGAAAAAACTCTGAACAGAGCTTCGATATAAAGAAACCGAGACATTTTAAAGATAATATTTAAATAATAGTCTACTTTTATGGATATTATACATATACATAAAGAGTTTCAATTCTGTTAGAGCCTGTCAATTATTCAGATCTTCATCCATACTTTATGGAAAAACCCTTACGTGTCAGGGAGATAAAAAATTATACTTTTAAAAAATTAAAGAACACACTTTTATTGAAATGTGAACTAAAAAGCACAAAATATCTATCTTTATAGTATTAAAATGCAGGGTAAGAAAAAATTGTGTGAGTGACACACCAGGCTGATTATAAAATAATTTAGAATTAAACAAAAACCATTTTTAAAAAAATCTCCCCTGACTGGGCTCGAACGTTAGACCTTTAGGTTCGTAGCCCGGAGCTTTACCTCACAGCCACAGCGTTCACGTAGGGAAAGTCTTTTTTTACAATATAGATTTTTTGTTTGCTCCCAGAGCGGTTACAAACATACATACAAACATACATACAGGTGAAGCTAATAAAAGCGTGTTAAAAAGACAAGTATTTCTGAATTCAGTGGTATCAAAAAACTTCAGAAACAGACAAAACAGTACCAATAAATAAATGAAATAAAGCATAATTTTGCAGACCTGTGTAATCTGTACCTATCATATTAAAGGGTTGGCAGCACCCTAAACAATAATGTATTCTAAATAATATTGTTTTTAAGCCATTTTCAACTGCTTTTTAAAGCACTTTGGACATGCTTGTGTATAGTATTTTTTATCTTATACCTTAAATTGTAATCATCAGTTTTATATTAGTGTAGAACGAGAGACATTAGTCTGAGTGCCACACCAGATTATTTCTAATACTTCTAAAGTTTATTTTTAAATTTTCATTGCTTTTGAAACTCGTTGTTCTTTATTTCCCCAGATAAATATTTATATTATGACATTACAACTTTCTCTTTACTAAAAGTAGAATTGTTTAATAAGTTATAAGTTAATTATGTAATTTGAGTTTATATATGTAATTTAAAGTATTAGGGAGGAGGGTGTACTTTATGTGAAAAATATTATTTATTTCAATTAATTCCGTGTCTCATTTACAGAAATGGGAAATGTAATAGACATTTCGGTGTCTAAGATGATATTTTTAAATTCTTCAGCAAAAATGCAGAATTGAATTAAAAACATGTCTTACCTGTCACACTGTAATCCCATGTATCACAAATTTAATTTGACTTCAAGTTTAAATTCCTTTCTGACAGGCTCGATGCTTGTTTTCGTTATTTAAATCCTACATATTATGTTTCTGCTTTGTTGTGACATCTAATGTTAATTAAAGGAATTTTAATATCTTAAACTTTTTTTTTATGTGTATGTGTATGTGTTGATATTATATTATCCACGCTTATCAAGAAACATAAATAATAATAAAGAATCACATGTTTCATAACTCCCTTCTGAAATTATATTGATATGAATACGCACAGTTATAGAAATAATACTCATTATGAAAAAAAAAAAAAAAAAAAAAAACATATAAAAGATTATATTATTATTATTGGAACGCGAGGACTGTTTCTTTCAGATAAAAGAGACCAAATGAAAACAGTTTTTCTTTTTTATCCTTTGGTAATAATTTGAATAAAATATTAAAGAGAAAAGTAAGAGAAAACGGACAAAACAAGTAAAATTAAAAACTTAATAAAGTAACGATGCTAAGGAACTCAACTTAATATTTTAAATGGAGAATCAATTTTTTTTCGCTCTTTGTATATTTTTAAAAAATACATACTATATTAAATTATATTAAATGGTGTAGAACAAATACATCAAATGAGTGGAAATTACATTAGTTGGCAGAATCTTAGAGAAACTTATACTATTGCAGGGGTGAAAGAATTCCGTCATTCTTCCACCACTGTTATTTAACAATATTCTCTGTTTTATTTAATTCAAAAATGGAAATACAAAATTATAATAAATATTTAAAAAAAAAAAAAAAAAAAAAAAAAACAGTGGTGCCAAAATCTTGGAACTCTTTCACCCCCGTTATTGGATGAATACATATTTTATAGCTGTATGGAATTAATTTAGATATCTGTCGACATAAGATTTTGAGTTTTTGTCTGGCTCTTGAAAATACATCGAATCTCTTTTATGAGTATAGGAGGTTTTTGGCACTAAATTAAAATCAGTAAAAGAGAGGTTCATTAGCACTAGAGGACAATTTTTTTCAGACAAGGGAAAAAAAAAAGTTATTTTGTCGGAGTTTACGTTGAATGAAGCAAGAAATCCAGCAACGTACATTTGCCTGAGAAAAATAGGTTTCTCGTTCAAAATTAAATTTTGTTTAGGATATAATTTTAATTTTCTTAATTAAATAAAAATTTAACTCGATAATAATAATAATAATAATAATAATAATAATAGGAATAACATTGTTATTGTTATTATTATTATTATCATCATCATCATAGTGCCGCAGACTTGTTTCTGTTGATCTGCAATTTTGTGCCTTTTCCAATTGTATAGACATTATGGAATAATATATATATATATATATATATATATATATTTAATTTCTTCGATATTCATAAGAATTCTTCTGTACATAAGTATTGGATTCAGAAAATATTTCAAATCCGGTTTTTTACGGTTTTATATGATTTGTGATTTCCTGTAAGAGGTTTTAGAGTTTGTAAAATGACAATTGCCTGTCTAAATATTTGTGTCTGTGTGCTTGTGACAAATATTTTGTAGCAGCTATAGATCAGGAACTAATGAACAAAATTTCATGAAAATTTATAATTGGTAGCACTTTCTTATAAATCGGTGTCTATCAGCTTTTGGTGCATATCGGCCAATAGGCAGCACTGAAAAATTCCACAAATTTATCAGAAGGTTATATCTAAGCTACTGCAGTATGTAAATGCATCAAACTTGATATGTACGATGGCTTTTATGTAAAATTATGTTGATTTAGTTTGGAAGCATATCGGTTCATAGGTTGTTCTATGAGTATTAGATTGCAGTTTTTACCAATTATGGGAAAGCTATGTCTCAGTTTCTGTAGTGTGAATTTATACCAAACTTGTTATGCAAAAAAAGGAAAAATATGTTGACTCAATTTTTGTGAATATCAGCCTAGAGCTAGTTATGCTGCAATTTTCCCCATTCACGGAAAGTGTGTATTTCAGTTTCCATTATTTATGATTACACCAAACTTCATATGGGAGTTTAATTTTATGAAAAATTATTCTGAATGAGCTAATGAATTTGGGTGCATATTAGCGAATAAGTGATTCTGTTATACAGCCATTTTCAAGTTCAACATATTTTTTTGATTAATTAATATGTTATAAATATATAGAAAATAGTTTTGTAATGGCCACAGCATACCAGTTTTTTTTTTCTTTTCAAGTTGAAATGAATGATTTGTAACCAATTAAAAAAATAAATAAATAAACTTGTACAATGTGCGATATATACATCATATTTCTATACGAAAAGATAATTAGATTTAATTAATGAAGTTAACTAGGTAGAAAACTAGTGTAGTTTTTCTTTCTTTCTTATTTTTTTTTTCAAAACCCCAGATAAAGATTATGTAATTAATCTTTTTCCGTATAACAAATATAACATTAGAAAACTGAAAAAAAAAGCAAAGGAAAAAAAGTAGTAATTTAAAAACTACAACGTTACTGGGTAATTTTTATTCAATTCCAAGCAAAACACAATTCAATTTTTAACTTTTATTGTTTGCTATATATTTTATTACCCCCCCCCCCCAACTTTTTTTTTTTTTTTAATGTAATTCAACGATTTACGTCAATATATATTTATTAATATATTAATGTAAAAGAACTTGAAACATTCATTACGTGATCATTACATTTCACTTAAGACCAATTACGAACTTGTTTCGAGAGTAATGCAAAGCTGCTACTGTTGAGGCATTTTATGCTCAATGCTTTGAGGCATTTTATGCTCAATGCTTTGAAACATTTAATCCAATAAATTCTTTTGGATTATTCAAAGATATTTTGCATAGTGTGATTATATACACGGAGATATTTCAGCTTTTTGTATTTTGTAGCAATTTCTTCATGCAAGTATTATGCTTACCAAAAAAATCAGAAAACCTATATATATATATATTATGATAACATGATAACAATAAGAATAAGAACGAAAAATAAACAGATGAATAGTTTGCCATAACAATCCACAAAAGCCAATTTGGAACGAGCTAACATAAATAAATAATTTAAATAGTTTGAATAGTATTTATTTATTTATTATTTATTAATTCTTCAGAAAAAAAAGAAGAAGAATATTCACTTTAAAATAATTCCGATGAGAATACAAAAGACATAGAAACATAACAAGAAGGAGCATTTTAATGATTGTAATGAAAAATTTTCCATCCAAAATGACAATAACAAAAATAACCAAAAAATATCAGAAATGCTGAATTTATGGAACAGGACACAAATAATTGAATAAAAAATTAAATAAATTGCCCAGAATGTAGAGGTAATTCATCAGGAGTCACAGCCCCTACACTGAGCTAAAAAATGCAAGGTTTCATTTTTTGGCAAGTGATATTACACAAAATAAACAAAATACAATCCAACCTTGCAATTAAAATATTATTTGCAATCGGAAAAAAGAACAGGAAATTAACTCAAACCTAACCTGTAATTAGAATAAGCAGAGCTTTATCAGAAATAAATGAATAAAACACATTTTGAAATCCACACTCATCATCCTGCAAAAAATAAACCTGTAAAAGTACAGGAAAAATCTGGCAGCTGGGGTGCCAGTATTTCTCTGTCAAATATACAGTTTAAAACCGCAAAATTGTATTACTGACATATATTTTACGTGGAAATCCTGTAAATTAAACAGGTTTTTTGTTAAAAGTACAGTTTTGTTCTGTATATTTGGCGGAGAAATACTGGCACCACAGATGCCAGATTTTTTCCTGTACTTTTAACAGATATTTTTTACAGTGTAAGTAATATGAAATATTTAAGCAAACACGATATTTTGTTGGAGCTATCAATATGATCTAGGAACTATCATTATTGATTTAACTTAAATTAAAAAACTATGAATAATTCTATTCATTAAATTCCAAAATATCTATAATTATTAAAATTATATATGAATTATTTAAATAGATGAACAAAAAGTTATATATATACACATAATTTATATTAAATTAATAAACTATTAATAAAGTTCAATTATAAATTTAAATGTATTAACACATACATTTTATTTATAGATATATTTTTTAAATTTTCTTTTTTTATTACCTATTAGTATATTGCTGTAGAATGAATAAATTATTGATAGAATAGCTAAGTTCTATTGAAAATTTACATATATGCTAAATTTATATATTTATCACTTATAAATAAAATATTATTAATAAAATTATTTAATTTTTAAAATGATATTAATATATCAATACATTACTATATAATTAATCATCTAAATGATATTTAATAAAGGTATTAAACAATAATGTGTAATATTTGAATTTTGACAAAAATAAAAAAATAAGATATGCGTTGCTTTTTATATTTTCATAATATATGTATAAATATGTATAAATGAGAGAGAGAGATGGGTAGATAGATAGATATAAAACTATTAGATTAAGATTTAAAATAATAATAGTAGAGCTCTTAGAAGGAAAAATAAAATAAAATTACCCAGTCCTTTAGATAAGGAACTCCTTGTCTTAACAGTAATTCCATATTAAATGTCATCGAGATTATGGATTTTCGAAGGTTTCCTCTTTTGCATCTTTATTTTATTATTTTATTATTTCTTTTTCTTAACTCTAGACTGGCATTTAAAATAATTCATGTGTTTTCTGGAATTTTATGTTATAATTATGTCATTGTTAAAATATTCTAATTAATCATTATTATTTCCCACTACAAAACTCTTAAATTTATTCTTCTAAGACATGACCTTTACGTATGGCGGAATTAAGAAGATAATTAGAATAATTACAGTTTTTTTTTATTTGAATATTTTAAAATAACAATAAAATTTCAATTAATTTTTTTTTTCGAGAAAAAAAAAAAAAAAAAAAAAAAAAAAAAAGACAGAGAGAGAGAGAGAATCTCAAAATTTCAAGAATTTTCAAGGTTAATATAATATTTATTTTTTATCTGCGAATTCAACATATTTAAAAAAAAAAAAAATTCTCTCTTTTGATTAAATATTTAAACAATAGAATATATTAAAAAAAAAATAAAAAAATAGAAGGGTCACTTTACTTGCATATTATTCTAATATATGAAGTAAGTCGGAAACTAATCTAAAAAAAAAAGAAAAAAAAAAATCAAGATCTGATACTATTTTTGCTGATTCTTATGTAAAATGACCTCCTGAAACTGAATATTACTCCCATTTTGCCCAGTCACCCGTTTTCTAGATACACCACCCCATTCCTAAATTTCTTCCCTGTTCGATAATTTTATGACTATGAATTTGATTTGAAGAATGAAAAATAATTAATTTAACTCAGATTTTTATATTGGCTTCCGAATTTGACGACTTGGTGACCAAATCTGACGAAAAGTTTTAATTTAAGGTTTCCAATAAGAACGGAGTTTGAAATTTTCCTGAAAGATTTATCGGTTCCTAGTGCAGAACTAACTTCTTCGAAAGTTTCTATATATGACTAACAAGACTACAAAAAAAAAAAAATATATATGAGTCATTATTGATGAAGGTAGACTTGTACTTGCCTGCTTCTTTACGTGCTACTTTCTGTACTGTATCACAGTAAAAATGGAAACAGATAGCAGTTTTTTCATTTCCACGTATATGGGCGTTGACTAAGGGTCAAATTAGGTAATTTGGCGAAAAGTGGTAGTTTAGAATTTCCAAGTTTTGAATCTCTACTTTCAATAGGAGTCGAGTTTTGGATTTTCCCGAAATGATTCAATGGTTTCTAGCACATAATTGTTTTGAAAGTTTTATAAATCAATGACAAAATTCTCGATTAATTAAAGTTCTATTCATATATCAAACTGTACAGTTGACCATTGTTTCTGAATTATCGAAATTTCCGCTCAGTTTTCTCGACTTCTGTCGTACGAATGGCTGTTTTGTTGGATTGTTTCGAAAATATTCATTGATTATGGATTTTTGTGGTACAGAAAATTAAGAAAAAGAAAAAATACAGTTTTATTCATTTGTTTCAAGAATATTCATTAAATAAAGTGCCTTCATCGACTAGAACGTGCTCATGTCATTAAAAATTACTTTCCACATGAAGAAATGTCTACAACTTTCATATCAATATCATTACGGGCTCTACCAATAGCTTCTTTTGAAATCTCTACGACGGAAGGTCATATATAATGACCAAAGTATTTGTATTTTTGGTCATTATGAATATAATTTTCATAAATATTCCCAAAATAGTAAGTCACAGAAAGATAAAAAAGGGAGGTGCACAATTAGATGTTAAACTCATGTACCAGTTTGCAACGTTTTACGTGCAACCATTTTTGAGTTATGCGAGATAGACACACAGACATGCACACATACGTGCGTACAGACGCCACGAAAAATCACGTAAAATCATAGATATGTCTAAAACGGGAGTACTTAACAAGACGAAAGGTGGAGGTGCACAACGTGACGTCATGATAGCTACAAATATAAATTTAGAACATTCTACGATTATTCGCTTTTTAGCTATGCGAGATGCAATATCCATTTCGCCAAATCGGAATTACAATACGTCCTTATAATTTGTATAAGGAAGTAAAACATGATTTTTTTTTAAAGTTTGAAACCCGTGTTACTTCTTTAAAAAAAAAAAAAAAAACCCTAAAAAGTTACACAGCAATATGATGAACAGTCGTCTCATTTTCGGAAAAAATGCAGGCTCCAACGTTATACATTCCAATTAAGTTTAGGTCTCTCGCGTAAACTATTGCCCTTACACCACACAATACTTTTCCCAAATCTTATAGAGTGAAAGGTTAATTGAAATGTAATTTCTTATTAGTAACAATTTAATTAATACGATAGTTAACACGTTGAGCGCCACGCAAATTCTTAAAATCCATTAAAATTCCATAATGATTCTTCCTGTAATAAATAAAAATTAAGCAAATTTTTAATAAATTTTCAATCATTACATGTAATATTTTTAGTTTTATATCCTATTTTATATCCGCCACCGATGTTGACGCGGCTTTGTATCATATTTGATACTGTCAGCCACCGATGGCTGACAGGGCGCTCAACATTTTAATTTTTTATTGGTACTGCTTTTACTTTCGGGGTAAAACTTTCCCTGAAATGTTTGAGGTATAACATGTTCTGCACACTTCTAAAGTTTCAAGATGATTCCTTCAGTACTTAGAGATATATGACAAAATGTCTGGAATCTAGAATGGCTAACATGGCGCTCAACGTGTTAATAAATCCTATCAGTTTTTTGGTGTTTGAGGCTAAACCATTGATTGTGTTTTATCCTAGCTAATTTCTCATTCTTGATTTCCCTGCGAATTTCCCCATACCATACAAGAATTTCCCCATGGCAAACAATTATTTCCCCATAGAATGCAAAAATAAATATGTAAATGTTGTAGATTTTCCTAGAATGGCCAAGTTTGGAAGATATCATGACGTAACATCGATAATTTCCATTACTTTCTCTTATATATATTGTAGAGACAATAATGTTTTTGGCCAAATATTTGCTATAACTACACGTTTTGAAGTATCCTGAATCCGAAAATCATCTTTTTAATGAATAGTCTGTATGTCTGTTATTAACATAATCCCTCCTCCAAAAAATTAGCAGGAAGTCTTAAATATCAGCATTCTAAATATTTATTCATAAAATAATAGCGTCTAATTCTAAATTCAATGTTAATAGAAAATGGAGAAAACATTTCTTCTCATCATTTTAAGATCCTTTATTGAAAGATATTTTAATTAATCGAAACGAACAAAAGTGCTTATTTTCAAGAAAACTTTAGAATTTCACATAACCTTTTAATCAAAAGATGTTATAAAAAAATAAGCCACATACTATAAAATTTTGATTTCATGTTCCAACTTTCGTAAGTAATTTGCAATGTCAAAAATGATGAGCATTTTCCAAAAAATAAACGCATGAAAGTTTTCTACAACGAGAAATTTGCATTTCATGCTGTCATAAATAATACTTTGAAAGGAAGAAGAGCAAGATATCATCTTTAACAGAATGAATGATTTGAAAGTTCACAGAAAAATATTAAAATAAAAATCAAAGGTTTAAAATTTAATTAAAAATTTTAAAGGTAAGATTTGATAAAGAAGGAATGAATTCAGTGCGATTTTGTGATTTCTGATACAGCAACCGCCGCTTAATAAACTCATTGGTTAATAAAATCTGCCGCTTAATCTGATCGAATTGCCAGGACCGGAATCAAATCAATACAAACTGCTTTTAAAGACGTCGCTTAATAAAATCAGCATCGCCGGTTAATAAACTCAAAAATATCTTCTCAGCAGCCAAAAATATCGTTTATGCACACTTAAAAAAAATTTTATTCACATTTTTTACTTTTTTTTTTTTTTTTTTTTTTGAAATAGAAAAAGAAATTAAAGCGCAACAAACCATCTGTTATTGCTCATTGTCGATACACTTGCAGCACAGTTACAAATTAAACCCATAACGTATCTCCGTAACAATTTCCAGGAACGTATTTTTCAAAACGCAGTAAAAAGTTACAAATTTGATTTGAAATGATATATATATATATATATATATATATATATATTAATTTCTAATTATTAAAAGGCAATTTCTAGTTCTTATTTTGAAATTACAATAACTCACGAGGCTTACACGGAAAGCTTTTAAATTTGTAAGAACAGAGCATAAACTTTTAGTAACGATGATTTTCCTCAATTACATATATTGAAGGAACAACTAATTAGTTATTTATCAAAAATTAATTAATATTGTTTACTAATTCCATTATTCGTTACCTTTAAAAGTTTCTTTCCAAATTCAGGAAAGTAATACCTTTTCCTTAAGTGAAGGAAGGTTCGCCGGATATAAAAATGATTTTAATAAGCGACGAGAACTGTATTTCTAAATGACACCAGAAGAAAAACGTGTAATATAAACTGTTTTACATGTATATAAAACTAATAATCTTTGAAACATATATTTTCAAGATGTTCATAGCGAATACCAGTAATGTGCTGAATGTATCTTACAAATTGTTAGAATTTAGCTTCTATAATAAATACAATGTAAAATGGTAGTATTTGATAAAAATTATATGTATTATAGAGGACATAATTTTCATCTGTATTAGTTATTTTAAACGCTAATTGTTATGTATAAATATGAGATAATTTCAGCGTTCTACAGAACTTCCTTTTCATTCTTCTATATGTAGAAGAAGAATGTATTGGATTAGTGAAAATTTTTGACCTTTTAATTTTCGATGGATTTACATGTTTTGAAATGCCCTGAACATCATTTGAATATTTTTAAAAAGTATTTGTCTGTCTATTTGTGGGCGTTGTATATAACTAACCAATGAATGAAATTTATAACCAAATTTGGTATTTAACTGGACTTTCACTTAAACTGGTGTTGAACACATTTTGGGATCAACCACTCAACAGGTGGCGCTGTCATCCATTTTTTTCACAATATTTAATACGTCAGTGATGAAAATAGTCTGCATTTATGTTGAAAAACAATTTTGATAAATAATAATATTAATAAATAATGCACTACCTTTCCATAAATGACCGGACACTTCTGATTTCAGACGTCTTTTGAAATATCTCGCAAAGCACTAAACAAATCCTCTTGAAACTTCAGTAGTGAGAAGAATATGTTACATTTCATATATTTCAGTGAAAGTTTTGCCCCAAAAGTGAAAGGGGGACCAGTAAAAAATTAAAGAAAAATGAAAGTGTTTGACATCACCCTGTAAAAATTAATGCTTGAAATGCGATCTGACTGTAGCATGTGATTATAGGGCTATTTCTTATTATGTGTATAGCTTTTTATGTCTCTACCGCATGTCATCAGGGAGATACAGTCGGTAGCAGAAATATCCGAGTACTAGCAAAAATTCCTATGTAAAAAAAGTACGCTTAATACAGTTTTGTTAAATAAATCGTTGACGAATCCTGTTGTTAGTCAGTCTAAGGACATGATTTGACAAGGATTTATTTAACAAAACAGTATTAAGTGTACTTTCTTGTATAAGAATTTTTGCTAGTGCTCGGATACTTTTGCTGTCGACTGTATAAAAGCTTCTTTAAAAAATTGTAAAAAAAAAAAAATCACTATTTTAGCTTTAATTTGCAAGGTATTAAATCCAGTGCAAAGCCATTTTCAGGAAACTTGACGCACAATATTAGACACAGTACACTGTAATCAGAATGAAAAAATGTTAAACATCTAATGAAATATGAGCATTCTTACTATATAATTTTTAACTGCGCATGCGTGAGATTCAGTGAAATTTCATTTGCATAACTTGTTAGCCAAATGTATTGAGCTACTTATTTAGAAACATCAAACATGCATCGTGTAAACTTAAGAAGTTGTACGCATTAGAATGACCTGCTATTCAGTTTCTTTCTCTCGAAAAAAAAAAAGCGAAACTATAAGAGTTTTACTCACATTTTTATGTTGATTCAATGAATGGTAGTTCAGTTTTCGATGACTGGAAATAAATATTAAGGAAAACCTCCTTATCATTTTCTTATTTTTGGGAACAGCTGCAATTCAGTTCATTCTATCGCGTAGAACTTTTTGAGTTTACACGATACTTGTTTGGAGTTTTTTATAAGTAGCTCAATACATTTGGCTGTTAAATTATGCAAATGAAATTTCTCTAAATCTTGCTCATGCACAGTTAAGAATTATTTAGTAAAAATGTTCATATTTCCTTAGATATTTAATATTTTTCATTCTAATTGCAGTATGCTGTGTCTAATATTGTATGTCAAGTTTCCTGAAAACGGGTTTGAAGTGGTTTTAATACCTTGCGTGATATAGCTAAAAAAGTGACAATTTTGTTGGCAATTTTTTTAAAGAAATCGTTATATCTTCCTGATTATATGTGGTAGGGACATGAAAATTTTGACAGATAATAAGAAAAGGCCCCATAACCACACGCTACAGCCAGATCACATTTCAAGCATTACTTTTTACAGAATGATGCCAAATGCTTCCATTTTTCTTTAAATTTTTTTACTGATCCCCCTTTCATTTTTGAGGCAAAACTTTCACTGAAATATATGAAGTATAACATATACTTCACATTTCTGAAGTTCGAAGATGGTTTGTACAGTACTTGTTGAGATATTTCCAAAATGTCTGAAATCGAAAGTGTCCGGTCATTTATGGAAAGGTAGTGTATGTACTGCGATAATTTGTATAAGAAAATATAGAAGAAAGTTTTGTGGTGACCATAACATGCTAGTTTATTGTTAGTGCGTTAATGTCGATGGATCTAAATTTATTATAGTGCCATATTTATATCATAGGACAGTTTTATTATACATGTAATACAAGAAAGTCCAAAGATATCCGGAATAGACAATAAATATTCCTTCAGATTTATCACTCGAATAACGATCTCTCTTAAAAGTAAAATTTTAAGAAATCGCAGTCAAACACAGTATAAAAGAAAATACGGTTTAATGTTAGAGCAAACATAACGTGCTTGAAACATGGTTCAGTTCCAGTCAGTCAAAATTTATGGAACCCGTACATCGGATTTTTAAGTGTAACCAAGTTATTTAAATAGAGAAAAACATTGGGCAAGAATTTTTTTCAACCACCCAATCTTTATATAAATAAAAGTCATTATATGTAAGTGTGCGAGTATGCCTTGCATCTCCTCCTAAAACACACGACCGATTACAACCAAATTTGACACGGTTACTTTGCTTATTGACATCTCTAGCGCATGCGTAATCGAAGGAGGTGTTGATAAACCCTCTCGAAAATCACATTTTTGTGTGATATCTATAGTAATAATGCAGTTAGAAACTTCAAATTTGATATATAGGCTACTTCTAATGTATATATTTTTCCTTAGAAGATGCTTTGGAAAATTCAATATTAAAAAGCAGTGATGTGATTAAAAAAGTTTTATAATTAAGCTTTCGTCAAAATTTCATATATACGATTTAAACACAATCGTTTTTGAAAATGACGCCGTTTCTTAGAAGTCATCTACAGTGCATACTTGCCAACCATCTCATTATGAACCAAACAATTTTTAGTACACGCCTTTTTTTTCACACTAGCCATTTTTTAGAGTAATTTTTTTCTTATTTAATCGTAACAACATTTGGAGAGAATTACTCTAAAAATAAAGTGGTGTGAAAAAAGCGGCGTTAACAATTGTACGGTTGTTTATGAGATGTTTGGCAAGTATAACACTGTCATTACTTCAAGCTCTTTTCTTAGAATAACAAATTTCAAAAATAATTCACTTATACAAACTATAACTGTTCATATGTTATAGATATATATATGGGAAATTATATTTCTCAATTCCTTTACTTCCTTTGTGTGACGTCACTGCTATGTAGTTATGACGATATTACTACGTCACTGTTTGTATCATCCTTTCAATGTATGCGCACGCACCGAGAAGCGCACCTGTTTTATTCAGATGATGTTTAATCGTTGTCGAGGGAAAGACGTTCCCGATTGGATGTAAACCAATGTTTAGTTATTGAGTTGACGTGGAGCGGTTGTGTGAAAGACAGACGGTCTTCTCCGCTCGTAAAATATGTATATGTTAGTGTTTCTGTAATGTCCCTTTTCTTTATTTAATAAATGTCATAATGTTATACTGGTCTGTAGCCGTTTCCCTATATTTTTGGGGGCTCGACCTATCCCGTTAAATTTTCCCCTAGCACCGAAAGCCGCTATTTTGTTTTCAACACAGTAGCGTGAAGACGAATGTTTCATTTATTTTTTCTTAATAAAATGACTGACGAAGTATCCTATAGTTCATAAGACGTTTGAATAATATTTAATAGACGTTCTCAAGTGTTCTTCATTTTATCTTGAAATGTTCTTCGTTTCATCTAATGGACGTTATTCCATAACGGACGAAATTGTCCGTTTTTTTTTTAATGAAATACCAGAGTTGCAAGTAATATTATTTTATATGCCAACATCATGCCGATGACTTGGAGTTTTTCAGTATTAGTGCTCCCTTCTTCATGATCGACGTATTCTTGTTCTTAAAGTGCTTCATTTCCGAAGTGATTCTATTTCAGGTTTTGTTCCTGATGTTTTTTTTTCTACCTTCGTTAGCTGCAATAACCATCGCTGCATCTGCATGGGACTGCCCTTAATGTCAGGTACGAGCATGCATTTTTTTTTCTCTCCTCTCTGCATGATAGTATTAAAAAAAAAAAAAAAAAAAAAAAAAAAAAAAAAATTTTTAATTTGTAATTAAAATTTGAAATTCATTCATTGCCGTTTTACGCCCTTTAAAATTATTTGTTTGTTCATTTTTATATAAATAAAGAGTTTTCTTCCCCCATATTTAATTGCTTTCCATGAATAAAGAGATATTCTGTTCCCCAACATTTATTTATTGTTCCTAAAAATATATATGTTCTGGTTTTAATCCATTTTTCCCCAATATTTACTTAAAAAAAAAAAAAAAAAAGAACAATTTTTTTTTTTTATTTACTTCGGTTTTCTTATTTTATGTTTCTTGCATCCTAAAAATGGCCCTTAAATTAGGCGACCTTCCGCTAGTTGCAAATTCTTTGAAATATTCTAAAACAAATACCATAAAATTGCTAAACACGCTATTAGGATACCCAACATTTGACCATCAATCGCGTAAACGTATGCGAAATTTTAGCGGTTTTACTGCCGATTTCGACATTAATAAACATCAAGAACAAATTTTAAAATCATTTTCTTTGTCCGATTTTATATCAATCGCTAATTCGCTACATTTAGAACCAGTCGGTAGTAAGGAAAATTTATGTAAAGAAATTTTTAAAGCACTTACTAATTTATCTGAATTTCAGAAAACATTAGATACTAGTTTTTTGTCAGACGAAGACGATCTCAGTGTAAATAATCATTCTGTTGAAACCCACTCTTCGATCGTTCCAAATAGTTCTGTTTTTCAAACCCAAAGCGAAACCTTCCATTCGGGTGTTCAAAATATTTCTCCGAATGACGCTGCAGACACAATGTCTGATTTGAGTAATCATTTCTGGTTCCTTCTTCGAGATTTAGCTAGCACATGTAGAACTTTTTCTGGAAATGATTCATATTCTATTCGTAATTTCTTTAATGACATTGAGGAACAATTCTGTTTATTTCCTAGTCTTACCGATCAACAAAAACTTATCTTTGCTAAACGTTTAATTAATGGTTCTGCTAAAACATTTTTATTTTCGCAACGAAATATTAATACTTACGAGTCATTTAAAGCCGCGTTAATTTCTGAATTTTTGGATACCATACCATCCATCGAAATACATAAACAGTTAGAAAACAGAAAAATGCGTCCTAATGAAACTGCTACGCAATATTTTTTAGCGATGCGCGAAATTGCTAACCGCGGTAATGCTATTATTGACGATTCTTCGGTAATTCAATACACCATTCAAGGTATAAAGGGTAACCCCTCTGAGAAAATTCTTCTCTGTGGAGCAAAATCTTTTTCAGAATTTAAAGAAAAATTGCGTATTTATGAAACTGCTCTTAATACAATAAACTTAAATCAACGAAATTCAGTTAATTATAAACAAACATATGACAGTCGAAAACGCAGTACTGGTCACACACAATCAGCTTTCACTCGCGAATCCAAATTTAATATTGGTCCGGCATCTCAAAATAAATTACGTTGTTTCAATTGTAACGATATCGGTCACTTATCTAAATTTTGTCCTAACCGTTCTCGTGGCCCTAGGTGCCTTGCATGCGGTCTTTTTGGACACAAGTCTACCGATTGCCGCCGAACCGCTGCAAATGAAGGACCTCCTTCTAGAGATAGAGTTAACACTGTACATGAATTGCAAGCTTCTCATATGTGTAAACAAGTTAAAATTAGTGGTAATGAATTAACTGGTTTGGTTGATACTGGTAGTCAGTTAACCCTTTTGAAACATTCTGCATGGATAAAAATAGGTTCCCCACCGTTGTCAAAAATTAATAAATCCTTAACTGGTTTTGGCTTTGCGCGTATACATGTTATCGGTACTTTTAATTCTTTTATTACTATAGACGATCAAGAGTTTTCAGCAACTATTTCAGTTGTACCCGACGTGTCCACATTTTATGACCTTATAATTGGATGTGACGTCATCCAACAAGCGAACATTAGCATTTCACCCACCGGAGTTACTTTTTCTAGTTTTTCACAACAAAATGAGTGTACCGCAGATCCAAATTTTATCATGACGATCACTGACGATAGTCCCAAATTTGATATTGGCCCTAATGTTTCACGACATATTCGTAACGACATTAACAAACTGTTGTCGACCTATAAACCTAATAAAATCAAAACTGCGAACATTGAACTTAACATCACTTTAACTGACGATACACCAATTTTTCACTCACCCCGACGTCTACCCTTTACCGAACGAGACATTGTAGACGCACAAGTCTCTGAATGGCTTAAAGATGGTATTATCGAACCAGTGTCCTCCCCATATGCCAGCCAAGTTGTAGTTGTTCGAAAAAAAAGATGGTAAACACAGAGTTTGCATCGATTACAGGAAGCTCAATCGTAAGTTAGTTAAAGATCACTACCCCCTCCCCCTAATTGATGATATTTTAGATCGACTTCAACATGCAAAAATTTTTAGTACGATAGACCTACGTAATGGATTTTTTCATGT
This sequence comes from Salticus scenicus, assembly GCA_963930645.1. Taxonomy (NCBI): domain Eukaryota; kingdom Metazoa; phylum Arthropoda; class Arachnida; order Araneae; family Salticidae; genus Salticus; species Salticus scenicus. The sequence goes on from OZ005654.1 coordinate 204,195,486, forward strand.
ACCCGTAAACAAACAGAGCTGCCCTTTCACTAGTTTTGTAACCCATAACGGCCAATTTCAATTTCGCTACATGCCTTTCGGACTTAGCTCCTGCCCTTCAGTGTTCATGAGATATATAAATGCCGTTTTTAGAGACTTGATTGCTGCCGGCATAGTACTCCCTTATATGGATGATCTTGTAATTCCCGCGAGTAACGAACATGAGGCCGTAGAACGTCTAAAAACTGTTCTTCAAACAGCAAGCGAGTACGGACTCGACATAAATTTTAACAAATGCCAATTTTTACATACCAAAATAGATTTCCTCGGTCACATAATAGAAAATGGTAAACTTTTGCCATCCCCTTTCAAAACTAAAGCTGTTTTAAATTACCCAGATCTGAAAAATGTTAAAGACGTACGTAGATTCCTTGGCCTTACAGGATATTTTAGGAAATTTATCCCTCATTTTTCTACCATTGCAAAACCCTTAAGTGATCTTCTGCGTAAGGACACCCCTTTTCAATTTCAAAATGAACAAAGAGCCGCATTTCAAAAATTAAAATATTTACTTTCCCAAGAACCAGTCCTCAATATTTTTAATCAAAATTCCCCTATTGAGGTACACACAGACGCGTCTATAGATGTCTTAGGGGCAGTCCTGTTGCAGAAAAACATGCATGATAATAAATTCCATCCAGTCTTTTATTTTTCGAAGAAAACATCTGATAACGAAAGAAAATACACTAGCTTTGAACTTGAAGTTCTGGCTGTGGTAGAAGCCCTCAAAAAGTTTAGAATCTACCTCCTAGGAACTAATTTCAAAATTATCACAGACTGTGACGCGTTCGTCAAGGCACTTAATAAAAAAGAAATAAACTCCCGCATTGCACAATGGGCTCTGTACCTTCAAGAATTCCATTATAGTATTGAGCATCGCACAGGTTCCCGCATGGCACATGTGGACGCTCTAAGTCGAGCTCCACAATGTTTCATCATCCAAGATAGCCTTCATCTAAAACTCTTGAAAGCTCAGCAATCTGATGAAGAAGTTCAAGCATTAAAAACGCTTTTGCAGTCCACACCCCATGATAATTACATTATAAAAAACAACCTTCTGTATAAAACAGTGAACGGTGTCGATTTACTCGTCGTCCCTACAGACTTACAGCATAGTATAATTAAAGAAGCACACGAGCGTGGACATTTTGCAGCACTCCGTACCCAAGAGCTAATAAACAAAGATTTTTATATACCTCACCTCAAAGACAAAATCGAAAGTTGCATTAAAAATTGCGTAAAGTGCATACTCTATAATAGAAAACGAGGTTTACCAAGATCGAATGGTCAAGTTGAAAATAAAAATTCTACTATCATCGCTGTACTATCCAAACTATCATCCGACAACCCCGAAAAGTGGTTTTCCCATGTGCCTGCTCTCCAACAAATCCTCAACTCGACATTTCAAAGAAGCATAAAGACGACACCATTTGAATTACTATTCGGTACCAAGATGAAAAATAAAGATGACATCAAGATCCTGGAGCTTCTCAACGACGAATCTACAAACACATTCCAGAGGCAACGTGAGGAGCAGCGTATCGACGAGAAAAAGCAGATTCGAATAGTGCAAGAAGAAAATCGCAGGCAGTATTACCTTCGAAGACAACCAGCTGCTAAATTCCAAATCAACGATTTAGTCGCAGTTAAACGCACCCAGTTCGGGCCTGGTCTGAAACTAAAACAGAAATTTTTAGGTCCATACAAGATAACCAAAATTAAACCAAACGACACGTATGACGTCGTTAAGTGTGATTTCGTAGAAGGCCCATTCAAGACCAGCACATGCGCTGAATTCCTGAAACCTTGGACCAACACTTTTGGAAAACTTAATTGATTCTTAACATTCTTCAGGACTTTTTATTTATTTTTTTTAAGACTTAATTGACATATTTCTTCAAGACTTTTTATTTTTTTTTGAAAAGAACTCTTCCTTGGACATTTTTGTGTGCAACATTAAACTTTTTTTTTTAATTATATGTTGAACTTGAACTCACCAAAATAAGAGAAACTCTATTTTTAATGAACAATTTTTTTTTCCCATGAACATTCTTCAATACCTGATTTTTTTTTGGTGAAAATTATCTACCTATTTTTTTTTCTACTTGTCTGTATGTATATTAACATCTTATCTTATTTTATTTTAGTATTTGATGATATGATTCAGGTTTTGAGTGTAATATTTACAATATTTTCCATTTGGTAATGTATACATTTTTTTTTATATTTTATTAATGCAGCTATATTATTACTGTATCTATAATTCTATTATGTAGTATTGTATATTGTATATTGTTTATTTTTATTTATCTTGTTTAATTTAATTTAAATTTTTTTTTCTCTTGTTGTGTTTGATAACGTTCAGGCGAGGCCGCCTGCTTGGTCATGATGGCCGATATGGGAAATTATATTTCTCAATTCCTTTACTTCCTTTGTGTGACGTCACTGCTATGTAGTTATGACGATATTACTACGTCACTGTTTGTATTAGAGCCTCTATAATACAGGCCGACTTATCGTCCTCCATATTTGCCCCCATTTGGAACCGCGCTTTCCGACTGGCGCGCTTATTGCTTTATTGGCGAGTTTGAATGAAGGTTTCTTTTCTCAGAGTTCAGCGCGATATTTAACACGGCATATATAATAGTTCTTTTCTTAATTCGAGGCTGCACTTAATCGGTAGTGATTTCTGCAGTAGTGAATAACATTTCTTGTTCAATAATATGAGAAATGTTAAATTTTGCTTTGGTTCGTTTAATTGTTAGATATAAAAATAATTTCATTTTCATCAAGATTTTATAACTTAATTTAATTGCAAAATAATTTTTAAAGTTTTTAACAACTTATTTTAAAATTATATATAGATGTTTATTGTTATTGTGCAAATACTGTGTAATTTAATATATATATATATATATATATTAACAACACTTTCATTAGTATAGATGCAGAAATAAAGAACGAAAATAAACTAGTATGTTGTGGCCACCACATGAATTTCTTCTATATTTTCCTATACTAATTCACTCAGTAAAAATAATTTATTAAAATTTTTATTTAAAAAAATTATCTTTCATGATAATGCAGACGATTTCCATATTAGAGAAGTAGTATAACACTAAATATCCAAAAGAAAGTCAATTTTATTGTCAATAATACATTAAAAAAAAAAATTTTTTTTTTTTTTTTTTGTTAAAAATGAAGAAAATCGATAACTTTATTTTAAATTATCGCAGATCGATGGTTCAACCATTCGTTTTAAAGGTCGCAAGCTCTTTTGATTTGAACCAGTCGCAAGCTCTTTTGAACGATACCCATCATGGGAAAAAAAAAAAAAAAAAAAAAAAATCCACAGATGTTGGCACAAAATTGACTTTCTCTCAACATTTAGTTTTATACATCTCCTCCGAGACGAAAGCGCTCAAAGCTGGTAGATGGAAGGTGCCGAGTTCGATCCCAGGTCACGCTCATTCACCTAGTCGTTCGGAGTTTTCCATGGTTTCCTCCGAAACTCGAGTAAATACGGACTAGGACCCCTTAGAAAGACCCCCCATGGAGGGCATTTCCCCTACAGGCCTAGGACACATGCGGAGACAATCGGTCTTAAATCCTCCAACCAACCAACCAACCTCCGAGACGCAAACCGTCTGCATTCCCCATGGAAAACAATTTTAGCAAATAATTTGCGCTGCGTGAATTTTTTCAGTAAAATATAGAAGAAAGTTTTGTGGTGGCCACGGCATGCTAGCTTGTTTTATAATTTAAAATTTAATTATGGTTAATTTAGCCCTCTTCTTCATATATGTATAATAGGTATGTGAGTATGTATGTATGTGTATAAAAAATTTACAAATCAAAATCAGTCTCCTACAGATTTCAGTTTCATATACTATAACTAAATTTTACGAAGAATAATAGCTCCTTTCCAAAGTTTCTGTGGAGTTTTTTTTTACTTACTTTTTCTTTATATATATATACTAGCATGCTTCGCTGGACCCTATTTTTAAATGAATCACTATAATTACTGAATTCTCAATTTTTATTTTTTTGCCCCACCACTCCCCCCCCTTCCCAATAATTTTAAAAATTCGAAAATATCCGCAATCGATTTGTAAGTATCGAAAACCTCTAATGTACCAATTTTGAATGATCTAACTCTATTTTTTTTTGCCCCTCTGCCCCCCCTCCCGTCCCTCCTAATAACGTTACACTTTCGAAAATATCCCCATTTGACTTGCAGGCCTCTAAAACCAATCTGTACTAATTTTGAACGGCCTAACTGGATTTCTATTTCTTTTTGCCCATAGCCCCCCCCTTACCGACCCACCCCTCCTAATAATTTTACAAATTCAAAAATATCCGCATTCGATTTTAAGTATCGAAAACCATTTGTGTACCAACTTTGAACGATCTAACTCTATTTTTATTTTTTTGCCCCCCCCCCCATCCCCTCCTAATAACTTTACACTTTCGAAAATATCCCCATTCGACTTGCAGGCCTTTAAAACCTATCTGTACCAATTTTGAATGCCCTAACTGTATTTCTATTTTTTTTTCCCATAGCCCCCCCCCCCTTACCGCACCTCCTGATAATTTTACAAATTCGAAAATATCCGCAATCGATTTGTAAGTATCGAAAACCTCTATATACCAAATTTGAACGATATTTTTTTTGCCCCCCCCCCCTCTCCCTCCTAATAACTTTACACTTTCGAAAATATCCCCATTCGACTTGCAGGCTATTGAAACCTATCTGTACCAATTTTGAAAGGCCTAACTGTATTTCTAATTGTTTTTGCCCCTGCTGCCCCACATGAGGGCTGAATTTTTAAAATTCCTGAAATTGGTTTTTAGATATTTGTATTAGATATATTTTATAGCAAAAATTTCCCGTATATCTGTTTTTTTTTTTTTTGTTTGAGATATATAGGATTATGCGGAATCGCGTTTTACGCATGTGAAATCCCGTTTCGCTTCCCGCCCCCTCTTGGGGACCGAATTTCGAAAATTCTAGAAATTGGTTTTTAGAAATTTATATTAGCTATATTTTAAAGCAAAAATTTTACGGATATCTGTTTTTTTGTTTGAGATATGAAGGATTTTTTGAATTCACGTTTTGCCCCCCCCCCCCCCCCTTGGGGAGCGAATTTTTTCAATTTTTTTTTTCCTAAACCATCCCTGACCTATAAGGAAAAAAACAAAAAAAGAATGATCGAAATCGGTCAAGCCGTTTACGATTTTATAAAGGACATACAGACAAACATTCATTTTTATATATAGATATATATATATATATAAAGATTTCTATAATAAAAGTCTGTTACCCTCCAATAAAGTAAAAAAAAAAAAAAACTTCGCATTTTGTATAAACTTATCATCAGGGCTGAAGTCTTTCTAGAAATTTTCTATGTTCCCCCACCTTTTTTTTATTTTTCACTATAAAAATTTAAGGATGATCAATTTTTCTTTGCTTTCCTTTAAAAATTCAGTGAATCTTCTCTAAATGTCCATCTCTTTTGAAAGGCCACATTCCTTCAGGGCCAATTTTAACAGATCCAAAATTTCCTTCTATAACTTAATATATATCCATCAAATAAAAGCCCACTTACAACTGTATTCCTTTTTCAAGATCAAGTAATTTTACTTTGCCTTTGACCAAAACTAATTAGTGTTCACCATTTATAAGTGAGAGGTTAAACACTATATCTTCAGCTATGCAGTGGCGGATTTATGGGGGAGGGGGGCTAAGGGGCTGAAGCCCCCCCCCCTCCAAAAAAAAAAAGCACTAACATTCCCAACTGAATGTTACAATTGTAAATTTTTCATTGATCTGGATTAATATCTTGAAAACTCTTAGCCACCCCCCCCCAAAAAAAAAAAAAGTTAAGTTCTGAATGCGCCACTGCAGCTATGTGATCAAAACGTAAATTCCTATAATCCAAATGTAATTTATAGATTTTGTGGCCTGAATAGGATTTTCTGAACAACCTTAATTAAAAGGCTACTTCTTTTTAAGGGCTAATATTTTATGGCAGGTGGATCCCTTACTATGGTGTACGTGAAGGTGTTAAGGTCAACTGACTACACGAGGGTCCTCTCCCTGTAATAACTTTAGGGTGGTTTTATTGTATAAATATATATATATATTAAAGTTTGTACATTTGCTGAGTATTGTAAAGGAATTAAATAATTTAATATATATATATATATATATATATAATCTGTCTTCTACAGATTTCAGTTGATTTGCTAATTATATCTTTACAGAAAAATATAGAATAGTGTTCCTAATTAACAAATGACTTTTTTTAAGAATTAATTTGAACATTCACTGTTTTTTTTTTTTTTTTATGTAATTCTTGTCTATAATGTTTAAGTCTCTCAGTATCTTTATTTATGCAAGATTTTAATTTCGTATTACATTTACTGTTATTTTAAATATTTTTTTAATGCCAATGTTCACTTAGTCACTCTCACACATTTACTGTAGATTGTAACATGCAAAAGTGTTTCATAATTTATGAATATAATTGATTTTTTTTTTTCTTTATTATATTTGTCTTGAGTACATATGAATATATACAGAGCCTGATTAAGACCTGCTGTGGCCCAAGGCCCAGGACAATTTTCGTGCCCCCTCCCCCCAAACAAATTAAAGCTTATTATTATTATTTTTATTTTATTTTTTTTCAAAAAGTTAAGAAAATTTCACAAAGTTAAGAAAATGTAACTGCATACAAACCTGAGGTGTAGGTTCAGTGGGTTCAGTGTTGCATTAGAGCTAGGAAACAGGAAATTGGTGACGATTTGGTATCTACCCCTAGGTGTGGTCTGTAGGCATGCCATATAACTTTTGATCCTCCTCCTCGGAGATTAGATTTCAACTAAAGATTATTATCATTAGCTAACTTTCAATTAATTTTTTAAAGAAAATCTTTGCCAAAAATAGCATTTAAAAATTTTTAAAGTTATTTTGGTGCCCCTAAATAAAGGTGCCCTAGACGGCCTGTGCGATAATCAGGCCCTGAATATATATAAGTAAATTCTTCATGTTTTCTTTTTAAATGTTTGAACTACAGCTATATTCCATATCAATGGAAAGTTTTTTACAATTTCTCTTTATTTTAAACAAATAACATGCAGTCAGTGCCAGACTTACTTTTACTATAACAACATTGTGCAATATGAAAAATGTTTTATAATTAATAATTAAAAACATATTTTTTATTTCTTGTCTTTAAATAACATCACTCATTCTTCGATTTACTCTTCTTTTCACTATAATTTTATTTTACTCTATTATGGATTTGCATTACTCAAATGTAAGTTCTCATAATTAAATTATTTTATAATTTTATCCAGTAACCTCAGAAAGTATTTCATCCTACTTTACTCCAGGTGAATGATGTTATAATCAAAGTTCTCACAAAGGGAAATTTGAATACCATTTTTTACCTCTATTTATTTTTAGAATTAGCTAATCATTGATATATATTTTAAAAAAAATTCTTGTATCCAAATTTGTATTTGTGAGAACCCTGGTTATATTAGGTTTCTAAAAGTAATATTCTATATGTGCTAATAAAATGAAAATAAATCCAGTAATATATACTTTTAATCATTAGTTAAAAAATAGTAATACTGACCCCCCCCCCTCACACACACACACACACACACTTAGTTGTGAGTCTATATGCACTCATTGTTTCAAAAGATGCAAATACCAGACAAATAAAAATACATATATTTTATTTATTTCATTTCACAAATTATTTACACTGTTGGAGAAATCTAGATGCTTATAATGTTTAATCAGATGCAACAAAGGCTTGCAAAATAATAATAATAATATATACAGTACCTGGCCAAATTATTAGACCAAAGAAAATATTTAAAGTTTTTTTAAATTCTTCTTATATTTGCTTTTATTTAAATATTTTTAAGTGTAATATTCATTCAATTCTCACATTTACTATAACCTGTAACATGGGAAAGTGTTTCATAATTTATGAATGATGCATGATTATTATTCACTATAATAATTTTTCTTTACTCTAATATAGATTTTGAGTACATATGAATATACACAAGTTAATTCTCCATTTTCACTTTCCAAAAGTTTCAATTACAACTATATTCCAAATCATAGGAAAGTGTTTTATAATTTGTCAATGATGCATTATTTTAATTTTTCAATAACACCCAGTCAATCATTATCTGACTTACTTTTACTATAACTTATGTAATATTGAAAAGTGTTTCATAATAATGGACTTACGCATATTATTTCTTTAATAAAACCACTCAATCATTCTCTGATTCACTATAATTCTATCCTGTAATATATAACAATATAATAATTTTAAAAGTTATCATGTTTGCATTTTATTCTATTATGGATTTGTGATCTAACGTACTACTTCTTTTATAATTCTATTCAGTAACCTGGTGAAATATTTCATCCCATTTTATTTCACGTGAACGATGGTGTTGTAATAGGTGTCTAAATGTAATAGCATTTATAGACTAATAAAATGAAAATAAAACCCAGTAACATAAAATTAATCCTTAGAATAAAATAAATAAATAAAACCATCATTTCTATTTATCAAATTATGAACCTATATTCTTGTACTCTTTCAAAAGATGCGAATAATACTAGATAAATAAAATACAAATATTTTATTTATTTCGTTTCACAAAATGTTTACATTGCTGGAGATGCTTATATTGTTTTATCAAATACAACAAAGGCCTTGCAAAATAGGATGTAATATAATTACATATTCACAACACTTTTACAAATTGAATTCATATTAAACAAAGTAAAAAATGCATATCTGGAAAATACAAGATGCAGGAAGGTTCATCGCTCCGATATGTAATGCTCTGTCTATCAACCTAAAAAGATGAAATTTGCTTTTCAGACAAAAATGAAGATAGCCCCCTGTCTTTTTCTTGTATTGCATCTTTTTCTTTTAATATCTTTTAAATTTTTACGATAGCATTTTCTAATGCTGCAATTTTCTTTTTCAGAATTTTGTTATATTCTTCATAACATTCCTATAAAAAAAAATAATAATTAACCAATAATTTCAGTCTATGATAACTAATTTTTCAAATATTTAAGTACATAAAATGATACAGTAAGAATAATTTTGATGATCTTTCGAAGAAGAAATAAATTAACACAATTATGCATCTCTTATCCTGTATAATCTAATGTCACTGAAAATAACAAAAATATCCTAAATAATCTGTTATGATGTTTACATTACTTCCTTTTATCCTACAATGCGATAAACATATTATATGGTAAGGTATAAGCTCAAAGGCACTGTATTTGAACATTTCTAGTCTATTTCAATAGTAGTTCTAAAATAACTTTTATTTAACAAAAATTTCTGTGTGAGGAACCTTCTCCATCCTCCTCTCTCTTTTGTTAACCCCCCCCCCTTTTGTCTGCAGCCTTACCTTCAATAAATAGCACATTTGCTAAAAATATTTAAGAAAATCACAGTGCGAACTAGGAGACAATCAAGTTAAAATTGTAAAAAAAAAAAAAAAAAAAAAAAAAGACAAACTAATTTATAACATTGTGTAAAATCCAGGCCCGTACAAAGTATATAGAGAAAAATACATAAATAATAATAATAAAAATGTCTGAGCCTGAACTGTGAAGAGTATCTTTTTTTTTTTTCAGTTGTTTACAAAGACAGTGTAAAGTGTTTATAAATGATATTTGCATTTTAGTAATTTAAAAAATACAGAGTTTGCAAATGAGCTAAAAATTTATTTAATTTATTATTTGTGCATAAATAAATAAAACTTTATTTACAGATTTATTTATATTAAAATGAAATAATAAAAATATACAGGGTTCATAAATATAGTAAAAATCTTATTTAATTTAGTATTTGTAAATGAAAAAATAAAGCTGCTTATTTGCAATTTTAACTATATTAAATTGCATTATGTAAAAACACTTTAACTTTAAAAATATAATTAAAAAATTTAAAAAAAGTTTAATATGCATCCTTAATTTTTTTTAATTTAGGATGCATATTAGTTTAATTTTGTATACAACTTAAAATTCAAAATTATTGTGCAAGACAGGTATCAACATTTACACATTTATAGCATAATACGTCATAAAAGAAAAGGAAAACAAACCTTTTCTGGATTACTCAGATGTGATTCAAGTACACAACCAGGTTTTGGACATCCAATTTCAGCCTCAGTCTATTCTGCTTGAATTGGGACTCTTCAAAATGGTCCTAAAGAATTTTTTTAAATCTTATTATGAGTATTAACAAATTAACATACATTTATTTAAAAATGTATCATAAATGTATTCAAAAGAAGTAAATTGCTAGTAGTAAATTGATACTTTTATATAATATTTACAATTTACATATGGAACATTTCAAGAGTTGACCAAGATTTTTTTTTTTTTTTTTTTTTTTTTTTTTTTTTTGGGGGGGGGGGGGGCAGTGGCATTTTGGCAGAATATATAAGTGCAAAAAGAAAATTTTGTAAAAAAAATTCTACTTTTGTAAACAAATAAAAATTAGCACTAAATTTATATATATATATATATATATATATATATATATATATATATATATATATCAAGTTTATAACGTGGCAGAGAATCAAGTGCAAGTAGTCATTTGAAATAATATTGAAAACATGGGAAATTTTTTAAAAATTTAATTTTTATAAAACAAAAATTTTGTGAAATGACTTTATGAACTGAAATTTAGTGAATGGGCTCATACTTTGTTTACTAAATTTAAATTTTCTGAAAGGGTCTATTTTATGAACTTTAATTTTTTGAAAGGCCCCATTTTATAATATTCAGTTTGGAGAAGGAAGGGGGGAGGGGGTTAAAAGGAATTTTTTTATTTTGATCAACCCCTGAAATTAAAAAATGAATTCCCCCCCCCCCCCGAAAATTCTATTAAAAAAAAAAAAAAAAAAAAAAGAAAAATATTGATTTAACAATTTATAGAATACATAAACATTCCCATAAAGTAAATCTTTATCTGAACCTGAACAATCTATCATTCAAGTGTGCAGTTAAACTAAATATTAAGATAGAAATTAAAACAGATTGGATACTTTGTATAAATATCAAATAATTAGTTCATGTTCTAAAAGCATTTTTATTTTTATTATCTCATGTTAATTAAACTTTAAAAAACAAATAAGATTATTTAAAATTAAAAATAATGGGTTTTTCTTGAAAGTTAACCGTGAAAACAGAAATAAAAGCACCAACTTGTTTCAGAGAAATTTCCTCAATAAAGGTTTAATGCATAGATACTACATTAAACTTTATTATAAATAAATTTCTTAGATATATAATAATATGACTGCATATTTTGACTCACATAATGTCAATTAATATACCATGTTCTAAGATATCAATTTTTAAACATAAAAAGGTTTTGTTTCTTATATTGATCAAAATATTTAGCATTATTTCACAAAAATCTTAAATCTCTTTATATTTTGCAAGAATTTATTTATAAGCAAGATCTTTTATTAATAATAACTAAATTCTTTCTTATCAAAATAAATAATTATTATGTAATAAGTAAATCAATTTATTTTAAATAAAATATTTAACATTAAAAACAAGGACGTATTATATGTGAAAATTATTGTAGTTTAAAACGAAATTTAAGGAGCATATATTTCTTAATCTAGAAAAAAAATTCTTAATCTAGATTTTTTGAACGAGGATTGTACAAGTTTCTATTGAAAGATTTTAGCATAGTAAACTTAAATTTTCAAAATTCATACTTTATTATTATTATAATTATTATTAATTTAAATTTACCTCTTTTAAGACAATAGAAAACACCAATAGATATTTCAGAAAAGTACAAGTCTATCAAGTAAATAAATGCTTTTTACTGTAGTAAGTTAAACTATAATACATATGAATATATTGTTTAGCACAAAAAGTTTATTATCTGATTTTAATGATTCAATAAAAATAACCCTAAAAATGCAAAAATGCGTACATTTCTTCAATAATAATTCACCTATGATTTAAAATTAAAACAAACTAAATTTTATTTGCATTAAATTATGAAAACAAAACTTTATTTGGCGAAATTTGACGTCGCCAATATTTACAAACTCAGAATATCACATTAAGCTCATAGTTAACTTTTTTACGTCTTTAAAACATATAAGCAGTTAAATATTAATAAGTAGCAGCATGCATTATCATATTTTCACATAAAGAGAAGGTATTTATCAAGAGATATATTAATTAAACAAAATATAACTTACATTCCATACTTCAGCGCCGGATCTCTGAATGCATTTGTCTCGACGAAAATTAACAGTCCAAATTTTCTTTCTGATCGCTTCTAAAAGAAATCCAAACATCCGAGGATTCTTTCTTGAATGAATACTGCAATTAATATCTTAACATCCATCTATATTTATTACTTTATACACAGAAAACAATAAATATCCTCTGACAGCGTAACGATAACAAGGAATCTAAACAAGCAAGCAGACGACAATGAAAGAAGTGTGCTTCCGCGGAAGTAAATAGTTCCACAATTAGAAAAAGTTATTCAGCTATTGATAACCTAATATTATATTTTCTTTTAAATTCGAAGCTAAATTTGTTTACTTATCTTTTATGAATGAATATATTTTATTTATGCGTTTGAAAATTACCATTTAAAAAGCATGCAATTTGGCGAACTTTGAAACGAAACGCGTAAAACGGCTCAGGGTTGCTTTTCTCTCCCACGCTCCCCACTTGGAGGAATTGGGGGAAAAGATGCCGGACGAGTCTGCTCGTATTATAGGTGCCTTAGTTTGTATCATCCTTTCAATGTATGCGCACGCACCGAGAAGCGCACCTGTTTTATTCAGATGATGTTTAATCGTTGTCGAGGGAAAGACGTTCCCGCTTGGATGTAAACCAATGTTTAGTTATTGAGTTGACGTGGAGCGGTTGTGTGAAAGGCAGACGGTCTTCTCCGCTCGTAAAATATGTATATGTTAGTGTTTCTGTAATGTCCCTTTTCTTTATTTAATAAATGTCATAATGTTATACTGGTCTGTAGCCGTTTCCCTATATATATATATGCGTTTGTGAATCTAAATAATATTATTATATGAATTTCAAATCCTTCTAAAAATGTTTACGAAAATGAAAGCAGAAATGAATTAAAGTCATAATTTTTTTTATATTTATTGGAAAGCGTTAAAAATGATCTTTTACTCGTCAAGGCCAAAGTGTAGGGCCAAAAGGTTTGCTCTCAATGCTGGAAGATGAGTGGTGCCAGGTTCAATTCCAAGTCGAGCTTGTTGCCTGCTGCTCTGAGATTTCCGCGTTTTTTTCTGAGAATCGCGTATATATGGGCTGAGATCCCTTAAAAAGATCCCACAGAGGTCATTTCACACAGGATTAGGATCCAGTCAATCGGTCTTAACCCACACAATCGTAAATCCAACCAACTACAACGATCAATATCAGGGACCGATTTACTCATTTGGAGGCCCAGGGCACTCATGTTCAATGGGCCCTTTTCCTCATACTTTAATTTTACAAAAAAAAAAAAAAAAAAAAAAAATCGCATAATATTTTATTCACGCGTCTAAAAATTCTTTCAACTTTTCATTTTATCGGTGCGTGTCTCGGATTTATAGTTAGTCTGTAAAAGTTTGGAATGCAATATCAGTTGTACGCAGTTTTATTTGCGTTTAGCGAAAATATTGCAATTTTTTCAATGAACTGATAGTTTCCTTGAAAGATCATACCACTGATTTATATAACAGTGCAGTAATACCTTCATCCAATCATGAAAAAAGTAAAAAACAACTATCGCTATAGCAAAATTTGAAATTTTTTCATTTTAAGTATTTTTTTTAATGTATGATGGAATTTCTTGGAGGCCCCCCTCAGTGTCAGGGCCCAGGGCACATGCCCCTAATGCCCTGCCTTAAATCAGGCACTGATCAATATAATTCAAAGTGAAACACTGGCATTATATTTATCATACACTGTTAAATATGCATTTTAAGTACAATTCAAGCTAAAATAATTCTTAGCTGTGACAGAAATGATAGCTATCATACATCGAAAATATACTCTATAACAAAAACAGCACCAAGAAGAAGTAATGCAAACTAGACACAAATTGACATACATACAGGTTTTTATGGAATCAAGTACCAATTCATCGTTATCTTCGATCCTACGTGCAACTGGTACTTCAGTGACTTCAAATACCCTTAATAGGCGGCTCATTAAAATGGGGTTGAGCTCAGTCCCCTGATCTCTCTTCCACTGAGGTCATTTGGAGCATCATAAAAAGGGTCCTACAACCAGCTCGGAATTTTACCAATCTGACGCAACAAATGGACAGAATTTGGCACGATACATCACAGAAGCACATCTGCGAACTCTATCAATTAATACCAAGCCGAATAACTGCGTACATAAGGGCCAGAAGTGGACCAACGCGTCATTGACTTGTTTAGTTTGTGAGGCCCTTTCTCTTGATTAAATCATTCACATTTTCTGAAACTGTAATCAATTCTTTTTCTCCACATGTACATCACATCTACCAATTTTTGTCCCATTCGGACCACCCATTCCACCCCATCTACCAATTTTTGTCCCCACTTCTCCTTGGTGCGTCTTTTTTTTTTTTTTTTTTTTTTTTTTGTTATAGAGTGTATAAATGAAGATTATTTGATGTGTAATATAATTACATTTTCTCACTTTTCAAATTGCAATAACTCTGCAAATTTTTCATTTAGAGACATGGGATTTCTTTTGTTTTCCTTCTTAGACAGATAACAATATTTTCCCAAATATAAGTCATAGCATGTAAGTGGGCATGATTAAAGTCTCAAGAAGCAACATTCTCTGATGATAGAGTTAACAAGTTGGTATACCGTTATGATAAATGTTTTAATTTATCTTAAATTGTGTTGAATAATACTGAACATTGTATCTTTTAAATGTAAATATAAAAATGTTTCCTTTTATAAATAAAGCGTAAGCTCAAGGCCTGATCAACTCAGGAGCACACGGGGCACGTGCTCCGGGCTCTGAGCAGCTGGAGACACTAAAATCTGTCCTGAAAATGCCATTTTGCCTTTTTTGACCCTAATAATCTAGTGTGTCACTCACACGACTTTCTCTTACCCTGAAATTTAATACTATAAATACAGGTTGGAGATTAAGAGGTGAGATAACGCTGTTATGTAAACCTATGTTAAACAATTCAAATTAGGCTTCGGGAGAGTTTTATATGATAATTAGCTCTGCGTGAGGGGGCTACCGCCCCCCTCAACCCCCCGTTTCATTAATACACCTACATTTATATAGAATTTAATTCGGTTAAAAAATAATTCTCTTTTTAAAAAATAATTTATTGTTTTTGTTAAGAGTAAAAAAATCGATAACTTTGTTTTAAATTATCACAGATCGATGGTTCAACCATTCGTTTTAAAGGTATTAGCGAACTCTTTTGAAAGATACCCATCATGAAAATTTACTCCCCTCGAGGGGGGACTTCCCTCTAGGGGGGGGGGAGGCGAGGCTCCTACATACACATTTTTTTCCCAGTTAACTATCTCTATTACAAAAAATATGTATTCGTTTCACTTGGTTTAGTGCAGTCTATAGACGTTAAACTCTACTTACCTGCAATTTCCCCCATAAACGTAATGTATTAGAATTCTCTTGATTGTCCTTGTACACGAACCATTTGCTTGATCTTAACGAAAAGCTTACTGTAGCATCCCTATATGATACACATTTAGAATACCAAGTTTGAACTTTCTGCCATAATTTGTTTTTGAGATATGCTGATAACAGACAGACACACAGACATACACACACACAGATACACACACAGACATACAGACCATTTGCTAAAAACATGATTTTCGTATTCAGGGGACCTCAGAACATGTAAATATAACAAAAACGCGTTTGAAAATTTGACCCAAAAACAATACTTTCTCTACCTTATGGGTAAGAGAAAGTAAAAATGACAAAAGTGGTATCATGAAAATCAGAATTCTGTAATTTTAGTCCTATATACAAGTATATACGTATCCGTGCTGATTGGTGCACAGTATGAGTTGCGGCGGGGTGGGGCCCACGAAAGTTTATGTGCCCTGTCCCTCACGTGAAGTTAACCAGGTCCAGCGTAAGCTGCTTCTGAATAGCTCACGTATATATTGCTTTATAATCTCAGTCTCATTTTTAGATTTTTATTACTTCATCTGCCAAATATTTATCCTAAAACTTATAAACTAAAGTTAGAAGCATTTTATCCTATTAAAGTCAACTTGATTTGACATTTTAATTTATTACAAAAAACATTTCCAATTTAGAAAACATTTGCATGATTATTTTAATGAACAAAACTGCGAACTTTCATACCTAAAGCTATAAATAATTTTTAAGCGGTATGAAAATTCTGAATTATAAAAAAATTCTCGTCAGCCTTGAAACTTTTTTCGTAAAAAATTTTCCATGCGTGTCGTCTAAGAAACTAAATTATTTCAGGAACTTTAATACTCTCCATACATAAAAGCACATTATTTTGCCTTCTAAACAACATTTATATTTTACCTCTTTATATTTTTTGCATCTTTTGCTGATATGCAATGCAAATTTAATTCATTCTAGAACGCCTTCACCAGCATTTTATCCATTATGACACAACGCTTCAAGATATTTTATATAGTTATTACTTCTAGTTTATTTTTTTTCCAAAATAGAAAGTTTTCTGAACATAACATAAAGATGGTAGGAAAAATTCATTATTTACTTATTCACGAAAGGCTTTTGAGTTTAATAAAATAACATTGAAACTTTTGTTTCGGTATAAATATAATATTTTAAACGATTTATTTAAAGAAATAATTTAATTGTTTTCTTTTACTACTATTTATTATTAAAAATATATAAAGATAATAAAAAGTTTAAACGCTGATAAAATTTGAGTTCGGAAAATTCTAGCACGAAGTTGTTTAAACCAGAAGATTTGATTACTTAAAGCATTGTGCATTTTTATTATTGATACTTTACCCCAAGGGATTATGTATATAAATATAATATATATACAGCATCATTCAATTTCTCAGTACAAAATCCACGATTTAATGATTTCATTCTATTCCAAATGCTCCATTTACTCTAAGTAATGGCTGCAGCAATTATACTGTGACAGAGAGACTGTGTGTAAGAATTATTGTTGGGTCTTTCCGCATGAATTTTTCTCAAACAACAAACCAGTGTATGAGTACTGTAGAAGAAATGTTCAGACATATGCTAACAGTATTAAAGACATAGTATATATATATACATATATGACATAATATATACACTTACGTTTGTGGAACTTTCAACACCATGAAAGGATTATGTAAATTAAACCAAACTTACAGGAAATGTAGAGTGGCGTAAGGCATGCAAATGATTAGAATTACAAAAGCGATTTCGCATGCGTTGAACGAGAACCGGACTCCTTATCAGTCGCTTCTTCCTGGTACATGAAGGTTTGTAAAGGTGCGTTGAAATCTGTTTATCGTCCTCTGTCTGCGGTAGACGTTTGATTGGTGGTCAATATGCCCCATCAAAAGCGAAGGGTGCTACACCAAAAACTAACGGAGCTCGTACGGGGCCGCATCGTTGGTATGCGAGACGGTGGATATTCGTATGGAGAAATAGCAGCCAGCACGCAGTGTAATGTCACAACAGTGATGCGTCTTTGGAAGAAATGGACAGAGGAGAATCAAACAACCAAGAAAAACTGGCAGTGGGGCACGCAATAGAACAATGGCACGAGACGACAGACACCTCATCCGCATGGCTGTGACGGACCGTACAACATCCTCTCGTGAGTTAGCACAACGTTGGAGCACGGCTACAGTTGTTTTGTTGTCTAGCTCCACGGTTCGTCGCCGTTTACTGCAGCATGAACTGCGTTCAAGAGTTTCTCTACGCAGGATTCCCCTCTCGCTGAATCACATACGTCTCATACTTCAATGGGCTCAGCAAAACAGCACGTGGTGTGCCCAGTGGCAATAAATTGTTTTCTCCGATGAAACTTGCTACACTCTGGAGTACAATGATTGAAGGATACGCGTCAGACGATACAGGGGGGGAGCGTGTGCTCCCACAGTGTGTTATCCAACGTTATACTGCACAAACGCCTAGCATCATGGTGTGGGGAGCTATTGGGTATAATTGTCGATGCCATCTAGTACACGTTGCGAGCATTCTCAATAATGGTCGCTACATAAGGAACATTTTGTAGCCAGAGGTCCTTCCCATCCTTCGACGCATTCCGGGTGTTGTATTTCAGCAGGATAATGCCCGTGCACATGCTTCTGAGACTGCACAAGCCTTCTTCAGTGCACAACAGGTCTCGCGTCTTCCATGGCCTGCTTATTCCCGGTATATGTTGCCCATCGAGCATGTCTGGGATTTCATCGGTCAGCTACTCGCTCGTACAACTTTTGGAGCGTACAGTAAGATTTAACTTTGGCGTCAAGTCGAAACCATCTGGAATGCCATTCTCCAGGATTACATTCAAAACCTGTATGATTAAATGCTACGATGTTTACCGGTTCTCATAGCTCAGCGTGGCGGACAAACAAAAAACTGACTTCAGACTTTTTTTTTTTTTTTTTTTTTTGTCTTGTACATTTAATCGTTTATTTGGACAATTATCAGTAATAGGTGGAATAAATTTCCTGAATTTCTGACAATTCTTTCATGGTCTTGCAATTTTCACAAACATGAGTGTCTATATATATGTATATAAAGTATTAGTCAATCAGGAAAAAAAAAAAAAAAAAAAAAAAAAAACTATGTAGAAACATCCCTTTTCCCGGCTTTGATTGGGGCATTGATGAGAAAAGTAAATAAGGGCCTGCATGCATTGACGAATTGAAAGATAATATTTTCTACGCTATCAAAGGCATAATAGTAGACGACTTACGACTGTGTCTGCGAACCCCACGTCCAGTGTAGTGACTTTTGTCTGTCCCAATAGTCCAAGCGGCGGCTGCAAAAAATTGACTTGAGAAGGTACGAAGCTGATTTTTTTCCTATAGATAGAATTCATTGTTACAATGAAAATCTGATAGGGTTGCCTGGTCAAAGCCGTCAAGTTTAAGAGAAACAACCTCACTTCCGGTCACAATTTAAACGATTTTCGAACCCCAAAAGGTATGAAGATGAAACCGGTGCTAAAATGTAGAGATTAATATGCTCTTTAAAATGGCATAGGGTTGCCTGGTCAAAACCGTCAAGTTTCAGAGGTTGCCTCGATAATAGGGGTCAAATTTAAACGATTTTCGAACCCCAAAAGGTATGAAGATGAAACCGGTGCTAAAATGTAGAGATTAATATGCTCTTTAAAATGGCATAGGGTTGCCTGGTCAAAGCCGTCAAGAAACAGAGGTTACCACGAAAATAAGGGGCGTATTTTACGATTTATTTATCCAAGTAAAAAGTGATTTACCCAAGTGTAAAGATGAAACCGGTGCTAAAATGTAGAGATTAATATGCTCTTTAAAATGGCATAAGGTTGCCTGGTCAAAACCGTCAAGACCCGGAGGTTGCCTCGAAAATAGGGGTCAAAATTAAACACTTTTCGAACCCCACAAGTGCAAAGAAGAAACCGGTGCTAAAATGTTGAGAATAATATACTTTTTAAAATGGCATAGGGTTGCCTGGTCAAAGCCGTCAAGAAACAGCGGTTGCCACGAAAAAGGGGGGGGGGGCGTATTTTACGATTTATTTACCCAAGTGTAAAGATGAAACCGATGCTAAAATGTAGAGAATAATATGGTCTTTAAAATGGCATAGGGTTGCCTGGTCAAAACCGCCAAGAAAAGAGGTTGCCACGAAAATTGTGTGCGTGGGGGGGGGGGGCGAATAAAAATGAAACCGTTTATAAAATATAGAGAATAATATTCTGTTTTGAGTATCATAGGGTTGTCAGGTGAAAATCTCGAAAAACAGTGGTTACCTCGAAAAAAAAAAAAAAAGCTAATTTTGAAGGGTTTTTTATACAGTGTGAAGAAAAAATATAAAAAGTATTTAAAAAATAAAAAATAAATAAACTGTAATGAAACTGTTCTAAATTTTCCCATAAAAACAACGAATTAATAGTAAAAATTAAAAATGTAGCATGCGGATACGGATAAGAAAATACGACCGCAAAAGTTAACAGAAATGAAGATAATAATGCCCAAGAAACTCATAATAAAAAATTCTGTTAGTATGCAAAATAAATAATTAAATACAATGAAAAAAAAAAAAAAATTCTCTTATTTCAGATTTGCAGCAAGATTTACAAATTTCAATTTCATAAATTAATTCATTGTTATTAAGAAACGCGAAAAATTTATCAATTTTTACTTTCTCTTACCCATAAGGTAGAGAAAGTATTGTTTTAGGCTCAAATTTTCGAACGCGAGATTTTGTTATATTTACACGTTTTGAGGTCCCCTGAATACAAAAATCATGTTTTTAGCAAATGGTCTGTGTGTCTGTGTGTCTGTGTGTGTGTCTGTGTGTCTGTGTGTGTGTCTGTGTGTGTGTGTGTCTGTGTGTCTGTCTGTTATCAGCATATCTCAAAAACAAATTATGGCAGAAAGTTCAAACTTGGTATTCTAAATGTGTATCATATAGGGATGCGACAGTAAGCTTTTCGTTAAGATCAAGCAAATGGTTCGTGTACAGGGACAATCAAGAGAATTCTAATGCATTACGTCTATGGGGGAAATTGCAGGAAAATAGATTTTAACGTCTATAGACTGCACTAAACCAAATGAAACAAATATATATTTTTTGTAATAGAGACAGTTAACTGGGAAAATTTTTTTGTGTATGTAGGAGCCTCGCCTCCCCCCCTGGGGGGGAAGTCCCCCCTCGAGTGGAGTAAATTTTCATGATGGGTATCTTTCAGAAGAGCTCGAAAATACCTTTAAAACGAATGGTTGAACCATCGATCTGCGATAATTTAAAACAAAGTTATCGATTTTTTTTACTTTTAACGAAAAAAAAACTTAGAAAAAAAAAATCGTACTTTTTTTTTTTTTTTTTTTTTTATATATTGAGAATAAAATGGACTTTTTTTGGATATTTGATGTTAAACTACTTCTCTAATATGGAAATCGTCTGCCTTATCATAAAAGATAATTTTTTTAAATAATAATTTTAATAAATTATTTTTTAAAAAGAGAGATATTTTTTAATAACCGAATTAAATTCTATTTAAATGTAGGTGCATTAATGAAACGGGGGGTTGAGGGGGGCGGTAGCCCCCCTCACTCAGAACTAATTATCATATAAAACTCTTCAGAAGCCTAATATGAATTGTTTAACATAGGTTTACATAACAGTACTCGTTATCTTACCTCTTAATCTCCAACCTGTATTTATAGTATTAAATTTCAGGGTAAGAGAAAGTCGTGTGAGTGACACACCAGATTATTTAAAAATGTTTTTCGCTTTATTTGTACCCATAGTTAATTTGCAGAAGGTATTATTGATTATTTTAATTAGATAATAAAAAAAATTAAATGAGAAAATTTTCTAAAATTGACAAATTCTTAATATAACAAAATCGGCACAACCCAATATTTTCGTATAAAATTCTACAAAGCAGTCGCTTCAGGGAATTATCTTCTCAATACTTTGACACAATTTGAATATTTTAAGTATTGAAAAATGGGGAAAAAACGAGCTCGTGAGCTGAAATTAGTTTTATACAGATTAGAAAAAGAATGGTCACGCATAATAATTTAATTTTCTTTATGCTTTAAAATCTCTTATATCATTAAACAAATAAAATAAACGAATATTGAAATTCGCTTCCTTTTCTAAGCTGACCGCTATACCTTGACAGGTTTGAAGCACAATCGTAAGGAAATTGAAAAGTGTTGTATGTTCTACATTTAGCTAGCAATTTCATCTTTTAAATATTAATCATTTCGTGTTTAACCTTTTTAAAATAGTCTTCATGTGTGTTTCACTTTGTGTTAAACACCTTTAATATTTGTTAGCTTTTTTGGAGACTGACCGTTATTTCTTTACGAATTTTACCAGGCAAACATATGCCATTTTAAAAAAACTCCTACGCTGTACATTCTGGAACCAGCTACACCTTTCAAATATTCATATAATTTCATCCTTATTCATTTTCTTTGTTAATACTATTCGTATTTTTTTACACTTCGTTAAGAAATCTTCAAAACTCGCCTATTTTTTTGTGGTTGACTGCTTTACTTGACAGATTTGACCTATTTTCGAGGCAACCTCCGAGTCTTGACGGTTTTGACCAGGCAACCTTATGCCATTTTAAAGAGCATATTAATATCTATATTTTAGCACCGGTTTCATCTTTACAGTTGGGTAACACACTTTTTACTTGGGTAAATAAATCGTAAAATACTTCCCCTATTTACGTGGCAACCTCTGTTTCTTGACGACTTCGACCATTCAACCCTATGCCATTTTAAAAAGCATATTAATACCTACATTTTAGCACCGATTTCATTTTTACACTGGTGGGGTTCGAAAATCGTTTACATTTGGCCCCTATTATCTAGGCAACCTCTGAAACTTGATGGTTTTGACCATGCAACCCTATGCCATTTTAAAGAGCATATTAATCTCTACATTTTAGCACCGGTTTCATCTTTACACTTGGGTAAATCACTTTTTACTTGTGTAAATAAATCGCAAAATACGTCCCCTATTTTCGTGGCAACCTCTGTTTCTTGACGGCTTTGACCAGGCAACCCTATGCCATTTTAAAGAGCATATTAATCTCTACATTTTAGCACCGGTTTCATCTTCATACCTTTTGGGGTTCGAAAATCGTTTAAATTTGACCCCTATTATCGAGGCAACCTCTGAAACTTGACGGTTTTGACCAGGCAACCCTATGCATTTTAAACAGCATATTAATCTCTACATTTTAGCACCGGTTTCATCTTCATACCTTTTGGGGTTCGAAAATCGTTTAAATTGTGACCGGAAGTGAGGTTGTTTCTCTTAAACTTGACGGCTTTGACCAGGCAACCCTATCAGATTTTCATTGTAACAATGAATTCTATCGATAGGAAAAAAATCAGCTTAGTACCTTCTCAAGTCAATTTTTTGCAGCCGCCGCTTGGACTACAAGAAAGGTAACATAAAAATAAAATAAAATAAAATAAAATAAAATAGTTGTAATAATATAATATTTTAATTTTGCTGTAATGTAATATAAAAACTTGGAGTATATATATATGTATAACAGGGCAGCTTGAAATCGCATAGGAGAGGCTTTCATTATGCAGTGGATTGATAAAGACTGAAATTGATGATGATGATGATGATATATGCGTATAAAGCATTATACAAAACGTGCGTACAAACTTTTAAGGTGGATAGGGCACATCATGAATAAGTTTGAAAATTGCTTTGGAACCCATGATCGCAAACGTCATTTTAATTCTTTAAGAACTGAATAATTTTGATTAACAGTAAAACACATGCATGCGAGATTTACGGTTAAAAAGTAACTAAATATTTTGTTCTTAAAGGGTTAAAATGACATTTCCGGCCATGAATTCCTATGCAATTTTCAATTCTTATGATGTGGCCTACCCCCTTAAAAATTTGTACGTTCGGTTTTGAATCTCCCTGTATTTTTTTTTTTTTTGCCTTTGGGGAAAAAAAAAGCAATTTTTTTGATTTTTTTTTTTTTTTTTTTTTTTATGTGTTGGAAGAGTGCCTTTGAACGGTCGGTTAGCGTTATTATTATTTTCTTTCCGATGAGCTTATACAAATGTAATAGATTATCGATTATCCTCCGTAATGAACAGCATGACTTCGAGAAAAAAAAAAAAAAAAAAAAAAAAAGCGATTAATCTGCAGTAATAGGAGAAAAGAAAAAAAAAATATTTGTTGTAAAATTGACGTTTATGAGTTATGTTGCATATACTGAAAAAAAACGATATTTTATTAATAGACAGCATGTATTATATTATTATTATTATTATAATTTTTTTCTATATTCTATAGAATAGAGTAGGGGGATGTCTCCTGTTATGGGCCTACCCACCATATCTTTTAACAGAAATCAAATATGGTGGATTTTAGTACTGTTAAACATGTATTGAAATAGCATGCAGTTTTCGTGCTAACACCGATGTCAATAAGCACATTTTCTTAGTAAGTGCCGAAAAAAAAAAAAAAAAAAAAAAGAAGCAACACAAAAGTAATTCGTGAATATTTTCAGAATGAGATAAATCGAAATGAATTAATTCAAAAATGTAAATGTAATGTATATTCATGCAGTATATTCATTATATTTTGCGATGCAATGCAATATCAATTTCAGCCAAAATGTAGACCGAAAATTGCTTTTTTTTTCATTATGAAAACTGCTGCCATTCCCGGTTATGGGCACCTTCATGTAACTGATTGTGGGCACACTTGTTTCTTTAATTTAAAGCGTGTGTTTGACTTACAGATTTTCAAATATGGTCATTTACGTCAACATAACATATTTTATTAGTGTTTTTACGTATTTTTAGGCATTTTTAGCCATGTCAATCCCGAAAAGTCAACCGATCCAAAAGAAATGAATTTTATTTCGCTGGTTAAAGCCATTTATGACTGCTAAGTAGATAGGAAATCCATAAAATCGACTGCCCGAGTATATGGACTTCCTCGCAGCATCTGTGTCCCTCCAGAAGAACCCTGGAAAAAGTAAGGAAACTCCAACTGTTAAACTGCCGGCCAAGAACGCTAAAAATAGGAACAACCACAATCTGATAATGATGTCGACTTATGTATCATCTGTTTGGAGCATCTGCTACCATGTCTAACAAGAACCTACTCAATCAAATGCAACGAGTGTGATCGTCTGATGCATTTGAAGCGTGCCAATATACATGCAAATTATTTTACTTGCAGACATTGCACTTCTGATTTGGAGGACGAAGAAGATGAAAAATAAAATTGGAAAAAATGTCATTTTCTGTTGTTATTTTGGCTAATGAATTCCTACAAAAAGAATGAGATTTGTTATTTTCTGCATTTATGTTTTTATTATTATTATTATTATTTCCCCCCAATTTTTAGCGGCTTTTTCACGTGTGCCTACAACTAGGAACCCAATTTGTTTTGGTCAAGAATGACCGCTTCACAAAATTGGTGATAAAATTTTTCTGGTTGACGGAATCGATACAGTTACTTTATCAAACGCTGGCTAAGGGTTCTAGCTTTCATTTGTATTTATACATTTGCATAATATTTACTCTATCAAAAGTTATAAGCCAAAACCAAAACTGTGCCCACAACCGGAGACATTTCCCTATAGTGTTCGTAAAATTTCTAGATTTCTAGTTTTCAAAGGATTTGCACGTTTTGAAAGGTTCAGAACACGATTTGACTATTTTTAGAAAATAACTGTCTGTATGTCTGTCTGTATGTGCCTGCGTGAGTGCGACAAAAATTTTGTGGGGAAAACAAAATTTCGAGATTGAGAACTTATGCACAGAATATAATTGTACAAATGTACTTGTACAGTTACATAAGTTAATGAATATGAACTCTTTTAATAAGTGGCCATGCCATCATTTTTTCATAATTTTTAATACGGCCGTATGAGATAAAATTTCATATAAATGTATATAATTAGGATTAATTTTAATCAATAATTATGAAATTGAAAAAAAAAAATAATAGTAATAGTCAACCAAAAAAATCTTTTGTATGTGTAGCAGCATCCCTCACCCCCAAAGACGAATATTCCCGCTGTACGAAGAGTAAATTTTTAAAATGAGTATTTTTTAAAAGAACTCGTCAGTAATTTTAAAATGAATAGTTGGAACGCAGATATTTGATAATTTAAAACACAGTTATCTTTTTTTATTTTTTATTTTTTGATCAATTTGTATATCAATGCATTTCTTCAGATATCGTCTGTAGTTCACCTAATTTGAAATTGTTTCGACATTGTGTTTTATACTTCTCTGAGATAAAAAACACAGGCATTCAACATGGAAAATAATTTTAATAATTTTAATAAATAATATGTTCTGCGTTAATTTGTATAGGAAATTATAAAAAAAAGATTTTTGACGGGCACAACATATTATTTTTTAGAACTGTTACATTTTCCTGCATTTTTATTGCTTCCATTACCCTACTGCCGATGGTAATGAAAGTATTGTATTCAGTCCAAAAATTCGATATCGAATTTTTACTTGATTTACACGTTTTAAGGTCTCCTGAGTCCAAAAAAGTAGGTTTTGGCAATTGGCCAGCGTGTGTGTATGTGTGAATCTTCTGGCTACCATATCTCCAAAACTAATAAAGATAGAACTGCGAAAAATAAAAATTAAGGCAAGTCTGGTGTACAGATGAATTTTCCAAATTTTGGTAAAAATTGGAAAATCGGAAGGGGGACATCGGAAACAGGAAGTGGGACCGTAAGTCCATATCTCAAAAACGGCTCTAACGATTTTCTTCAAAGTTTCTATCTGAACACTCTATTAGATGTCCTTTAGAATGATATAGTTGGTTAGTTCAGAAAAAGGGATAGGCGTCCTGTATAAATAGCTCGATATCAGGTCTCGTAAGTGCGTTCCTTTAAAAACAGCTGTACGGATTTTTTTCAAAATCGCCATATTAACTCCTTTTTAAATATCCCATTGTATGTAATTATTGTTTTCAGGTCAATAATTGAATATGCGAAGTTTTGGTAAAAGTTGGTATCTCAAAAACAGCTCTAACGATTTTCTTGAAAATTGTTACGTAAATCGATTTTATATATTCTTTCTCATGTATTACGTGTTTACTACAGGAAAATTAACTGTCACTAGTTTTAGGTCTCGGAAATTAGTGCTTTAAATAATAAAGCTACCATTTTTTTTTTTTTTTTACTCGTTATATAAACTTTGTTTTACATGTCTTTACGCGTGTATAAAGTTTCTTTTAACGGAAAATTTTTAGGTGCATACTTCCTTAGGACAATTTTATTTTTTCTGATCACATTATCTCCAAAAATTGCATATAATACGTGGAATAGAGGGTAATAGAAGTCGTGTGGTTGTTTCACACCAGATTTGTTTAATTTATGCATTCATTATGTTTTAAAAAGCAGTTTTTAATAATAATAAAGAACTGTATTTCATTATAAGATTTGCAAATAATAATTTTTCATGTTTTGAAACACATACATGCTTTCTTATAAAATAATTCCATTTATACAAAATAAGTGGTAGCGTGTAATTGGCTGTATAAAGATAAGTAATTGTACTGTATAAAAGGAAATTTAATTTAATTTATTTTTTATTTGTAGTCTGAAATAATCGAGTTAATTTATTTGAAACTCTTGAGAGTTACACAAGCATTAAAAAATAATATGCTTTAAATTTTCACATAAGCTTATATACATATGAATTAATCTAATATTTATTAAATTTATCATATTTCTATGATATATAAATACCACAGATTTTTTAGCAACTTTCGAAAAAAATAACAGAATTTTTTTGTTTCTTTTTTTCTTTTTTCAAAGGAATGGAATTTTTTTCTCAAATGGCCATATTATACATACTCGTGATCATACATAAGAGCATGGTGGCTTTATTTATTATATGTTTTCTTTTAAGACAGTTTACTTAGCGTTTAAACGTTTGCTTAACGTAACCTTTTTTTTTATGAACTTATATAAATATAACAGAACATCAGTTTTTCTTAGTTATGGATGGCATCATTATCGGATTAATAAAAAATGCAAATAATATGCATAAACAGAAAAAAAAAAAAAAAAAAGAAGAAGAAGAAGAAGTAAGCTATAAAAATGAGAGTTTTTAGTTATTTTTGCCTGTACTGCAAAAATTATACCTAACTATGACATAGTTTTTCTTCTTATTATTATTTTATTAATCTTTATTATTACTAACTGTTTTTTACACAGATTTATACTGAAATGCAAGTCGAAAAGGGCAAATGTAACTATAAAAATTTGTACTGATAAAGTAAATTTGTAAATATATATATATATATATATATATATACAGAGCGCGAAATTTCCGCTCGCCAGCTTGCCATTGGCGAGTGGAAATTTTACTGTGGCGAGTAAAATTTCTGTCTAAATGTAGATAGAATTATTACAGTATAGAATTATTACAGTATACGGTGCTACAAAAAAAAAAAAAAAAAAAAAAAAAAAATTATCGATTTGAAAACATATAATCATGCTAATCTTATGTAAGGTAACCAGACATCCTCTATTTAAGAGGACATATATTCATTTTCAACGCTCTGCCCTCTAAAAAGTCCTCTTTTTTATGTTTTTCGTCCTCTGTCCTCTTTTTCAAATGAAAAGGATTTAGTCCTTAATTTCAAAAATTTCGCAAAACTGGGAAGCTCAGTAGGCTGTTGGCTGTATCGAACGGTGAACACTAACTTTTTTCTGCGTTAGGTTCGCAAAAAGAACAACTTTCTAATAAACTTGCCAAAGCATATTATGGTTTATGTCTATTCATTCTCTTCGAATCACAAAGAAATAAAAGTATTCCCTATATTTGTACGGTTCTTTGATCCAGATCACGGAATCACTATTGAAATTGTCATGAAATCATTAAGAAGGTGGTGCTTCGGTTGATACGCGGTGGGTTGACGTGTGTTCTCATTTTTGCATGAATAATATTCCTCATAAAAATAAGCCCACCAGTGACTGAGATGTTCTGTCCTCGAAGCTGGTATACGTGAGGCGCTGGGTTCGATACCCGGTCACGCTCGTTATCTTACCCGTTAGGAGTTTTTCGTGGTTTTCTCCGAAACTAGCGTAAATACGGGCTTAGAAAGATCCTACGGAGGACTGTCCTACTCAAACCTAGAGCGCTAGTGCAGACAATTGACCTTAATGATAACACTACCAACACATCACAAAAATATGCAAAAGTTAGTTGAATTCATTTTATGTCCTGCTGGCAAAAACGCTCCCACAAAGCGACTGTTTTCTTCAATGAACAAAATGTAGACATGTGAAAAAAATCCCCTTTATATATCTATTTTAAAACCTTATTATCTACTAAGACTAATTTAGGTTATACTTGTGATAACTTTTATAAAATGTTGATAAAGAATGGCTGTTCGTTAAAACAAATCGTTTCATCTGCCAAATATTAATTTTATTTTTTCATTTGCCAATTTTATTTTTTCTTTTATGATTATAATTTTAATAAAAAAAATGTCTACCAACTTTTTTTTATGTAACTATATGAAAGTACAAAAAAAAAAAAAAAAAAAAAAAAAAAAAAGTTTTTGTCTATAGCAAAAATTAATAATAATAATAATAATAATCTATATTGTCAAGTGACACCTATAAAAATTAGGGATTTTTCCTCTCGTATCCGTATATTATTAATTTAATTTAGGGTGTACTGATCCAAATTCATCATTTGCGATAAAAATGTTTCCACCATTTGTGTAAAGTAGCTTTTGAATCGGTTTTCATAATCTTATTCATTCAATTTTGTATCCTCTAAAATGACCTCTTTTTCAAAACTGAATGTCTTCTATTTTCTTATAAAATAAAAGACGTTGCCTAGTTTCTCCTCTTTTTTCAATAAAAAATTCTGGACACCTTATACATAAAAAATAGAGTAAGTTAATAATATTTGTGGCGAGTAACTTTTTTTTATCAGCGAGAGTAATCTAACAAGGAAACATTCAAAAGGTGTCATCTTCAAAAAGTATTGAAAAAAATATATGTGATTCTACTCTTCATAAAACATCATAAAATGAAAAAAATTATCGGCTGAAATTAATTACAGCGACCACAAAAAATTATCAAAATTAAGCATATTTGGCGATTTAGCGCTGTTAGGCGATACGTTTTCTAGCACCGAGATTGCCGTGTACGAACAGAACCGTGTTTTGCTTTTCCGCCAAGTACTCAAAATCAGTGTGAAATCGCCAAATATGCTTAATTTTGATAATTTTTTGTGGTCACTGTAATTAATTTCAGCCGATAATTTTTTCATTTTCTGGTGTTTTACGAAAAGTAGAATCAAATATATTGTTTTCAATACTTTTTGAAGATGACACATTTTGAATGGTTCCTTGTAAGTTGAAATTTCGTGCCCTGCTCTAACATATGTGTATATGAAGGATTCAATAAGTTTTTATACTTGATAAAGAGTTTTATACAATAATATTGGTGAGGTGTTTTATGTGGTTACATAAAAAATGATACATTGTTAAGTAAAGGAATTATAATTTAAATTATAGAATTTAATTGAACTATAATTTTTAATAACATATGTCCTAATGTTTATTTGTATCAATAACTAGCAGGCTACGCCCGCTTCGCTGGTCACTATATTTAAATGAATCTTCAAAAGAATTGGATCATTATTTATTTTTTACATCAGATTATAAATAAAAACTACATTGAAATCGCTCTAAGCATCGCTTCGGTTACCGCTGCTTACGGCAGCTCTTTTCTGCCTGCACTGCATCGGGTTCAGATCATCACTGCCCGCAGAAATCTCTTTCCTAGACATTTCAATATGGGTATTTATTGACGACAGGTGAGTCTGCTATTATTTACTAACTACGATTTTAAAGATAACTGTATCTCAGCACCTATTAAATATTTTAGTTTTTAGACCATGTATTTTATAGCTCACGCTATATTTACACTATATTTCGATTTGATTCCGACCAATATAATGAAATAAAATAAAAAGTAGATTTTCTTTTAAAAATAATTAAATACATAAAAAACAAATAAATTTCAATAAGTTTAATCCTTTCTACTACATACTACCATTTTTTCCTGGCAAATACTATAAATTAGAAAAAAAAAAAAAAAAAAAAAAAAAAATCTTTTAAAGAAATTAAATTAACAAATGAAAAATAAATGTTGTTATACTCCAAAAATTATACATATATATAACTGTTATAAATACGTTTTTAAATTTTAAAATTAATATGCTTAATTTTTTCTACTGCATTACTATTTTATTTTCAACTAGCAGGCTACGCCCGCTTCGCTGGTCACTATTTTTAAATGAATCACAATAATTAATGAATTCTCAAAATTGCATTAATTTTTATCATGTGATAAAAAAAAGAGAAAAAAAAATTCTGATCGGGAAAAATGTCGCACCGGGTCCCCACTGCCTTCGGTTGCGTAGACACGTGCGCTGCGCGCACGTATTCCTTCACCATCCTTATGACTTCTCAAAATTCCATGTTATTACTCATAAACTTTCATTCTCAAGAAAAGGAATTAAAAAATATATCATTTAGCATCGGGTAAAATCTCACACCGGGACGCCACTGCCTTCGGCAGCGCAGGCCCATGCGAGCTGCGCGCGCACGTTTGAGGATATACGTGCGCTGTACACGCATATTCCTTCTCAACTCAAACTTTTACTATTAAGAAAAAAAAAAAAAAAAAAAAATATATATATATTTTATCATCGGGTAAAAACTCGCACCGGGTCCCAAACCCATGCGCGCTTCGCGCCTATTCCTTCCCCGTCGTTCCAGCCCCTCCCAATTAACTTGCATATACCAATTTTGAGCGGTCTTACTCAATTAGCTGAGATGCAAAAGAAAACCTGATCAGGACACTTTAAATTGTAAATCAGGTGAAATCTCGAATTCCACTTTCGATAATGTAAAAGAACTTTAAAATATCTTTCGAATGATGTATTAGAAATAATTTAATCATAATTAGAATATGAAATATTGAAATTTAAAAATATTACAGCGCCATCTGGTGGTAGAAATTTCTGTAATCTATTGTTCCATTCCAGATCAACAAAGCTTTCAAATGATGTATTACTCATGAAATTATTTTAATTAGTAGATGAGATACAAAAGAAAAACTAATCAGGACACCTCAAAACGTGTAAATCGGGTGAAATCTCGAATTCCATTTTCGATAATGTAAAAGTACTTTAAAATGCGTATCAACTAAAATAAGCTTTCAAATAATGTATTACTTATGAACTTTTTTTAATTAATAACTGAGATGCAAAAAAAAAAAAAAAAAAAAAAAAAAAAAAATCTAATTCAGGACACCTCAAAACGTGTAAATCTGGTGAAAACTTTCGATAATTTAAAAGAACTTTAAAATATCTTTCGAATGATGTATTAAAAATAATTTAATCATAATTAGAAATTGAAATATTGAAATTTTAAAATATTACAGCGCCATCTGGCGGTACAAATTCTCTATTCCACTGTTCGATTCCAAATCAAAAAAGCTTTCTAATGATGTATTACTTACGAAATTATTTTAATTAGTAGCTGAGATACAAAAGAAAACTAATTCAGGAGACCTCAAAACGTGTAAATCTGGTAAAAACTGTCGATAATATAAAAGAACTTTAAAATATCTTTCGAATGATGCATTAAAAATAATTTAATCATAATTAGAAATTGAAATTTGAAAATATTACAGCGCCATCTGGCGGTAGAAATTTCTGTAATCCACTGTTCGATTCCAAATCAAAAAAGCTTTCTAATGATGTATTACTTATGAAATTATTTTAATTAGTAGCTGAGATACAAAAGAAAACTAATTCAGGAGACCTCAAAACGTGTAAATCTGGTGAAAACTTTCGATAATTTAAAAGAACTTTAAAATATCTTTCGAATGATGTACTAAAAATAATTTAACTGGAATTTGAAATATCGAAGTTTTAAAATATCTGGCGGTAGAAATTTCTGTAATCTACTGTTCAATTCCAAATCAACAAAGCTTTCAAATAATGTGTTACTTATGAAATTATTTTAATTAATAGCTGAGATACAAAAGAAAACCTAATCAGGACATTCTAAAGCATGTAAATCACGTGAAATCTCTAATTCCATTATCTACGGTAGTTTTATTAATGGAAGTAAAAAGAAAAAAAAATATTTTTTATTTCCCCAAAACCTATATATACCACGGTAGTCGGGTAATGGAAGTAAAAAGAAAAAGAAAAAGTATTTTTTAGTTCCTTCAAATGTATTTTGTTGCTATGGAAACTCCTATCGTCTATTGAAAGATAGATTACGTGTTAGAGTAAAATTTAATTTGCAATTAAAATGTAACTGCTTTGTTTATTAATGAAAATTGATGAAATTTTAACTGCAGGTTGGTTTTGTGTTGAATAGGTTGTATATTAAGTGTTGTGTACGAAAAAGAAAATTTGAAGCACTTTAAAATTTGCAATTTTTAACCCCAGTTAAAGATCATGTGACATTAATGACTTGCACATGTTTTGTTTCCGTTAGAGACAGCCGTTAAAATCGTCTGCTGAATGCTGATAGAATGCCTCTTTTTAAGCAATAAGGATTTTTGATCATTTTTCGATCGACATGGGTCAACATTTTAATTAATATCTCCGAAACTAATTAAGATTTTTAAATTCTGTTTCGAGGAAAACATCGGAAAGGCTCCAGAGCATACGTATGTCAATTCTTGTACTTCTGCGTTCAATAGCAATAGGGGCTGAACGTATAAAAGAACAGACAGACAGACAGACAAACCTTTCCATTTATTATTATAGATATATATAATAAATTAAAAACAGAAAAAATATTTCGACTTCAAATGAATCTATTAAATAAAAAATAAATTGTGTAATAACCGTTGCTAAGATACGCAGACGATAACGAAAGAAGAATAAAATCATGAGAAATGAAACACAAAAACCAACGTTTAAAATCGAAAAAACATTAATTTAAAAAATTCAAATTCGAAAAAATCTCGATGAGGTGCACAGGCACACCTGCAGAGTCCCAGGTACCTATATGCCAAGTTTTGTAGCTCTGCGATCGGTAGTGTGAGAAGTGAGAACCAGTGTTTAGACAGACACACAGACACCTCTCTTTATATAGATTCTACAACCAGAAATCGAGAATTTTCTTTTAATTCATAGATTCTTCCCTTTTTTTTTTTTTTTTTTTTTTTTAAAAGGGAAGAAGAAAGAAAAAAAAAAAAAAAAAAAAAAAAAAAAGAAAAGAAAAAAGATTAAAAAGAAATTTTTTGGGAATCGCATCCATTTTAGTAATTGTATTTCCTTGTCAAAATAAATAAATAAAAATGACCTAAAAATAATATACTATTGTATAAAATCGGCCAGCATATTGCTTGCTGCTAGCTTGATTTTAGTCATAGATGATTTCAAAACAGAGTCATTTTTTTCTTCATTCGTCTTCTGACTTCGATATTTCTTGATCACATGGGAAAGGATTCTGTCTTGCAGCGTTCGAACTCGATACATAGATTCTTATCCTTCCTCCGAGCGTTCGAAAGGATGCGTTTGTATTGAAAGAACCTGGCTCGTTTCATGCTTCCTGGGTTATATTTATTTATTTCTCTAAGAGTGAATCTTTGCGGATATGGCAACAGACCTATTACCCAATCAAATTTTTGATTTTTTTCCTATCGTGAATAAATTGTGTTCTTTTTGCTTTTCTTTTTCATTCTTCGCATTTCTGTCATTAGGTGATGTGGTTATCCATCATTGTTATTTGATTTATTTTTTACGCTGCCTGTGCTGTTCTGCTTAAGTCCAGAAGTTATATTTTTTTTTGTAA
Organism: Salticus scenicus; assembly: GCA_963930645.1. NCBI lineage: Eukaryota > Metazoa > Arthropoda > Arachnida > Araneae > Salticidae > Salticus > Salticus scenicus. The sequence continues at coordinate 204,230,167 of OZ005654.1, forward strand.
ATCACCTTGCCAAGAGAATTATGGCAAAAAATGTTGGAGTCCCGTTTAAGCTGCTGAAAGAATTCAGGGATAGAAGAGTGACCATCGAGACAATTTCCGGAGAAAAATTTAAAGGCCTAGTTCGTGATGTAGAAGAAAATTTGTCCGTTTCCTTAGATGATGTGAAAACCACATATCCAGATGGCACAATTAGAAGAATGGAAGGTGTCTATATACGAGGATGCCGTATTCGTCTGATCTGTCTTCCTGATTCAGCTGCAGATTAGATTATATTCCCGATTTAACCCGACCACCAAACCGAGGTAGAGGTGGCTTTCGGGGTGCCCGCGGAAAATTCAGTCGTGGTGGAAGAGGAAGAAGTAACAGGCGTTAATGTTGAATCTCAATACTTCATTTGCCCAGTCTGTGTAACTCGTGTAATACGTTTTGTGTGGTAGTTGTTAATTTACTCTTAATTTTCCTTTATCTATTTCATTAGCTCAATTTGAGTAATATTATGTATAATTAAATGCTTATAATGCATTAAATTCATTGTAAAATAATTTTCTGTTTTCTTCATGCATTTTATTTTGTCTCTTTTTCTATTTATCAAAGTAAATTCTTTCTTTTAATATATTTTTATAATTTTAATTTTCAGGTAATTTGGAAGGACAAATTCTATTTTAAAAGTGTTTTTTTTTTTTTTTTTTAATGTGGTTATAACTTTACTTATTACCTCTTGAGAACAATTTTTGGTGGAATAATTTTTTCAGACATCCGTATACCACTTTGGATGTGCAGATTTTTGTACTATTGAACAATTTTCGGTTGAATAATCTTTTTATTTATATCGGGTTGGCAAGAAAGTAATTTCGGTTTTCACGCATAGATGGCGTTGACCATACTTTTGAATGACTTCTGTCAACGCCATGTTTTTGATCTTTTGACATTTGTTAGCCGTCACTCTTAGCTTGCTTTAGAAAAACATCCCACGCAATTTCATCAACAATTGTTAGTTTAGCATCAGTTTTAACATGGAGTGTAAAAACGAACATTTTCGTCATATTTTGTTGTATTATTTCCGTAAAGGGAAAAAGGCAGCGCAAGTTCATAAAAAGATATGCGAAGTTTATGGTGACAATTGCATAACAGAACGCACATGTCAGAAGTGGTTTACCAAATTCCGTTCTGGAGATTTTTCGCTGAAAGATGAGCAACGTTCGGGTCGTCCAAATGAAGTTGAAGATGACGAAATCAAAGCCATAATTGAATCAGATCGTCATGCAACTGTGAGAGAGCTTGGAGAGAAGTTAAAAGTATCACACACAACAATTGAAAATCATTTGAAGCGTCTTGGACTAGTCAAAAAGCTTGATACTTGGGTTCCTCATGAATTGAAAGAAATTCATTTAACACAGCGCATTAGTGCTTGCGATTTACACCTGAAACGCAATGAAATCGATCCTTTTCTGAAACGAATCATCACTGGTGATGAAAAATGGATTGTTTATGATAACGTCAGTCGAAAACGATCATGGTCTAAGCATGATGAACCACCACAAACCACTTCAAAGGCTGATATTCACCAAAAGAAGATGTTGCTTTCAATTTGGTGGGATTGGAAAGGTGTGGTATATTTTGAGTTGCTCCCAAGGAACCAAACGATCAATTCGGACGTCTACTGTCACCAACTGGACAAATTAAATGCAGCAATTGCAGAAAAACGGCCAGAATTGGTCAATCGCAAAGGTGTAATTTTTCATCAGGACAACGCTAGACCACACACATCTTTAGTCACTCGCCAAAAACTGATGGAACTTGGTTGGGAATTGATGTTACATCCACCATATAGTCCGGACCTTGCACCATCAGATTACCATTTATTTCGATCTCTGCAGAACTACATGAATGGTAAAACTTTCAATGATGATGACGCTGTAAAATCGCACTTGGTTCAGTTTTTCGCCGATAGAGACCAGAAGTTCTATGAACGTGGAATCATGATGTTGCCAGAAAGATGGCGAAAGGTCATCGACCAAAATGGAAAATATATCATTGATTAAAGTTTATTCTTTGTATTCTAAAATTCGTGTTTTATTTCATGAAAAAAACCGAAATTACTTTCTTGCCAACCCAATATATTATATATTTTTTACAGGTGTGTAGTATCACTCGCTTTCGAAGTTCAGCCATTTTGTTTGTTGCACAGTGACTTTATATTCTTCTTTCCTTTTAAAGCTATTTCTTATTATATTAATATTTAAATATGCCTGATTTTCGAATTTTTAATCAGTTTTTTTTAATTAATTAAATTGTGAATATAACCAATTCACAACAGCTTTTAAAAAGCTCATTAAAATATTAGCTATAATTTAATTGTTGCCAAAAAAAAAAAAAAAAAAAAAAAAAGATGCTAGTTCATTTTCTTTTGATAGAAAAATACATTTAATTAAACCATAGATATAGTAATAATATGTAGATTGATCATTGGGGAGAAAAAAGTGATTCCTTTTCACTTGGGAAAAGATGGCGATTTTGCCAAAATATGGCCGTCTTTCCCCGAGTGAATATACACGGGAATAAAATTTATGAATAAGTTATTTACTAAATGTGAATGAAAAACTCCAGATACAGTTTCAAATTCATTTTTCTTTTTTTTAATACCACTTAATGGCTAATTCCAACGCTTTTTTTTTCGACATCAAAAATCTTTGCACGATAACATGCGGTTGATAGATCTATACAAATTACTATATCTATGAATTAAACGTGAAGAAATATATATATATTAACTTATGCATCTCACAAAAATTGACGTCATTATAACTTTAAAAATTTTATACATATTGATAAAATGTTAATATAGTTCATGATGCTGATATATGTTGTTCTAAAAAGATTATTTTTATTTTTAAAACTACTATTTTTCTTACATATATCTTTTTTATACAAAAGGCTACTTGGCAGTTTTTATATTTTTGTTGCCATTTCAGCGATAAATTAAAATGGGCATCGTAATTGTGTAAGTAAACTTGGCGAGAAACGTCCAAGCTACTTCGGTGCCAAATTTCAAATTCCGCCAAGAGGTCCATTGCTTTAGCATGATTTTTCTGAATTTTATTTTAAATATTTTTACTTCCATTACCCGACTACCGCAAATAATGGAAGTATTGTATTTAACTTAATGCGAGAGGGTAAAATAGAAAAAGGATTTCTTTTAATTGGTCTAACGATACGAAATGTCTCTAGGTAAAATATTGTGCGTTTTCCGTTCTGTTTCTTAATAGAAAGAAAATGACTAATGACTAATTCCCAGTGCCCCGTGTGCCCGTGCCCTAATCTGGCTCTGGATGAAAGTAAAAATTAATCAAACGGTCGCGTTTCCTGAAATTTTTTCTTATTATTAGTGGAAGTGTTTTGTAACAATTACTCTTTCTTAGATGCTTAATGATTGACGTCGGTTGTATCATTTTTAGCGATTTTATCACCTGCGCCGGCGAAATGGAAAAGTACCCACTTTTTTTCTTTTCAGATATTTTCGAATGTGTAATTATTATTTACTGTGTATTCGAAATATATATATATATATATTCCGTAAATTTCAATAAATTTTCTAACTATAATTTTTTAACTTTCTAATTATAGCTCTATTTTTATTATTATTATTATTTTACTAATTCTTTACGGGAAACTTTCATTCCTTTATAAGTCTAAATCCGTTAATTTAAATTACAGCCATTTTTACACGCTCAATAAATTAACAGAAAATCCCCTTTCTAGCGAAAGAATGAATGTAATTTTACAGGACTTTCTGGAAAATCATATAATTTGAAGTGAGTTTTTTTACCACCCAGAAAAAGGATTTGATTAAAGTTACAAAATGTGTTTATTATTATTATTATTATTTTGGGAAAATTTTGAAAAAAAAAGAATTTTGCTGAGACGATACAAAAAAATCTGGAGTGACTCCACTCGACTTTCCGAACATTGAGTAATTAACAGTTTTGTAGATAAAGTAAAGAAAGAGGAGTTGTTAAACAAACAAAAAAGAGAAAACCCTAATAGAGTGTTTGAGTATTTTTCTCCATCTATTACACGATGTTTTATTTAACGCTACTGAACTTTGAGCCCATATATTATAATGATAAAGAATTTTTCGTTGTGTCCCTGTAAAAACCTATAAACGCTATATTCACCAAAATGCGTATGTTAGTGCAACAGTGATTTATAATATTCCTATAAATTTTCAGCTCAATTGAATAAGGCGTTTAGATGCTAACGCACTTTTAAAAATTTGGTCCCATAGGCTATAATGATAAAGAATTTTTTTTTTTGTGTCCCTGTAAAAACACTGTAAGTGCTAAACTCACCAAAATCTATACAGTTGGTGCAACTGTGACCTATAACATGTGTACAAATTTTTTGCTCAGATTAATAAGGCGTTTAGATGTTATCACACTTTTAAAAATTTAGTCCCATAGGCCATAATGATAAAGAATTTTTCTTTGTGTCCCTGTAAAAAAACTATAAGTGCTAGATTCTCCAAAATCTATACAGATTGAGTATCTGTGACCTATAATATGTATATAAATGTTTTGCTCAATTGAATAAGGCGTTTAGATGCTATCGCACTTTTAAGATTTTGTTCCCATAGGCCATAATGATAAAGAATATTTCTTTGTGTCTCTGTAAAAAAACCTATAAGTGCTAGATTCATCAAAATCAATAGGGTACATGCTACAGTGACTTGCAACATGCATACCAACTTACAGCTCATTCGATCAAAGCGTTTAGACGCTAGCGTGTTCACTCACACACACACACACATACATACATCATCGTAAAAATAGAGGAAATGGACTCAGGGGACCACCTCGAAACGTATGGAAACATCAAAATATCAAATTCGGATTTTTGACATGATTACAATACTTTCCTCACTATAGTGTTCGAAAAGTAAAATACTGTTGGCAAATTTAAAAAACTTCTTCTTTTTTTTTTTTTTTTCGTGTGTACGTGTGTAACTTTACAATAATGTGTATATATTTCTAATTTAAAAAAAAATATTTTTGTTAAAAAAAAATTACAAAAATTATTCAAAAGTAATAATATTAATAATAATTTTTTTTTTGCTTATACATACAAAATAATTATTGAAACACATTAAAACAGAAACATTTGCTGTACTAACCAAATTTTTCTTTTTTCAACAAATTTTTTCGCTGTGTGTATAATTAATTGTATGAATGTGGCATGAACTTAGTAATTTTTTTTCTTTCTTTCTTTTTTTTTTTTTTTTTTTTTTTTTTTTCTTTAATTATAAAAAGAAAAGTTACTTCTGTTATCAGATACTCCCAGGATTATTTTTATAATCGAATCATCTGCGTTTTACAAGTATGTGATTCATTTAAACAATATATATATATATATGTAACGTAAAACGGGGAGGTCGTAATATTACGTGGGTCGGTATTCCAGTCATGTGAGCATCTTAGAAAGGATGAGGAGTCCATTAGGTTCACTAATAATCCTTTATTAAGTTCGAGCTGCAGTCTTGGCCTGAATGTTAGACACCCTGAGCGTCATAAGTCCCGTAACTACGCCGAAAGGGCCCTTCTCCGAAGCGGCGCCCCATCGGGCCGCGGGTTTCGTTAGCGAGCTTTACATGATGAGAGTAATATTTAACCTAGATTTACTAAGCAAGTCAATATCAGAAAAAACCACAATTTCTCGTGTGTCCCAGCTTAAATACCGTCTATTTCGGCGTGAATATTTAGTCCTGCCCTGCTTAATCATTGGCTATTAACTTTATGATTGACAGTCCAGCTCAGGCCTGGATCCCCAGGATTAATTAACATGCATTACTTAACCACAAGAAAAGGAAGATTGCACTTACTCAGCACTTTTTATTCTGAAAGTTGTTCAATTTTTCTGATTTTCGCGTTATGAAGTCTTCTGCCGTGAAACAAAGTTTAAAGGCGCACTCACGAATTATTAGCGATTTCTAGATTTTAAAATAGGGTTTTAATTATTTAAATTTAACGATTTTTTATCCATTTCATATATATAAACTCAGTGGTGTTTAAATATCGATTATATCCCGAAGTAATACTTTTAAGCAGGCAACAGTAAGAAAAATCGAAATTTTAAATCTGAAACTAAGTTATTAATAAATCAATTTAAGCAACAGCTTCAGAAATAGCTGTAGAGAATTTAGAAGAGAACTTTCATTCACCGTGTCATTTTTCGAGTGATTAATTTGACCTTCAGAAAAACTTATGAATGTGAAAGAACTTTTATGTTGTTCCTAGAAGGTGGAACAAGTATTGAAACGAACGTTTAGAAAATAAGTATTTGTTTCTCGAATATCTTTATTAAAATAACTCGTAAGAATACTCGCAAAAATGAAACGAGTTAAAAAGCGCTTGGGATAACGCCAGAATATTTATTAATGTTTTTATGGTAAATGTTTCTGTTTCATAATGTTTACTTATTGATTGCAATTAAATCAAAGGAAAACGTCATTTGCAATATGAATATACAGAAACAATAAATATGTAATGAATAAATAAATCAAGTATGAGAATTTGATGTATTTGTACATTTTGATGTCACCTGAATATGAATTCATATTTTCTATATTTTCAGTGATATATCTGTATATATCGTTACGGCTTATCGATTCAAGTTATTTTATGTTATGTATTTCACTAAAGAAATATTAAATTAAACAAATCAGAAGCATTATTTAAGATGTACTTGAAATAATTAAAACTACTTTAATATTTTTTATAACGCATGAAAATTAAAATGACAGATTTTCAATGCTTTATTCAACTATATTTTGCAGCATGCATATATCTGTACAGGTTTAGGAAATATATTAATTTTACAATAATTAAAAAAAAAAAAAATAAATAAATGAACTTTATTAACACATTTTATGTGTTAAACTACAACGAAATTATCTGAAAAAGCGAACAAAATTAAAAAATAAATAAATAAATAAAAATAAATAAATAAATAAAAATATAATCATGACGTATAAAATATATAAAGGAAACTTGAAATTGAAGAAAAAAAAATTGTAATGAAAAGCTAAAAAGCGCACAAAAATTTCATATTAAGTATTTATTACATAATGCCATAATATTGAATGCCATAATATTTTTCAGAGTTAAAAATTAATAATTTTTTTTTTTTAGGACTGAGGGCCTACTAGTCTCAATCTGGGATTTTTGCGTTGTCGATTTCGATAGTTGGACATTTGTCGAAATCTAACATTTATCAAAAATATAATTGAATAATTTGAAAGCAATGTTATAATTTGAAAAAAGAAAACAGAAAAAAAAAAAAAAAAAAAAATCTAATAGTCCTCCGTCCTAAACTAAATTCTGCTTTTGCCAGAATTTCATCAAAATCTTTTTTTTTTTTTTTTTTTTTTTTTTTTTTTCAGTAAGTAATAGTAATTTAAACCAATTTTAAAAAGTTGTAGTTTAATAGTTTTATTTCGGGAGGAAATAATTACTGTGTTGTAAATTTACTATTCATAATTCAAAATGGAGTTTCACGAGAGAGAGCTTTTAATTAAGATTGGGTTTCATTAATAAAATGCAGACCCTTACCAAACTTATATTGATAGATTTAAAAAAGAGAAGAAATAATATAAAAATTAAAGCAATTATAACTTACTTGTTACTTTAAATTTGTGTTCGTCAGAATAAAAAACCTAATCATGGCTTCGATCCTCCACATTTTGCGTTTACAGTTTATCATAGCGGAGTGGAAGGGGTAAAAGTTTTAGTTTATGTTTGAAGCTCATTCGCGTATTTGTATCACATGATTGTTTGACGTCGTAGGGAATGTAAAAAACTAAGGCTTGAAACAAACGTTTGAACTTTAACTATACAGAAGCCGCTAATGTACAGATTACCCAGTTAAAATGCGGAAAACTCTTGATTCCGCACTTTAACGAGTCATTTCAGTTCATCTGCAGATTAGCTAGATAATCTGCACATTAACGGATTTCGAGCTTTAACGGTAACATATATAAGCAATATAAAAGATACTTTACAAATGACATCGAAATTCGGACCATAAATTCCATTTTCTAAGCTTTTGTTATATGTTTGAATTTTAGGCACAATGGACTGAAAACATAAAATTATACATGAAATACTTATACTAAATAAATACAAATCTAATTAAGAAAAAAAACGGAAAATCAAATAAAAATATTAATCATTATTCAAGTATACAGCCACTATTATTTTATTAAATGCAGTTTATGATTCATTTCTACAAGAAATCATTGCTTAACAAGTTAAGTACATTTTGTTTAGTTGAAGAACACATAACGTTTGGAATAAATCCAGAGACTTTTATGCTTTGTATTTTATTTTTTGGAGAATAATGTCTCGTGGAATAATTTATATTGATTTTGGTCAAGTAAATCTTATCATGTATAAAAGCAACATTTTATCTTTTTGTTTAAATTGTCATTGTTAATACGAAAAAGTCTTTAGCTTTGTTGTTCTAGAAGCTTATAGACTGAAGCCTAATAAATGATATAAAATGACAACACTGTAGTAAGTTGACATATGTTCAGAATCAAATAATTTGTAAACAATGCTTATGTCAAGCTAATTGTAAAATGTAACTTTATAATAAAATATTTCATATAGTAATGGAGGCATTACGTGAAATTAATTGAGACGTAATGGAAAAATTTTACCACGATTTAACTAGTTCATGATTTGGCAAATAAAATTCAGTACCATTAATATAAGATGCAAAACATATTTTATTCGACCAAGAAATATTTTTAATTTATCATTAAAATGTAAATATTATTATTATTATTATTATTTTTAATAATTTCAACCCTATCGTTATGACCTGTGGTCCAGGTGGACCCCAGACACTTTTTAACTTGCTGAAATTAATAATACGTATAGTATTTTTAGAGGTCATAGCCATTGCGATACACTGAGAAAAAATTCTGTAACTGACATTTAGAATCTAAATTGTGGCTAAATTATACTATAAAAACATTTTCGTCAAAAATATATAAGATAAAAAATATAATTGAAATATAAGTCCATAAATATAAAGTTCATTTAAAAAGTAGTCCAGTTCATTTAAAAGGTAATAATCAGTTTAATAAAAAGGTAGATTTAATATGTTTTGTTTTACTATGTCAAAAAGCTTACCTTTATAGTTCAACACATCTTGGTACTGATAAGTATCTTCGAGAATTACTGCTGAGTACTATATATGCGCATGTTTTTAGTATCTATGCTACAAATAAATCATTTTATACAATGTAATCTACCTAAAAATTATGCTTAACCCTGGATGATTGCATTGCATGAAAAAAAAAAAAAAAAAAAAGAGCTGAAAAGATGAAAATGTAGGTGTTTTACACATTTTTTTCTTGCTTTAAATTTTATTTGGAATATATATATATATATATATATATATATATATATTAAAACAAATAATCGCCACTAACGCGATAATTCCCCCAAAAAAAGTTAACAATTGCCTACTATCAGCTGACTCATCTTTGCCACACTTTCTCATATTCCCATAATAAAGCAATGTTCCGTCCTCTGTAATAATATGTGTATGACTCTAATGACTGGTGCAGGTAAAATCGTTCGTGGCTGCAGTGTCTTCATGTTTCCATCCAAATTATATCTCTGGGGATCACGGAAATGGAGAATCCATCCCCTTCCTGGAAGATCAAAAATGTGATGGCACGTCTTCAGACAACGCTTAGTGGTCAGTCCCAGACCGCCGGCAACTGCCTATAGTGTTCGCATTAGTACGACATAAAGCCCATTTAAAGCTTCGACCTTACACAAAATAAAAATTGAGCTGTTGCTGCTATCTTAAAAAGAAAAAAAATCAAAGAAAGAAAGAAAGAAAAAGGAAAACATTTCTGAACATTTTTGGCCTATTTTCAGGAATAACGACACCAAAACTACAAAAAAAAAAAAAAAAAAAAAAAAAAAAAAGAAAAGAAAAGAAAAGAAAGAAAGAAAGAAAGAAAGAAAAGAAAAGAGCCTCCGTAAAAATGTTGAAATATATAAAAATAGTTTTTTTTTTCTTTTTTTTTTTTTTCTTTTTAATAAATCTTAAGTAGTTCTAAAATTTATAAACCGGTTTGGATGAAATACTTCATGTATAACGCAGACTAATGTCTGGACTGAGCTGTTTTTCTCTTAGTGTTAAAAGAACAATTAAAAAAAAAAAAAAAAAGAAAGAAAGAAAAAAAAAATGTTAGAATTCCAACATATTTTGATTGTTTTATTTCTGTCTTAGAACTTCACTGGGATACGAACAAATAATTCCCTAAAATAATTACCTAATTACTCTCAATGAAATTTACAATCAAGCTACGCACCAAATAAGAATGGTGTGGTTTTCAAGTTATGAGAATTTACTCTATCAAAATTCGTTTGCAACAATGATAGTAATATTATGCAAAACCACTCTCTCTGAAAGACGTCTGTAAGTTGTAGTGCCGACTGTAGAAAATTGTCCGTAGCCACAGAAATACACTAAGAATTAAAAAAAAAAAAAAAAAAAAAAAAAAGCCGCAACCAGATATTTTTCTTTTCTCTTTCTACAACCGCCCATTTTATTATTTTAAAAGCAAATTTTCAAACAGATTTTATAACATTGTCCACCATGACAATTTAGAATTGAGACAAGTGTTAAAAACGAAATGCAATTGCTAGAAAAATTGTAATTTTTGAATGTATTTTAAAAATGGCAAGGATAAGGCAATTAATGATACCACAAACAGCATTAATTTTAAAATGAAAATAAAAAAATATTTTAATATGCGAGATGGCAAAATAACTAAATGTTAATTAAATAATTAGTGAGGTGGTTTTTAACAAGATATAAAATTTTTTGGTTGTTTAAACTAGAAATTTGGCTCTAGGCGACCATGTTGCATATCCAAGCAAGATGACCATTGACCACAAGTTATAAAGCCAGTGCTTAAAAAACCGGTTTGTATTACATTTAGAACATAGAAGGGATCCAGAAGAAGTGTTTAGCAACATAATTTCTTTGAATACATTGCAACAACGATAAAACAAAGAAGGTTTAAATGCCAAAAAATCTGAAAAAAATCAATTCTTTAAGAAAAAAAAAAAAAAAAATAGGAAAGAAAGATTTCAGTGGGCTAAAATAAAATAAAAAATTATGAACTAATTATTAGGCTGAAGTTGTTCTCTCTGGTGAGTCAAGTTTATTTTATTTCGAGCGGACAGAAACAAGCAGGTCTGATTTGGAAAAGGGACCAATTTAATAAAAATTGCACTCTTAAAACAGGGACACAATCTCCGCACATTATGGTACGGAAGTGCATAACTTTTCAAGGAATCGGACAAATTTACATGCTCAAGGCATCAATTAACTCGAAATAAAACACGGAAATTATGAAAGTGGCGCCTAAACGACTATTTTGGAGGTATTTCAGACTTTTCCGCAAACAGCATGGTACGTTTATTTGATTCAAAATGTTTAACATACTTATCGATTCCGATGAGTACCCCTAATTCTGTAAATATTCATAACCTTTTTCACTTTAATAAGTTCAATCCCACAATGAATATCGTAAAATTTTTTCTTTACCAGAGATGGAAATAGTCATAATCTCAATCCGTTCGAAAATGGTTAGTCTATAAAAAGGCAGAGTAAGAGGGGGAGGATTCAAAATTTGCAGCCTACAACTCTGCAAGAACGAGAAAAAAAATATTTATGATATTTAGCGCAGTAAAATTTCTGAGATTTATATTAAAGCACTGCATAATAATATGCCACAGTACATTATAGCAGAAATTTAATATAAAGGTAGAATAAACTCAATGCAGAATGCATATTTTTATTTAATAATTGTTTATATCTAACAACTAAAAAGTTTTATTTCATATATTAAAATATAACTTGTTTATTTCATATAATAAATCATAACAGAATACAAAGTACATGTTTATTATATTACGTTTAAAACGAAACTTTTATGTGGATTTTTATTAAATACCTCGCAGAGTGTAATAAAGCTAATTACTAAATCGAAAATGTACATAGATATCATTTCACCTACTTGTTTCAAACATTAGTTTTGAAGTTATTACAAATAAAAAAGGTATAAGTAAATTTTTCTGCAGTGCGGCTCTTTTTTTTTTTTTTTTTTTTTTTGTCCCTTAGTTTATATCGTATTCGTGAATGACAGTAATTTTGTGCCCAGCCATCTTCGCTGAAATACGTCTGTTTTACAGCGATTGTTCATTCTTCTACAGTCCTGTTAGTTGTAGTATGGACTGTAGAAAAATGTAGGCAATGCGGTTAACCCTTTAATCTTTGTGCTGTTACCCCTTTAAAGGTCAATAATATTGTATTAAGACCAAATATTTAACAATATTTAACATTTTTTATGTAAAAATTGTTCAAAAATTTTCCCTTCTTCTAATCCATTTTAAAAATTTTGTTCCATCTCTGTTCATTAGATAGCAGCATTACTCCGAAATTTAACAAATGATGTTTCAGAGGAAGCCACATGCAAAATTCACATTAAATTTAGTAGCACATGATAAGTCACACCATTTTTTTTTTTTTTTTTTTTTTTTTTTAACATATTTAGGATAAACTATGTGTCTAATAGCCATTTTTGAAATTAATTTTGGAAATTTCGAAAGAAAAAAATGTAGTGAACGTCAAAGGGTTAAACCATACTTGCCAACATCCTAATTAATATTCCGTAGTGTTGCTAGTTCCGCCCTTTTTCTCACACCAGTAAATTTTTAGAGTAATATTCTCCAAATACAATTACGATTAAATAAGAAGAAAAATAATTTAAAAAGACACTGGTGTGAAAAAGAAGGCGGGGCTAACAATACTACGGAATATAAATTAGTATGTTGGAAAGTATGGTTAAAGGCTATAACTGAAACAATTGAATCTCCAAATATGAGAATTGAAACTTACGTATTTCCTCGCTGACCTTTTTCGCCTAGCATAATCTGTCGCTAGTAATGTCGTTTAACATCCACTGTAAATAAGCTTAGCACAATATTTAATTTATTAACTGCCTTGAGTATAGCTGCTATTAATTCATAATATTAAGGTTTTATATTTATTTAATCTTGCTGTATCAAATATAATTGAAACTCTATAAGGACTACCATTCCCTTTTTATATTCAACACTTTGAAACTGAGTTTCTGATCTCTAAGCTGGTAGACGAGTGGTGTCGGGTTAGCGGTAACTTATTTCAAATTATGAAAAATAAATAAATAAATGTGTGATGTCAGCACCACCTGTTAAGCTATTTATCTACACACGTTATTATAACCGATTCGAGTCAGTATCCAATTAAACATCAAGATTGGTTAAATTTTGTCCATTGTTTCGTAAGATACACCGCCCAAGTAATTTTGGTAACACACAGACAGCCATTTTCTAAAAATGTTAAAATTGTGTTCATGACGTCTCAAAACTTATAAATCCATCGAAAATTGGAGATCGAAAAATTTCTTGAATCTAATACTTCCTTTTTATGAATATAAAGGACAGTAATAGTATACAAACGAAATCAGTGGGCATCGCTTTGGTATTACGCCTCATTTTTTCAACCGAAGACCGATTTTTTCGTTTCGTATGAAGTTAATATTTCTATTATTTATTATTTGCGTTTGAGTATTTCTTATTGTAAACCCTACTCAGAAATTTATTAGATTTCAAAATATGTAATTGTTAATACCATGCACAAAATAAATCAGCTACTATTTTTTTCCGCGTGCAATTGTTTTTCTGATAGTCTGTGCATATACACTTGGCTTTCACTGAAATAAAGGCTAAAAAAAATTCTCTATGCAAATATTTTTAATAAAAAGTATTTAAAAAAAATGGATTTTAAATGTTTTTTCTGATAAAATGCATTAGTTTTCCTCCATAAACAATCTGAACAAGCTTTTTATTATTCCTAAAAATTGGTTTACTTGAAATTGGCTGCTAGTCTTAAGATACAAAACTAATTTAGACATTTTAAAACATTAAATACGTTACTGAAAGGTTGAGTTTTTTTTATTCGTTACACTTAATTAAAATTCTCATTAAAGCTCCATTATCACAATTTAAATGCTGACGTTTGTGTATTTTTCTCCCTCCATTTTCTTTGTCTCAAATTACAAAAGAAACATTTCTTTCTCGATTTTCTTAGACTTAAATGAAGTTTTGCGCGTTCATCTATTTATTATTATTATTATTATTATTACACTGAAAAATAAATAGTGGAAAAATTCAGTTAAGTTTCTGTTTAAATTTGTAGAATGAAACTTAAATTCTTTAATGAATTTCGTAACAAACCGTAAACAGCTTGTTAATTTAAAGAAGAATATTATAAAGTTAAACTAACACTAAATTAAATTTATTGCAGGCTAAGGTTTAAATAATAAGTCTTTAATAATTAAAGACATTTGTTAAACTATGATCATTTAGGAATTAATTATGCTCCAAAAACTTTTTTTTTTAATTTTAATTAATATTTTTCATCGCTGAGAAATATTTAAAAAATCCTGGTTTTGGCCTTAAATGATGCTTTTTATATTTCTTTACTTGTTTGTATTGTAAATATTCTATCAAATGACTGATAAATACAACACTTCTTGGGTAAAATACAATTTAACTTTTCCGCTGACTGATCAATTTCTACATAGATTTAAAGACATAGCCAGGAACAATCCTATTGAATACTTTTTGTGAGCTCTTTTCCCAACAGACTCTATAAATAATTTGTTTTACTACATCTTTTCCCTTTCTATACTCAATCTGAGTGAATAACCTTTTAAATAACCTCGTCTTATTTTTTCATATACATTTTTTCAAATCCATTTCTATTCCATAATTTCTCCTTTATCTTACTCCTGGTTACCACTCTTTTTCTTTACAATTATCTTTTCTCTTTTAATTTTCTTTTTTTACACCATGGGTAACCATTTATTTTTCTTTGTAGCTACAGTGACATCCTTATGTCATATATTCTGTCAAATTATTCTCTTCATTTCTGTTTTCTAATATATTGTTGTAACTGTGATATCACAGTATATATATAGTTAAGGAAATTAAGAAAATGCCTGAAGAACTATGGACTTGGTTAAAGTTAAAGTGGACAAGATGTCTAAGGATTACACAATATTTTTAACTTTTCAATATATAAGAAATGTACCAAATTAGGTTCCAAAGATGAAAGCAAATATAAATAAATGATTTATCTATATGAAAACGAATACTTATTCTTACAATCACATTATAAATATGTATAAATAAATAAATATATATATATATATATATATATTACCATTAGAACTTGCATGGTCTAAAAGTTTTCAGAAACATTTTACTCTATTTTCTTTACTAGCCATTGAAGATGTGACGGAATCATGAAGTCGGAGCTAACAAATCTCCAAATTTAAAGTAGACTAAATTTGTTAATATAAGCCCTCTCATTTTAGTTAGGTTAAATATTAACAATTTAAAGTTTCATTTTATGAAAATTTGGATAAATATCTATCATATTCAGGTAAAATCGTACCATATACTTATAAAAATAATTATATTCACATTTTTATTTATGCCTTTTTCTTACTGACATTTCTAAAAATAATTATTTAGCTCTTATTAAATAAGCTTTTAAAAAGGCATCAATAAAATGCGTATGTTAGGAAAATGATAAAAGCAATAACAGTAAAAAGAAAATATTTTTAATATTCAAAAAAGAAAAAAAAAAAAAAAAAAAAAAAAAAAAAAACTCCCATGCTTTTCAACAAAATAAACCTGTTTTAGAAAATTCGACATAAGAAATCATAAAGAATCTGAATACAGAGAGCTATAAAATTTTGAACATACGGTAAGTCTTAACATAGATTTTTTTCTTTTCTTAACTTTTCTTTTCTTTTCGAAAACTATTATATCAGACAGAAATTACTTATAAATGTTCTAAAATAAGACGCAAAAATTTGGCAGTATGCTAGATATAAATAATGCACATAGGTTTTCTTACACACACACACACACACACACACATATTTATATATACACACACACATGCACCATTCTACAGTTTAATCAAAGCGTTAGTATAGTCTAATCGAATTAAACTGTAGTTTTCAAAAGAGAAAATTGAAAAGATTTCATGTTTTAAAAACCCGAAATATTTTAATACCAAATTCTTTTAAAGACTTTTATTTCTATTTTAAATATTGTTAAATACTTATAAAATTTCAACATTATAATTTTTATTTATTTATTTATTTTTTTCGAAATATTTTCTAATTTTTTTACCGTTAAATATTTAACTGTTTTGTTTTTAACAATACTAATAATTCAAATTCAATCAAAAAATTTTTAGTATAATTATTATTGAAAATATAAATAAATAAATATAAATGAAATAAAAAAAAATAATAATAAATAAACATAAATTAAATAAATAAATAATAATAATAATAAATAAACAATTTACAGTGGTGTATTGAAACTTATAGCGAACAATTTGACTTCTAAATTTATTTTTTCGTAAATAAATGAAGGAATATAATTTTATTAATAAAAATTTATTTGCAATATTAGTTTTATGAATTATAACATTAAAAATAAAATGGAAATGTAGGGGCAAGACCACCAGTGATTTTTTTTTTTTTTTTTTTTTTTTTTTTTTTTTTATCACTCTAGTATATTTCAAAAGAATAGTTTTGAATAATTAATATTGAGGGTAAAATATATTGCCTTGTCTACATCTCCACATCAGAAACTGAGAAACAGCTCAATATCTTCACCGCTTAAATTTTGAAGTAGCAACGTGTCCTGGCGCATCATTCAATCCAAACTGGAATCAGTTTGTAGTAATTATATTACATATCAAGTTTGCGGCAATTATATAATATATAATATACCACATAGGTGATCCTTAACTGCACACTTATCCACAGTACCTCTTCAGGGTGTTTCTTGGATGTCTTTTCATCCTGAGGACAGTTTGAAGATATCCTGGGGAGAAGATGGGCTGTTAGGGCGATTACATAATAATGTAATCCACATACAGTGTACAGATGAAAATCCACTATATAGCTATTACATAAATTATAAAAGTGCGATATTTCAGAGCTATGCTTTGGGTAGTATGCTAATATAAAATTGAAACAGTATAAGTTTTTATAATAATGTCTTATATGAATCGATTCCATGTCATGAAAGCTGCGGTATAGCTATAAAGTAAACCACGAAAGTTGATATATAATTCCACGAATTTTGTTCTGTATTAACCAACAGTACTTGAAGATAGTTCGGTTATAATGTACCTAATATATAAAGTTTCGTGCGATTTTCTATAGTAGCTGATGTACGTCTAAAACACTAATCGTAAAAAATGCAACATTCAAAAACTATCTGTTAGACGAAATACACGAAAAATCTAATCAGTCCAAACTTATGACATGATGCAAGAGTCTTGTCTTTTGCACCTGATGAAGAAAGGCTACGTCCTTTCGAAACCGGTTGTGCTGGCTTAAAATTTAGGGTGTGTAAAGAAGTTTTAAAATCTAATAAATATAAAGGTTCCTGGATATTTCTTGAATTATTTCTCGAGCAACAGAGCCCACAAAATTGTAACCGTCTTCTCAGACAGAAATTTTAAAAAGTAGTTACAATTTTGTTCCGAAAATATCAAAATCGAAAAAAAAAAAAAAAAAAAAAAAAAAAAAAAAATCTTGAATTCAATCCTTTTTTTATAAGTATAAATGTAAATATATAAAATATTCGAATAAAATAAAATGAAACTCGAAAAGAAAATTTTAAAAATTTTGAAGTTCCATATCAATTTATTTCTAGTTAAAAAAGAAAAAACCTTTATGCTATATATATATATATAAGTTATGCACTGGTTGTCCACATGTAAGGAATATTTTCTCGCGTACGGCATCGGACCATTGCCATGTTGCCGTTTTTTCTTTAAATGACTATTTTCATTAATAATATTTTTAAACATTGATTTATCAGAATGTTAATCTACAACTATATACCCCATAAAACTTCTGATAAAGTATAGATAGTTTTTGTTTTTGAAAGATAAATCGATATTACGCTTAATTAATGCTATTTTATCATTATTTCAGAAAGCTGCAGATGGCAGGAAAAATAATGGATCGTTTATGTTTCTAATGAATTTCTCTTTTTCTTTCTTCCTTTTTGTTTTTGAAATTTCTTCTTTTTCTGTGAGAAGTTATCCTGAAAGGATTTATAGCATTATAATATTAATATTCATTTACTAATACTAATATTCATTTTTATAGCAACTAATATTTTATTATAGATATAAATTTATAATGACAGATTAATAGTTATACTAATAAAAAAAGAATCATAATTGTAAAATTTTGCAGAATTAACATTCCAATAGGGCTAAGAAAGTTCCTCCTTTTTTTTCTTTACCATTATTTTCAAATAGAAAACTTTATCCTATTTTACAGCAATTTTTCTTGATTAAATATGATAGAGGTTATTGTTTAAAAATAGTCCTAGCAAAAAAAGACGGAAATTTTTCGGCCCTGCATTCAACATTAATTTGCATGTAACGAATTTTACATGTAACCATTTACACAATTAAAAATTATTATATTGCATATAATTAGTCTGTTTATTTTAATTTCCGTTTTCTATTTTTTCCCCCACCTTCATAACAGGATCGAGCATATAATTATCAGCATGATAAATTACTATATTAGAAATGGTTATTATTATTACCTATATACCAATAAGCAAACATGAAATTTCTCGTACACTTTTAACATATGAATCATGGGAGTAGAAGATTGAAAGTGGTATCATTCGAAAGGTAGGATTAGCGAGATTTTCAGAATATAAAAATTATTTTCTTACGATGTTAAGAAGGTAATTTAAAATACTTTTACTTTTTATGCACTTTTTCATTTTATACACATACTTTTTTGTATTAAAAAATTCCTAAAGAAGAAAGTTGTCAAATCTGGCAATTACTTAAAATTAAAATAAAACTATGGACACAGTAATATGTATAGATGCAGCATTCTTAAACTCTCTACTACAGATTTTACATTCCAAAAGGCAACGGCCATTAGAGTGAATGAGCGGTAGATCGAAGTTTTATACTCTAGAACATATACACAAATTAAATAAGGATTTGATTTATGAAAGTTCTATTTTTTCTTTTCTAATTTATTTATGATCTAATTTCCTTTCTTTCTTTCTTTCTCTCCCTCCCCCTCCCCCCCCCTTTTATTTTTATTTTTATGATTTACATCAGCTCTAATTTGAAGATACATTTTTTTAGTTAAAACATAATGCATTTCAACTAACTGAAAATGACTACTTATTTTTCAAATAAGTGGATTTATTACTATATCTTCTGCATATATATGAAGAAAGTATAAGATTAGGAAAAATTTTCAACTTCCGGTTAAAGATGAATTTAGACGTTTTGAGGTTTCTTAAACACGATTGAATATTGATTATATTGATTACATTGATTAAATTTTTGTTCACGCTAATAGGTAGGCGGTGCTGTCATATAAAATGACATGGAAGAAAGTATTGGATTCGTGAATATTTTTGACTTCCGGTTTTCGATGAATTTACACGTTTTAAGACGTCCTAAACATGATTAGCTCATTTTTAGAAAATGCTATAAGGTTCGGACTGGCTCCTTAGGGCGCCCTCGGCTAGAAATCGCAAAGGTTACCGAGGAATTTAGAGGGTAAGGATATTAGATTAAGTAATTCTTGAAAATTAGACTTACATGCCTGAAAAAAAGCATTTAGCTTTTTTGTCACCTGGAAAATAGTTGAGTAAAAAAGTAAGCTTTTCTGATGTAGTTTGCTTACTTTCGCAATAAATATTTACATAATTTTTACAGGGCTGCCACAGACGAATTTTTATTATTATTATTATCTTCGTACTTCGTACCACTATTTCTATAACATAAAATTTCTAGTAAATGTATGCAGGCAAAATCTAGATTTACTCGCGAAAATATATTATAAATTTTATGCTTCTGAAATAGTGGTAAAAAAAAAAAAAAAAAAAAAAAAATAGAAAAAGAAAAAAAGCCTCTGATATACCATACCTGAACCAGTTACATGCTAGAAAAGAAAAAAAAATCTGGAGTCACTCCACTCGACTTTCCGAACATTGAGTAATTAACAGTTTTGTAGATAAAGTAAAGATAGAGGAGTTGTTAAACAAACAAAAGAGAGAAAACCATAATAGAGTGTTTGAGTATTTTTCTCTATATATTACATAGTGTTTTATTTAATGCTACTGAACTTTAGCACATAGATCATAATGATAAAGAATTTTTTGTTGTATCCCTGTAAAAACCTATAAATGCTAGATTCACCAAAATGCTTATAGTTAGTGCAATAGTGATTTATAATAGTCATATAAATTTTCAGCTAAATTGAATAAGGCGTTTAGATGCTACCGCACTTTTAAAAATTTGGTCCCATAGGCCATAATGATAAAGAATTTTTCTTTGTGTCCCTGTAAAAAAAAATGTAAGTGCTAAATTCACCCAAATCTATACAGTTGGTGCAACTGTGACCTATAATATATGTACAAATTTTTTGCTCAAATTAATAAGGCGTTTAGACGCTATCACACTTTTAAAAATCTGGCCCCATAGGCCATAATGATAAAGAATTTTTCCTGGTGTCCCTGTGAAAAATCTATAAGTGCTAGATTCACCAAAATCAATAGGGTTCGTACTATGATGACTTACAATGTACGTACCAACTTTCAGCTTATTTGAACAAAGCGTTTAGACGCTAGCGTGTTCACTCACACATATACATACACACATACATACATCATCGTAAAAATTGTGAAAACGGACGGATTTTTGACATGATTACAATACTTTCCTCACTATAGTGTTCGGAAAGTAACAAAAAAATTAAAATAAGCATACTAATTAATTACGAGTGGTTTATTATTTGAAAATGAGATTGAGAAAAATTTTTAGTTTTGGGCAACCAAATCCCACTAAATATCAAAAAGTATCACAACGGTAATAAAATACGAAGCATATTAAAGGGGACAAAATGTCCTCTTTAATTATGATTTAATTAATACAAATTATAAAGTATATTTTATACCAAAAAGAAAAATGGCTCTCGCCAAAACTTTGGTACATGTCACAGATATAATATATATAGTGAATGGTTGTTTACTAACCTAATAGCTTTTTGGGTAATTCTTCATTGGTTTTGGCTACTTTAGCTATAATAACATCTTTATCCAAGTTATAACACTTTCTACATTCTTGAAAAGAAGATTAGACATAAGGTCTCTTGGTTTTAAGTAGATCTAAGTCGATTATTAATTATTATAAGTTTAGAAAACACCCTTTCACAGGTGACTTGTATACAAGGTATGTTTAGTACAAACCTCCTAAGCCACATAATGATTTTAAAGGCATAAACAAAGCATAGCAATAAACAGAAATAAGGGCTTGGCTCAAAATACTGAGTATTTGGAAGGTACTTAAGTATTATTTTTCTATAAAATCTCTAATTTTCATCTGCAATTAAGAACTTCTAATTTTAAAAATTAATTTAAAAAAAATAAATAATAGTTTTGATTGAATAATTGTTTAAATAATAGTTTAAATTAAATAACAATGAAATAATAGTTTTGCTATAAACTAATTCGAGTTACCAGTATTTAAAGTATCATTACTTTGATTGTTCCTCAAAGGTTGACTTTGCGACTTAGAAGTGGAACAATTTAACCAAGTATTTAGCCGTTTGCAATTTTTTCAATGTCTAAAAATTTTCTCCTTTTGTTTTTCGAAGTTCGAGTTTGGTACAGCTTCATGTTGACACGGCTGTGACACTGCACCAAACTACAATCCTACTAAGAGACTTAAGTGAGCCAAAAAATATTAATGAGTTAGTATCCCGTGGTATATGTTCCTTGAGTGTGCGTCGCGACAACGAAATTAGTTAGGTATATTTAGAGTTCCTAAGTTTCTCCATGGTACCCCTTTGAAATCTCAACTACATGCAAATTTTTTACTACACCTCTCTTTGTCCTTCCCGACGAAGTTCCATGCAAGTTCCTCAGTAACTATGATTCTACATGGTATACCTAGGAAACCTCAACTATATGCAAGATTTTTTCCATACAGCATGTTGCTCTATGATGACCCTAAAAAGTTTCAACTAATAAAATATTCTTTTGTAACTTAAGGACTGGTCGAAATTAACTGTAACTGTACTGTGAATTTTTATTATATAATGAATGTCTTGTGCTGCATTTGTCAAACTTCTGTTTTTAATATATCCTGATGATGCCCAGATAAGCTGGGCGAAAAGCTTAGACTAAATATATTTGTAAAATTTTTATAATGTTTTTAATGAAAGTATAGTTTTTAATAAAAATATTTACGTGTTTAAAAATGATATTCCCCGGTTCGGAAACGAATTCCGAATGTGGGGAAAACTTCAAAATCAAACTGAAAATGTACAAAACTCGGTCTGATGCTGCCTGCGGGCCAATAGATCAAAGTTTGTTAACGAAATCATTTTTTAATTCATGAAATCAATGAAGGTAGTGAATCAACGAAGGCTTTTCTCGCATCGCTGGTCACTATATTTAATGAAAACTCTTTTCTATATCGCTTTACAAACAAAAATGAAATTTAAAGAAATCATGAAGTTGTTTTAAAGCCCGCTTTGGTTTCCTGCTGCCTTCGGCAGCGATTCACTCATTCGCAGACTCTCGCGTGTCCGTCCCAATTGCCTGTGACAATAGCTTACCAGTCGGCTTCCATTTGGGTGCTTATCAGATGACAGTTTCGAAACGGACAATATCGAAAAAATTGCAGTAGCCATTTTATATTTGAATCCCAGCTACATATGAACATGGTGTACATAATATTTTCTTTCTCATTATTTTCTATATTTATTTGATTTATTGGATCAACCATAAAATGACAACAATTTCACACCAAATATAATATTACAATGTGCTATGATCGGCTACGTCTATCGCATGAGACAGTTAATTTTTGTGGTTATAATAGTAGTTGAGTTAGTTAATAGTAGTTGATATATAGAAAAATAAATAATGAAATATGTAAGCCTGATCATGGTACAGCCTTAATGTAGCTCCCCTTGGCGACTTTCAAATTTTTATCGTCACTTTAGACAAAAATACATAATTTATGTTATTATTATTATTATTATTATTATTATTAAAGGTAAAGACACCAGTGCTCGTCACCCCTAAAATCTGCACCAGTAGTCGTCACCCTCTTAAACGAAGTGTTAAAATAAACGTTAATTAACATCTATGAGTTTCAATCCACCAGCACTAGATTCTCCAAAGCCTTCTGCTTCTTATTACACAAACAGTTCGATTTCAAGTGTTGAGGAAAAGTGGGGGAAAGCAAAATAAGTGAAGTATGCGTTAAATGACAATTGGATTGAGTCAACGTAAAGCAAATGATTAAGGAATGAGGTATGCATTTCTTGATATATTTTGTTGTTTGTTGTATTTGACATTGCTCATAAAGCATTGTATATAAAGTTTATGATATGTAGAATACGATTTATGTGCGACTTTTTAAAATTTAACATAATATAAGATTTTTATGGTATGACGCCTACTGGTGCATATTTTGCACGTTTCACCAGTGATCGTCACCCCTGACGAGCACTGGTGTTTCAACATTTTTAATAACTGGGTAATGTTTTTTACTAAAAACACTATATTTTCGCTTAGAATTATGATGGTATAGTTTTTACTTTAATTGGACTACTGGCACCAGTAGTCGTCAGGGGTATTTGTAAATGTAAACAAACGTATTTTGACCCCAAGAACGGGACCTGTATTGCATTTATAACTTTTGTCTAGCTTTTTTAAATAAAATCAATCCTGGTAACTTTAATTCACTAAGACTGAATTTAAACCACCTATAATTTTCCATAGTATTTTGCTGGAAAAATTAAATAAATGTTACAAAAACATATTTAGTTATAAAGATCCTTTTCTAGTTTTTGCTATATATTTTAGAAAAACAGAAATAATTACTCTATACATCTGTCTAATATATTTTAAATTTTTATGATGTCATGCTTTTACGAAGATGTATTTCAGTGATGTTTTAAAGTTGATTTATACTAATTAGTTACGATATCATTTAAGCACTTTATTATGTATTTTATATTTTTATAAGTTTTTATTGATCGTAATTAATTTAATTCATATATATTTCAAAAGTTTTAAAATACAAAGCCTTAATTCCATAATCAGCATAATTGTAAATCGATTCAAAATTTTATTAAGGATTTTTGTTATGATAGATATAGGTGACTAAGAATTTATGTAGAAAATATTAAACAAAAAATCATTTCTTAAGTAAGCTTTCTATTTATATATTATATTACTTATGTAAGGTAAATACACGAAACATATAAATGATTCTTTTAATTAAAAAAACTTTAAGTATGTTGTGCCTTTTTTGTGTGTATATGTGTGGAGGGGGAGAGGTAAAAGAGGTGATATATTTAGTAGCAAGGGATTGTTCTTTGGGAATTCAAAGGATTGTTCTTTGCCTGTATAGCATATATAGTGTTACATTAGTTGAAAGACTAAAAAAAAAAAAACAAAAAAAAAAAAAAAAAAAAAACAAGATAATGGGAACTGCATTTTAAAAATTTTGGAATATGTATGTCTTTTTTAAAAATTAAACTTTCTTATAGCTCTTATTTTACATAAAAAATATCATATTTATATTTTTTATGATGGCTCAAAATCACCCATAATGGCAGTGCAAAACTGAAACAGATACAAATATTATTTTTTGTGTTTATACCAGAAATATTTGCTAAGTATTAAAGTTATAATTAAGTCAAAATGTTTTCATTTTATGTCAATAATTATGAAAGTATTTTAAGTTACGCAGTTAAAGTTCCCGCTGCCTTTTGTAATAGCTTTTCGGCCCACAATATGATGATTGGCTTCACCTGCCTTTTGCATCGTCTTAACCGCTTTTTATCCCCCACCCCCCCTCCCCAAGAGTAAATTTAAAAGTTTCGCGAAATCCCATCAAAGAGCATATTGCTTACACCTAAGCAACACACACATCAAAAATCACCTTTCTGAGGTAATTTGGAGCAGAGCTAAGGTTGAAAACGCGTTTTTGTCAGCCCGCCTGTGGAAAGGGGAGGTATTTTTGCAAAATCGCCTTATAATACGTTTTGAGTACCCATAACCCACCGAAACATAAAAAAAATCCACTTCCTGAAATAATTTAGAGCAGAGTTGAGCTTGAAAACGTATTTTTTTTTTTTTTTTGCCCCCACACATAAAAAGGGGGGTGGAAGACGAGAGATTTTCGCAAAACTAGGTGTTGGATACATATGATCAACTCACAGATCAAAAATCACCTTTGTAAGGTAATTTAGAGTGAAGTTATGCAAGAAAATATGTTTTTGCTCCCCTCCCCTAAGATGTGGTAGGAAAGAATTGCTTAAAGTCCCTTTATAGTGTGTGATGGGTACACGTTACTAATCGACGCATCAAAAAATTGCTTTCTTGACACAATCTGGAGCAGAATTACTCTTAAAAACATGTTTTTGAATCCACCCCACACTTGATGGAGGAGGAGAAGCGAAAGATTTCGCAAAATCCCTTTATAGCGTGTGTTAGGTGCGCATAACTTACCCATATGTTTAAAAAAAAAAAAGAGAGAGAAAAAACAATTTTACTGAGAGAATTTGGAGGAAAGTTACACCACTACCACTACTGCGCTACACACACTACACTACTACACACACACGCTTGGAAACAAGTTTATTAGCCCCTTTCTTGCTACTTACCCTCTGCTTTAAGTTAAGTAAAGATATTTTTAAGAACATATAAAATTTTTAGGACTTTTTTTTTAAAGTAAACAATTTTCAAATTATTTTGCATATGAATTTACTTGTTTTATTCGCAAAACCTCGCTCAATAGTTTGAATTTTACCATTTAATGTTTTGTGTTTTAAAAACTAAGAATGGATTTAGGTTCTAAGTATGTGCCAAAGATGTTTTGTTTCATGAAATTTTGTAAAAGCACAATTAAAATCAAATTATTCAGCAAATTGTTATGCTTTGTTTACATGACGACCACTGCTGCAAACACCTGACGACTACTGGTGAAACTCATTTTTCAAGTGACGAGCACTGGTGCGTTTTTATAGGTTCAATATTTATTTTTTAAAAAAATTTGGCGTAATGTATTGAAAAATTGAAAGTGTCTAACAACAACTAGAAGAATCAGTGCAAAAAATAGACCAAAGTATAACATTGATACATGAATACCACATGAATACTACTCGAAAAAAAAAAAAAAAAAAAAAAAAAAAAATGTAAAATAAGGCTTTAAGACTGACGAGCATTGGTGTCTTTACCTTATATATATATATATATATATTTGTTTGTTTCTTTTCGTTTTCCTTTCCTTTCCATATTTACTGAATTCGATTCTTTGTTTTTCAATATCACGTGATTGGGCAGACGTCAGTAGTGAGAGAATGTCTGTTCTGCAACAAGAGGTGGTGAGGTGGGATGTGGTGATGTTGATATGCCAATGGTACGCAACATTCCCATTCACTACTACCATTTCGACAGATACAAGCTTGAAAGTAACCTTCTATAGTATATAACATAGCAATTTTAGGTATTGCATCATATTTTTGTGTTTAAAAATAATTTTTAGAAACTTATAATCAATTATAAAGATTGTAATATTTAAATTGAGTCATAAAATTACTTTTCCTAATATATTTTTTCCGCTAAAATTTTCATAAATCAATTTCCCCTTTTCTTTTTATAATATTTCATAAATCAATTTCCCCTTTTCTTTTTTATGATATTTCAAAATAATTCACACACACTCTAAAAAATGCTGACTTTGAAATAAAACAGACACAGTTTACAGTTAATAAAAAACCTTTATTTTTTACAATATTTACAAGTATTACTCATCTAATAAGTATTGAATATAATTTCATCAATAAAATTAAGTTTGCAATATTAAATCTTAATCAATTTCGCAATGTCCATATGCTAAACTTGTTATTCCATCTTCAGCAATGTATCGTTTGTCATCAAACGGACTGAGACTGATTTTATTTTGACAGATTGTATATAGTTTATGTTTTTCTTGGCCCATTTTTAATTGTTTTTCTATGCATGTTTTCTGTTGCAATAAGCACTGTAAATAGTCTTCATGACTAATTTTATGTCTAACAACCCTGGTTGACACACCTTTAGCTCTCTTTTTTTCACTTTTACTTGATTTGATAGAGTACATTTTAGCCTTCAGTCCTACAAATTCCAATGCTATTTCACCACTCAATTCATCTTTAAATTTCCCTATAACTTTTTTATTAACATCGGAATAAAGCGGGTGAGTTTTGGGATAGTCAGAAAAGTCAAATTCAGATGAATAATTTTTCATGTCTTTATATATATCATCGGTAGTAATATGGTATGTAAGCGAGTCTGTATCTGTAAATAACAGTACAGCTTGATTGTTATACATTGGTTTTATATAATTATAATGAAAATTATACATTAGGAGTTTTGATAATTCGAGTATTGTAAACCCAACGTAAATAGGTCGGTTCATCAGAATGCTTGTTTTAAGTCTTTCTACAGCGGTTAAATCTTCATCATACGTTTTAAACGATTTAAAAGTAGGTGACGCTATCAATTTTAATGCTCTCTTAGAGGTATTACAACAAAGTTCTATATTACGTCTTTTTCGCAAGTTTTCCATAGTCTTGCCATATACACTATTATTAAGGAGTTTAAAAAAGTCCTTTTCAAAGGATGATGTTGCTTCTTTCCTTTTATTAGTGTTAAATAGTATATACTTTTTCAACCGTTGGGCAACGTTTCAACCGTTGCCCAACATTCGTTGGGCAACGGTTGGTTTTGGCCGCTGGCCCTCGGTTGAGCCAACCGTTGGGTGACGGTTGGCCCAACGATGGAGCAGTTGGGTCATGGTTGGCAAACGGTTGGGTCATGGTTGGCAAACAGTTGGGCCATGGTTGGCAAACGGTTGGGCCATGGTTGGTGAACTGTTGGCCCATGGTTGGTGAACTGTTCGATGACTGTTGGGCCACGGTTGGAAGACCGTTGGGCTACGGTTAGGCCAGTTTTTCTAACCGTTCTACTGTTGGCCCAACTGTCACCCAACGGTTGGCTCAACTGAGGCCCGGCGGCCAAAAGCAACCGTTGGCCAACGAAGTGTGAAAATGTATATAGGGTACCATTTCTTAAGAATTCTCTGTCATTTAGGTTAAACTCAAGGAGTTAGGAACAAAGCACCAAATAAAAAAAATTATATTTTTTAGGCTATTTGGTTTTATTTTTACTCAAATAAAATATATCTTTTATGGTGAATAAACACATTCTAAATTGAAAAAGGAATTAATTAATATGTTGCAATTATAAATTAATTTATTAGGGAACAAACTAATTATAATTGCAACATATTAATTATTTCTTTTTTCAATTTAGAATGCGTTTATTCACCCTAAAAGATATATTTTATTTGAGTAAAAATAAAACCAAATAGCCTAAAAAATATAATTTTTTTTAATTTGGTGCTTTGTTCCTAACTCCTTGAGTTTAACCTAAATGACAGATAATTCTGGAGAAACGACCCATATATATATATATATATATATATATATATATATATATTAAAAAAAAGTTTAAATTTTAATCAAAAGAATTTATAAATTATCATGAAATTACTTGTTTAAAAGTGCTATATTCTCAATATCTTATTACTTTAAAAAATTTTTCAATATTTCTGAAACAAATTAACAAACTTAAAGATAATTTTTTCTTTAAATGTTATAATAGTATATAAATTTCCAAAAGAAGAAAAAATATCTTATTTACTCTAAATTGTAATTATATAAAAAAAATTATGAAGTCTGAAAAATAAATCTCAATGTACATAAAAGAAATATAAGAAAATCAATGTAATATATAAAAACAGCATTTTTATTTGTTGATGTTGATATGTGCTTACTCCTTATAGCACATTGTAATAAATATTTGATTGTTTGCTGATGTAATTATCTGACTACAAATTCTTAACATGATGTATACACATTTCTAAAAGTGAATTATCTTTAGCAAAATGGAAAAGTGACTTGGCTAAGATTCAAACTTAGAACCTCTGACTGTGTCAGTTTTGTACTTACTGAAAAACCTAGCCAATATCTGACTTGAAGGAATTACTCATATGAAACAGAAAATTTTTTTAATGTGATCTGTAAGCTCTTATATAAGTGATTACTACAGGTTACATTGTCTGATATCGACTAAATAATTCAGTGGTAGAGCACTAGTAATTTATACCACATGTCTCATATTTAAATCTTGTTTTTAAATATATACCTTAAAAGTGAAAATTAAAATTATTTATTTATTTAACTCTCCTTTTTTAAACTGAATTTTTTTAGCAAATGAGTTCATTTAAATTCTTATCTTACTAGTAATAGATTGAAAGGAATATAAATCAATCTGTTGTCTTATTTTATCTCACTTTAATAAATATATCAGCAAAATTTTTATACTATATAGAATAGAAAATTCAAATTTTCATATCAAGTCTGATAACATATAAGATTCTTTTTTATTTTTGATGCTTTAAATTTTAAAGAAAGTTAAATTTCAGAACTAAAAATATCTACATCACTGTTGCTGGATTATAATGTAATCAAATTAAAAATTATGTGAGAATGTAATTCAAACTTATTGATTTATAATGAAATAGGTAACAAAGGTAAAAATTAAGAAAATTAAGTGCAGGACCAGAGATTTTAAGATTTTACTGGTATATACACATTTTCACTGATCCGTTTACCCAATCTTTAGATTTTTAAAAATACAGCTGAACCTCGGTAACGTGATTCTCTAAGGAGAAAAAATGTCCATGTTATCAGTAGCAACGGGATTATGGAAACAGTTCATGTTAAAAGTAATTCACATTAAGTGTGTTCACGTTAACGAGGTTAGACTGTACTTACAAAATAAATTTAGGTGGAAACTATGACAATTGAATATAATTGTAATTCATTTTAAAATACAAATGAAATCTTATATAAATCAGAAAATGTATGTTTTTGTAAATTGCTTTTCAACATTACAGCCAGGAAATACACACGAGAAATAGAGAGTAAATTTTCACCACATTATTTCAATGAAAGAGAGAGGGGAAAAATATGAGATGATGAAGTAATATGCAATGATAAAATGTTTATATGAAAGACTGGGAAAATGTTTGTTTACTCCGCAGTTGCAAGTTATTCTTTAGACATGACGAGCGAATTTTTTATTTTTTTTTTATGAACAGTGTAACATTGTCAAAAAAAGAAAAACTCTCCTTTAGTATTTGGATAGGCAACTACTTAAATTTTATTATCTTTTTAAGCTGCTATTATCCTATACAGACTATCGGTGACATCTCATGAATGACACTTTCAGTATGTTCCACTTGGGTAATTAGAAATAATACATTAAAATGGATATTTAATCATCTTGTTAACTTGCTTATTTCGAGAAGCAACGCAGATATGGCGACATTTTAACAGTCAAATAGAATAGGAGCTTTTCATAATGTGCTGTTTCTAGCCACCTGTATGGAGCATACCCAAAAGTTCATTCACGATACGCTATTGCAGATTATGTATCATATATTGTAGTCCTGTAAAAAAATGAAATCTTTGGCTGATAAAAATTTTGAAATTCTTACCACTGTTATTATAAAAAAAAGAAAAACCTGTTTATAAGAAAGTCATAACTCCTCTCTCTATTCTAAAAATGAATAGAATTTGAATTTTATCAGAGTTAATTGTACTAATAACCCCTTTCAAAAATAGGGAGGAAATATCCCATTTAAAACTAATAATAAAAAATTTAATTTCTCAAAAAAAAGAAAAGAAAAATAAAATGGATTAAAAGAAAAAAAAAAAAAAAAAACCAACCTCCTCAAGGATATATTTGTATCATGCTAACTTCTTAGTTTCAAACTGATTTTCTTTTACAAAAGTTTTTTTTTTTTTTTTTTAAATACATGAATACTTTTTTTTTTTTTAATTATTGGGAAGAAAATCATATTTATTGAAATTTTTTATTTTTCCGACTGAGTGAAAATAATGCCTGGACCGGGAGTCGAACCCCGGTCCTTTGACTTACAAGGTCAAGGCTCTACCAATTGAGCTATCCAGGTCGACAACCGGTCGGCATTACTCACTCAGACAACCTTTAGGCTTTTTTTCTGCCTAAAGGTTACCTGAATGAGTAATGCCGACCGGTTGTTGGCCTGGATAGCTCAATTGGTAGAGCCTTGACCTTGTAAGTCAAAGGTCCGGGGTTTGACTCCCGGTCCAGGCATTATTTTCACTCAGTCGGAAAAATAAAAAAATTCAATAAACATGTATACTTTTCCTAGAATGTCTTGAAGCTTTTCTCCATTAACTCCTATTAACAATTAATCTATGTAAAATTGAAAACTATTATTAAATCTTATATTGTGAATAAATTAATTTTATATTTTGTAAAGACAATAGACATAATTATACAATTTAACCTAATTTGCCAATGGAGTAATACAATTCTTACCTACAGTATACGATTAAATGATTCCCTTATTTTTTGAAGACACCTAAATCTGGATACAAAAGTAAAATGCAGGGGTGCAAAATATGTCCAATCCAGTGATCTAGGATCGGGGGAAGAGATATTTACAGAAAAATACACAAATGATATCAGTTTCAACAATAAATTACAAAAATCATAGTTAAAATAGTTTCCCTATTTTGGAGAAACTTTTATATAGATTGGGGGAAATGTTGGGAATAAAAAAAATCTCTGCAACCCTGGTAAAATGCATTAGTCTAAAAAAAGATGCAAAAAATAAAGGTACATTTCAAAAATAGCAAATACTTTTTATTGAAAACAGTAAAACTTAATTAAATGTTACATATTACAATGTTTAGAGTATACTAATTATCATACAATTTATTTTATTTATTTATTTTGGTATGTCCAGATAAAATATTCCTTTTCATCAACAGTCTGAAAGACTTCCAAGAAAGTGCAATATACAAACCTAAAATAAAAATACTTAGTTATTTTGATTCCATTTTACATAATAATAATAATAAAATTAAGTGCAACACATGAAAATACATCTTGAAAAATTATACTTCTAATAAAAACTTCTCTGAGAGCAACAAGTGTTAAGTAGTTTATAGATTTAATCACTTACTTTTGTTTTATTGATATGATTTGAAATCAACAGAATTAATTTGACCAATTGGCTTGGAAAAGTACAGTTTACATTGTATTTACTTAATTCACTGGTAAATTTTTAGCCGCTGAATCGCAACAGAAAAACTATAAGAAATTGCTAAACTTCATGTTTTGTATACCAAATGTGAAAAATAATAACAGGAGACTTGGCGTTGGAATATTAAAACCCGAATAAACTACTACGTCAGAAACGCCAAAGAAAAATATTGGGAATGCATACAGCTGTTTCGTCAGCCTTAAGCGTGCCGTCTTCAGTGCCTTTTTGCGCTGAAGACGGCACGCTTAAGGCTGCCGAAACAGCTGTATGCATTTCTAATATTTTTCTTTGGCGTTTCTGACGTAGTAGTTTATTCGGGTTTCAAATGCGAAAAAGTTGTAATCAAATTATATTAACTCAAATTCATTAAAACCAAAAAAATTAAACACATCGATCAGTTTTTATTAACCGACTTCAAAAAAAGAAGGAAGGTTCTCAATTCAAACCGTATGTTTTTTTTATGTTTGTTAGCTCATAACTTCTGAACGGATGCTCCGATTTTGATACTTTTTGCTTTGTTGAAAAGGTCTTGGTCTGCAATAGGTCCCATTGTAATATCTTTACAATCTAAAGAAAATACAGGGTGCCCAAAAAAATCAGTCCCAACTCTTTTAACTGTTAAACTGCTGCAGCTACAGTGTTAAAAGTGGTATGTAAGTATAGCAAAGTGGCCATGCAGTACAAGGTTAAACCGATTGCAGCACCACCTGGTGGAAAATAGCGAAGTTAGGGTTACTATCTAGAAATCAGTTCTAGAGAAAAAAGTGAATTACAAATTTGAAAAGTATCATCGATTTAGTACAAAAAGATAGTTTAGACATTCATGCTAGCGTTCCTATCTCGGAAGCGATTCAATACAGGGGGAAAAAATGAATTATAAAATTGCAGGGCATCATCGATTCAGTACGAAAAGATAGTTTAGACATCGATGCTAAAAATACAATGCTAAAAACGTGCATTTGTTTGTTCGCAATTTCTTACACTATGCACACTTGAGGTACATTGCACACATTGTAGCGTAGCTGATGAGACATACGTTATATAGTTCAAAATACGGTTACTTGATACTTTTTGTTTTGTTGTAAAGATCTTGGTCTGAAGTAGGTCCCATTGTAATATCTTTACAATCTAAAGAAAATAAAACGCCATCTGGTGAAAAACAGCGGAATCAGCGTTCCTATCTCAAAAACGGTTCAAGATGGGAGAAAAGTTAATTAGGAAGTTGTAGAGCATCATCAATTTACTACGAAAAGACAGTTTTTAGACATTATTGCTAAAAATAGAACGCTTAAAACGTGCAGTTGTTGCTTCGCAATTTCTTACACTGTGCACACTTGAACTACGTTGCACACTTTGCAGCGTAGCGGATGACACGTATATTCTGTGGTTCAAAGTACTGTTTCTATAAGCGGTCACATCGATTAGCGCAAAGTCGTTCTCAACTAACTTCAGAAAAGAGGGTGTTCTTAATTCGAGCTTTGTGTTGATGTTGGTGCTTGTAAGCTTATAACTTCGTAAGTGATGTTCTAATTAACCGACTTCAAATAGGAAGTGGTTCTCAATTCACACCATATGTTTTTTTGTTTTTATTTTTGTTTGTTAGCTCATAACCTCTGAACAGATAATTCTATTTTGATACTTTTTGTTTCATTGTAAAGGTCTTGGTCTGAAATAGGTCCCATTGCAATATCTTTACGATCAAATAAAAATACAGGGTGCCCAAAAAATTCAGTCCCGACTCTTTTAACTACTGAACAGCTGCAGCTATATTCATAAAAGTGGTATGTAGGTATAGTAAAGTGGATATGTGCTGCGTGATTCAACCACCTACAGCGCCACCTGGTGCGAAACAGTGGAGTTAGCGTTCCTATCTCAGAAACAGTTCAAGACAGGGGAAAAAAGTGAATTATAAAATTGCAGAGCATCATCGATTTAGTACGAAAAGAAAGTTTAGATGTTAATGCTAAAAGCAGAACGCTTAAAACGTGCATTTGTTTGTTCACAATCTCCTATTTTGTGCACACCTGAATGACATTGCATATGTTGTAGCGTAGCGGGTTACATTTATGCTATGTAAAATTCAAAGTATTCGTTATTGTAAGCGGTCACATCGATTAACGCATAGACGTTTTAAACCGACTTCATAAAGGAAGAGGCTCAATACAAACCATGTTTCTCGTTGTTGTTGTTGTTGTTGTTGAAATTTGTTAGCTTATAACTTCGAAGAGATGGTTTAATTTTAATACTTTTTTTGTTGTCGTAA
This sequence comes from Salticus scenicus, assembly GCA_963930645.1. Classification (NCBI taxonomy): domain Eukaryota; kingdom Metazoa; phylum Arthropoda; class Arachnida; order Araneae; family Salticidae; genus Salticus; species Salticus scenicus. Next base: position 204,264,887 of record OZ005654.1, read on the forward strand.
TGATCTTGGCCTGAAATAGGCTTCATTATGGTTTCATTAAGATATAAACAAATTACAGGATACTCACAAAAGTCTGTTCTCACTTTAACTGCTGAACGCATGCAGCTGCACTGGTAAAAGCAGTATGTAAGTATCGATGTTGAAACTTCTGTCTGTCAGCTGCAATGCATATTTTGTCTTTGTTTGAACTTTACGCTGCGCAATTTTCAGCGCAGCGAGTGACAAGTATTCACTGTAAAGTTCAATATATATGCCTACAGAATTTTTGGTTACGAATACAGCGTATCCGTTCTTTACATTTCAAAAGACTTTTTTGCTTAACGTATGTTCATTCAATAGATAGTTTTTTGCTCATATCCGATAAAGGCAAGAAAAGTGGCCAACTTAAAAATGCAGCATTTGAGAAAATTCAATTTAAAAATAACTTGACTAGAATAAATCTGGCACAACTGTCTCTCGAGTGAATATCTTTCTAGATGGAGATGTAACTTTTTTGTTCACATTGGGTGCATTTCATGTATTTTTCAGTGACATAAACCATTTTTTGAGTTATATCACTTTTCATGGAATTTGTGATTTGTGAAACTGCCGTCGAACGTCTTTTGATGTTCTGCTATATGAATAAGTTTTCACTGAAAAGAGAAAAATAAAATCTTTTTGTAAAAAAATAGAACCGACTCCAAAAAGCAACTACTATTCAAACAAATAATAATAAAAAAATGTATGAAATGAAACTAAATTGCGCCTAAAAGTAAAAAATAATTTTATTCGAAATACAACCTATAACACTGCAATTAATCATAACTTTTGAAGTCGGCGCAAAATTAAATAAAAATTGATACTTTTATTCAATACAAATATCAAATCCTATTCAAAATACACATTTCACATTGTCACCTGCAAAACGCAGCCGAAAACTATTTTGATTCAAGAAAACAAATAAGTTTTCGTAAGCAGTAAAACTTGGCGAAGATGCTGGTATCTGACGTCCTTGGTGCAAGAAAAATCGCAAAATTATCTGGCAAACATATTTAATTTCTTAGGGATATCATGATTAATTTGATAAAGTATATTAAGAGTGTAATCAAGTATATGAAACAATACTTCCTACAAAATATATTATGAAAATATACATCTTGCGTGTATATTTTAGCAATGCGTTTTGAACGCCAAATCCAAAAGCCACCAAAGATTGTAGTTATCAAAGTTGTATCAAATTTGCAAAGGAAACTTTAACTTCGTAGAAACATAAATACCACATTGTGAAGAATGTTCACTGTTCTGTGTAGATGCTACCAATGTACCAATTGTATACAGTGATAAAATAATAAAGGAAACATGAAAATGGATCATTCGAGACAACAGCATTTGTGGCTACCGATCTAAAAAGAAACCTTTAAAAACTAATTAAATTTTATTTAATTTTGCGCCGACTTCAAAAGTTATGATTAATTGCAGTGTTATAGGTTGTTTTTCGAAGAAAATTATTTTTTACTTTTAGGCGCAATTTAGTTTCATTTCATACATTTTTTTATTATTATTTGTTTGAATAGTAGTTGCTTTTTGGAGTCGGTTCTATTTTTTTACAAAAAGATTTTATAATTATTAAAATGTGATATCATGTCTTAATCATTACAACTTAAATTTCCATTTACATACTTGCCAACCTTAAAAAATGAGAAATAGGAAGATTCATGTTCAAAATTAGGGAGATTTTTTTTTTTTTTTTTAATAACTTGACTATGGATAAAATTAGAAATTAGCATGGATGGAAACTTGACTATGGATAAAATTAGAAATTAGCAGAAAAAATTTTCAATAACTCTTTCAATTCTATTTCTAGAATCTGCCAAAACAAGTTTAAAATGAATATTGTCATTTATGTTGTGGACAGAGAAAGATTGGGAAACAAAAGGCTTCTGCAGAACACTTGATTGCCGATCGCTACTTGGAGATGTGAAAAAGGGGGGGGGGGATAATTAGATCTGTTAGAAACATTTAACATTTCTATTTCTTTAAAGGTTCTAGAATCTCACAAAGCAACTTTAAAATGAATATTGACATTCATGTTGTAAATGGAAAAAGATTAAAAATCGAGAGGCTTTTGTAGAGCATTTGATCGTCGCTCATTAATGAGGTTTCTTTTTCATAAACGAACGATATCCGCGATTTTTTTTAAACGCGGCAGAAATTAATTCGTGGAATTGAATGAAATATGAAAAAAAAAAAAAAAACTGCCGATTTCTGCGAATTTGCAAAAAAATTACATGCCTGATATTTTTTGTAATAAACATTGTTTAATTTTGCTTTATTACGAGCTATTTTGTAATTTTCTCTCTTTTATGATAAATTGGAAATTTTTAACTTCCGATCAGAAAATCGGGAGATAGATCGAAAATTCGGAAGTCTTCCGCCGAAATCGGGAGAGTTGGCAAGTATGCATTTATTTTATAGCATAGATTTAAAAAAAAAATCAAATTAAACTTCAGATTTACCTCAATTTAAATTCAAATACCTTATTTTCATCCTTTTGATAAAACGAATATATTTCGGCATACACATCGCAGCCCTTCAGATTTACTTTTTACAGTGTATTTTACATTAACATAAGGCAGGGGTTGATCCAAACAAAATTTGGATCCCTTTTGCGGCCCCTTTACAAAATTCAAATCCGTGAAAAGAGATCCTACACAAAATTCAAATCCGTGAAAATGGACCCTTCACAAAATTCAAATCCATGAAAAGGGACACATAAAATTCAAACTTATAAAAGGAGCCTTTTTACAAGACTTTGCTTTATAAAAGTGATACTTTTATAAAGTATTTTCATGTTTTCAGTATTATTTTTAAATAAATGCCTTCAATTAGCTCAAAGAAACTCTATTAAACTTGATATTAAACATTATATACAATGATTGTAAAAATGAAAGATTTTACACACTATTTTATTTTCTCACAAAAATATTTTATTCTAAACAAAAATAAACAAAAATTTCACAAAAAAGTAACCCAAAAATTAAAATCTGGATTGACCCCTGATTAAGGTAAATTTACCTGGAATGTATATTTAAATTAGTTTGCGGAAAATGGTAAGAAATAAATTTAAAAAATATAAAAACAGGATTTTAAAGTTTTATCTATACTATATCAGCATTATATAAGGGTTCTTATATCTAAAATATTTTATTTTTGTTGTCTGTTTTACAGGTACAATTTTATGTACTAAGTTGTCATAAAACTAGAATGTTGTGGCTACCAAATGACTTTCTTCTATTTTTTCCTTTGCAAATTCACTCAGTAAAAATAATTTATTACAATCATTATTTAATAAAACTATCTTCCATGATAATGCAGTACGATTTCCATATTAGAGAAGTACAGTCGGTAACAAAAGTGTCCGAACACTAGCAAAAATTCCTATGTAAGAAAAGTACACTTCATACGGTTTTGTTAAATAAAACCTTGTTGAATCCTGTTCTTAGTCAGTGTAAGAACACAATTCGATAAGGATTTATACAAAACCATATGAAGTATACTTTTTTTTACATAGGAATTTTTGCTAGTGTTCGGACACTTTTGTTACCGACTGTAGTATAACACTAAATGTAAAAAAAAAAAAAGTTCATTTTATTCTCGATATTACATTTAAAAAAAAAATGGATAATTTTATTTTAAATTATCTCAGATAACTATTCGTTTTAAATGTATTAGCGAGCTGTTTTGAAAGATACCCATTATGAAAATTTATTCCCCTTGAGGGAAGACTCCCCCACCCCCCCCCCCACCCTACATATAAAATTTTTTTCATAGTTGACTATCTCTATTATAAATATTTCTTGTAAATTTCATAATGATTATTAAACAATAATTCTCTTTATGCACATTTATACAAAATTTTGTTCTATACCACCATGTTAAAAATTTAAAAAAAGCAGGATGGCAACGAAACCTGTAAGATATTTTTTACCAAACGTTGACAGGCACTAATTAATATCAAGGTGTAACTACATACCAATTTGTATTACATTCTGTGCAGTAGTTCTTGAGATACAGTTGCCACAAAATTTTGCCACACACACACACAGACATACAGACAGACATTTTCTAAAAATGGTCAAATCGTGTTCAACTCTCAAAACGTGTAAATCCATCAAAAACCCGAGGTTGAAATTTTTTATGAATCCAATACTTTTTTCTATTGAATATAGAAGAAAGTAAAAATTCACATATTACACAAATACAAGATGGTTATACTTAAATTCTTTTAAGTAAAAGGGATAAGCTCATATCAAGAATCATCTCTATACCAAGTTTGGTGGCAATCTACTCGCCCGTTTTAACTGCAGAAAGCTTTTGCAGCAAAAGTTTAATGACTCTATATTTATATTTACATATTAGTTTAGTTATTAATAAACAACTCTTAAGAATACATTTCTTCAAATAATACATAAAATTAATGAAATTCTTACAACAACTCGGTATTGGCCGAATACTTAGTCCAAATTAGGCCGAGTAACGAGTACTCGGCAAATTGGCCGAGTACCGAGTATATACCGAGTACTCGGTACAGCTCTATATCACAATAAAGATTTTATATGTAGTTGATGTAATTTTAATCAAAAGTTACAGAGATATAACAATGCCAAATATCACAGAAAGTAAAAAACTAAAAGTAATGAAAACTTTAAAAGAATAATAAAACAGCCTTACTTTAAGTAAACAGCAGGAGCAGGAAAAAAACCGAGGTCACCTGTGGTCCAACATAGGATGCCTACGATGAATAAACATATATATACTTTTTTAATCTATCTATTGATACATTTTTATATTATACGAGGTGAGACATCATGTCATATAAAACTTTAGTTTAACAAAATATGATTTATAATGATATTCTGAAAAGTAAACAGATTAAGTTCTTTGAAAAACACATTGATATAACATTTTGATTAACATAGGAATGAAAACTTTAGACTTTTAAAATTTCATTATGAATTATTGTTATGTTCATTCAAAATACACTGTTATACTTTTATATATTACAACGAAATATTTTTATAATTATGCTTAAAGTATACGATAAACTTATGTGATAATTAAAAATTTAGTTGTTTTTAATAAGATACATATAAATATGTTTTAAAAAGTAAACGGATTAAAGGTTTAGCAGAAACATCATCATAACACAGGGTTCATACTCAAATACGAGAAAAAAATTCCATGAGTTTTTCCCCGAGTTCCTAGACAATTTTCAAGAAAATATCAGCGGCATATTACAAGAAAAGCTTCTCTAGACAGGACAAAATACAGCTACTTTCACTGTATGTCGTCATATTACTGCCGATCATGATAGCAATTCAGGTAGAAATCATTATTTACATGTGTATTTTCACAATACTTAATCATTTAAATTTTGATACGAAGCTAAACAAGAAAAACATTACTTGAGCAAAAAAAAAATTGTTTTTACAGGTTTTATAATTGATTTTCCCTGATTTTTAATGAAAATTTTTATTTTACCTGACTTTTTTTAACAAATTCTAAATTCCCTGTTTTCCCTGAGGAGTATGAACCCTGTAACACTTTGATTAATATGAAAACAAAACTTTAGGCTTTTAAAATTTCAGTATGAAGCATTAATTTTCATACGCCTTTCAAAAGAAAGAAAGTGATATTTTTACATTATTGATTATTAAGAAATTAATTTCAATAAGTTCAATTGCGAGCAGTTTTTTAAAAAAAAGCAATAATTCTGAATGTTAAACAGCCTAGATTGCTTCTTAAATTCTCATAATTAACGTGAGACAAGGAAAATATAAATGCTTTCTGTCTTTCTAGACATGTATAAATTATTTAATATTTACTCGTGAAAATTTCATTTCAAATTTATTAGTTCAAGCTGTAAACAGGCACAATTATTTATACAATCAGTAATAATACTAAAAAATAAATAAAAATCTAATTTTTGCAATAAAAGAAGAAATTTATACAAGAAATTATACTGTCCATAAGTAAACATGGAGAATACGTGAAAATAAATTGTTCAAGAACATGTAAAAAATAAATAAAATTAAATAAAAATTATTTAGAAACAACAACAAAAAAAAATTCTGAAATTCCTACAAAAGTTTGATAAATCTCATCTCTGAATAGAGTAGTGTACATACACCTGCAGCCTGTTAAAAAGGTTTAAAGAAAAAAAACTTTGAAAATGCGCAGGTTGCATTTCAAACATTTGAAAACAAAAAATGAAGTTTATAGAGCAGTGAATCTATCAAAAAACAATTTACAGAGATAATTATGACAAAAGAAAAAAAAAAAAAATCATTTAATTAAAAATGTATGCTACAATGTATATCGAGCTACAACAAATATACGTGTAAATAAATACATTGACAGCAGGATCTAAATTAGATAAATAAATTATTTTGGTTTTGTTATCATTAAATAACCAATTATTAGTGAAATATACCAAAAAATTCCAAAAAGTATCATTATTAAAATGATAAACATACCTTAATGTACGGCGTGTCAACTCTTGCAGCTAAAAATCAAAGATGGCGGAGACGGAAGCGTTGTTGTTGTTGTTGTGGTTTAGCTGGTTGGTTGGCAGAATGTTCGTTTTTCGCTTTTGACCCAACGGTCGCTTAACACGGTTGGCTTATGGTCTCTGGTTTGCGTTTGGCCCAACCGTCGGTGAATGCTGCAGGCCCAACAATGATATTTTGCAGTTCGCCCAACTGCAGTTGAATACTGTTGGCCCATCCACCTTGTTTTGCAGATGGCCCAACAACAGAATGACACTGTAGGGCCAACTGTTATACTTTGCTGTTGGGAAAACAGTATTTGAGGACTGTTGGGCCAACAAAGCTATTTACTGTTGGCCCACTGTTATTTTGAGCCCTTTCCCCAACGATAACAATTCCCCAACGAACTAACAATAAATCGCAGTTGGGCCAACAGTCTGTGTTACTTGGGTAATTCTTTTTATTACATAAGTTAGGTATTAACTTGGGTGTACCAACATATTTTCTGTTTTGCAGCATACTTTTAGCATAAGGCGATAGCATTTCTTCATTCAAGGTTAATCTTTCAGGGGCAAGCGGATAATCGTTATGTAATGTATGAAGGTGGGTAGGATAATGCAGATCAATTTCAAATATATACCCTATATCTGATTCATCATCAAGGGATAAAATCCATTCTTCATTAATATTATGTATATCAACCCATTCAAAGTTGCCATAAGGTAGGTACTGAGACATAGCCCAACCGTAAAGGTTGTTCGCATCCCAATACATGATATAACTATTAGGCTCATTTGGGTTATAGTCGTTCATATAGGGGTTATTTGCTCTAGCCAGTCTTCGACTAATCATGCTAATACCACCTCGTATCCCTTTTTCTATAAGCAGCAACATGTTAATATCTGTTAAGAGCTCTAAAGGTGTTTCAGTCATTTTTAGGCACGCTTGCCATGCAAGTCCTGGAGTTGTAAAAAGATGCGCGCAATCAATTTCGTAGTATTGCTGACATAAAGTTCTAAAATTTTGAAATACATCCGCGAGTAACAAAACATCAGTTTTTACGTATAAATTATGATAATCACCCAATGTCTTCATATTAAACGTGTTCCAAATAGTTTTGGCGTGTTGGTAATCGTCATCATCGATAATTTCATCATTCAATGTATTATAAAAGGCGCATGCTGGAGGTAGTTCGGTTTCTTCAAACTTATCAAAAGAAGTAAAGTATTCATATGGATAGACTCCTTTCCTCGTTAGCATATTCAACGGTGTATTAACAGGGAAATTCTCTTTCAAAATATTAAACTGGGATGAATCAAGATTTTTTACTAGTTTTTCTAGCGATGTAGGTAGGAATTGAAAGCTGTCTAAAAAGACTAATTGTACAGGATCCTTAGGTTTCTTCAATCTGAATGTAATATAGTTTTCCAAACTTGTAGCAATAACCTCTATCTGATGATTGTTATACTTGCCTAGTTTCGTCATGATGTGATGTCCATCGTAGTTTTTTAAATTATGAAAGATAATCAGTATTTTTTTAGATAATTTGAAATTCAAGTTGCAGGCGTTATGGGCTGCACCCCTAAATTCTCCTGAAATGTGACAATGATCTCTTCGACGATCCTCAGCTAACTGTTTATGGCATATATAACATACTTTAGCTTCTTGAAACTCCTTTTCCTGTGCTTCCGTTAAGACTATAGGCTTGATTTGTGATAAAATCTTGGTAAGTTCTTCCTTTTCAGTCATCATCTTTTCTAAAAAGTGTTCCACAGCGTCTTCTCCTCTATATACTTGAATTGGTTTAACGGAGCGTCCATCTGGCCCGATAATAACATATGCATATCCACAAGGTACATGATAGGCAATTTTTTCACTATGTGAATTATCAGATGACGGTGAAACTGAACTAACAGGAACAAGAAGGCTTTCGAAATCTGCATAAATACAGTAAGCGACAGGAGGTTGTAAGTGCGTACCTGTAAATTTTAAAATGTTATCTTCCTCAGAAGGCATTTTAACAACTTGCACTTCATGTTCTTGACAGTACTGAAGGTGGGTTTTCAATAAATCCTCTCTGGTAAATCGGTGTAGACATCTGAAACAATAATGGGCTTTTAGACAGTGTTGGGTTAAATCACCAAGCAGACGCGAAAAGTTTCGAATCAGGCAATAATGTTGCCTTTCTTCATCAGAAATTAATAATAAGTTGATAACATCACAATCATTTTTTGGCGAAATATAGAGTGGGCACACTTCATTGTCTTCAAAGCCAAAGACATTGATCCGTAGATCATTTAATTTTTCAATAAGGGGTATCTTTGTTAATGGCACGGGACATGTCACATTACCTAGTTTAATGGTATTTTCATATGGCAGGTAGTGAGATACACGATGGGGTTGCTGATTACGATCTATATTCAGTTTATAGGCGATCAAACACCAAACAAGGCATTTTTGATCTTCGTTTTTGATATTTAGCACAGCCTTTTTCAAAGCAAGTTTCTGTGGTAGTTTAATATAGCTACTAGCAGCTAACGGATGGTATTTGGCCATTTTTAGTTCCAGATAATGAATTTTCTTAAAAATCCATCCAGATCCTCTTTGGATAAATTCATCTAGGGACTTATTAATCTTTGCATATCCTTCACGAATATGATGTTCAATAGTATTATCTAAAAGGTCAGTAAAACAACAACTTCTAAAAAAAGTTTGAATTTCTTCCATTTCGTCATTACCTCTTTTACGCTCCAAGCTCACTTTCATGACCATATACCACTTCAAAGCATTTTTTTCACGTATCTCATTCAAAAGTTTTTCATTTAATGCACCCTGTATATAGGTTTGAAATACTTCCATATCACATTCATTGCTTTCGTTTGGATAAAAAAGCTCTGTATTAACCCTCTCAGCGTTTGAACCGGAATTTTGTAACACGAACAAACTCCCTCAAAACGGTTTGAGACTGATTCTTGTAATGTAAGAAATCTCTCTCTAAATCGTGCGAACCTGATTCTTGTAACTCTAAATAACTACTCCAAAATCGTTAGAGACGGAAACTTGTAACTGACCCTTCCCCCTTTTACCAACAAGGGGCGGACAATGACGATAAGGTAAGCTGACAGTTGATATGCTTCTTTGTTGAAAGAGAGGGTTGATAACAAAAGAATAGAATAGTGAAAAATGTTCAAGAAGAGCTGTTGATAATTTGTAAAATCAGTTAAAATACTGCTTGCCTAAACAGAACTTCGCATAAAACCTTTTTATTTTTTCAATTTAAATTATATCTTTTAGATGACGATTTTTTTTCATAGGAATCTTAAAATTAATAATAAATAACATTATTGTTAGAATAAAATAATGACAATTATTTGTTAAATCAGCAGCTTTATTATTATTGTTATTATTCTTATTATTTATGAACTAACCGAATATTCTGCATAAAACAGTGTTTTAATTACATATTAATGTAAAGCATTTTAATATCCTGAAACAGGTTTTTCTCTTTTTATATTCAGTACCTGAATTACAGTTTACTTGGTTTCATTGTAAAAATTATTCATAGTATATGTATTATATATATAAAGGTAACTATTTTAACGAATTTATGAGTTTACAGATAAGAAAAACAAAAAAAGAGAATTGCAAGCCAATGCGCAGAATTGCTACAAAAAAAAAATGCAAAACTTAAATATAGGAATAAATTATCAATAAATAAAACCCTCAACCCCCTCTCCCCCCCCCAATATATATATATATACACATATATATATATATATATATATATATATATATTTGTTTCGGGGGAGCGCTGGCTACCAGTGAAATCTAATTTTCATGGAGATAAGGCAAATTCAAATCGAACTATCATCGGAAACCCCTAAATCTAGCAATTTCCTAGAAAATATTCTTCTAGGTTTTGCGTTTACTAATATTTAAATCTGTTACCTAATAATCAGATATATTTTACGGCTCAAAAAAATCTCTAACACTATCTATATATTATATATATATATATATATTTAAATTGTTCTAGCGATTTCCAACAAAACCAAATTTCTGTCATATTTTTTCCGGATTTAGTGCGAATTACCAGTGAACGATAATTCCTGAAGATCAAAATATTTAATATCAAAATATCGTCGAAAAAACACATAAACTCTATCTTTTTTTTTTTTTTTTCTAATCTTTCAAGTATTTTCGAAGAAAACGCAGTCTTAGCTACTTTTTTCCCCCCCTGACAAAACGCGGGTTTCCCGTGAACGCTAATTTTACTGAAGAAGAGCACAATTCAGATTAAATTGTAAACTCAAAATATTCTTAAATCTGAATTTTTATTAAAATCATTCAAGTAGTTTCTAAGAAAATCACGTTTCTGCCATATTTTCTCACGGACGAAGTGAAGGTTAGCAATGAAAAGTAATCTTCGATAAAAAGAGGATAAGTCAGATGTGTTTCTAATCTAGAAAAACTTATTTTAGTCACATTTTTCATATAAAGACATGCAGGAACTCTTTCATTCCCTAGCAACGGTTACTATATTCATTTCTTAAAATTACTTTAGTACAGCTTTAGCACAGGAGCCCCTTGGCAGTTTTATATTTTTGTTTTCATTTTGACGATAAACTAAAATGGGTATCGCAATTACGTAAGTAAACATCTTGGTGAGAAGCGACCGAGCTATTTTGGCGATAAATTTCAAATTTTGCCAAGAGGTTCAAGCTGCTCCATTGCTTTAGCAGAATTTTTTCAATTTTATTTAATTATTTTTTTAACTTAATGCCAGAGGAGAGGGGGGGGGGAATTATTGGTCTAAATAGACAAAATATTTCCAGATAAAATATTATACGTTTTTCATTCTGTTTATTAAACGAAAGAAAATGGCCAAAATAGTTTTTTTCAATATCGTTGACATCTCTATAAATTGAAATTAAAATATCCAGTACTTTTTAATTTCAATCTACATGCGCACTTTTTATTTTCTCAATTAAATATTATCTAAATCTTAATATACATATCAAGGTGTAATAAAATAAAAGGCGACAGCACAAAATCGGTGTCTGAAACAAATAGTCCTATCGTACTAAAAATAAAATAAAATAAAATAAAATACAAAAATAAATTTTGCTTCAGGTATTCGCTACATTCGACAGTGTTCCTCGCCGGTACTGCGTTGCCAAGGTCCCCACTACCGTCAGTATCTTATCCAGACATTTCAATTTGGTTTTTTATAGAACAACAAGTAGCTCTGCTTTTATTCAAGAAGTGTAATTTTACAGATAACTATATACCAGCTTCTATTAAACATTTTAGTATTGGCACTATGTATTAGTGAGACATGATTACACGTTTTTTCTAGATTTTGCTTTCTGATAATAAAATTGCATGTGCAAAAAATTACAATTATACTTCTATTAATTGTATTATAAATATATAAATAAAAACTAGTATGTTGTGGCCACCACAAGACTTTCTTCTATATTTTCCTATAGAAATTCACGCAGTAACAATAAATATAAAAAAAAAAAATCTTTTTTTTTTTTTTTTTTTTTTTTTTCGTTAAAAGTAAAAAAAAAATCGATAACTTTGTTTTAAATTATCACATATTTATAGTTCAACCATTCGGTTTAAAGGTATTGACGAGACCTTTCGAAAGGTACCCATCTTGAAAATTTACCCTCCCCGGGGGGTACTTCCAACTAGGGGGGGGGGAAGCGATGCCCCAAATTTTTTCCTAATTAACTACTACTACTATCAATAATTCATATTAATTTCACAATCACAGGTTAAGAACAACTCTCATTATGTACATTTATACGAAATTTTGTCCTATACTGCCATGTTGAAAATTTAGAAAAAATACGATCACAGCGCCACCTGTTGAGCGATTGATCCCCAAATCTAATCAGCCCCAGTTTATGTCAGGGTCCAACTAAATACCAAGCCTGGTTAAATTTCGTTAAAAAAAAAAAAAAAAAAATACGATTTTTTTCTAAGTTTTTTTTTTTTTTTTTTTTTTTTTGTTAAAAGTAAAAAAAATCGATAACTTTGTTTTAAATTATCACAGATTTATAGTTCAACCATTCGTTTTAAAGGTATTGATGAGACCTTTCGAAAGATACCCATCTTAAAAATTTACTCCCCTCGAGGGGGGACTTCCCCCCCAGAGGGGGTGGCGAGGCTCCTACACATACAAAAAAATTTTCTCAGTTGATTATCTCTATTGTAAATAATTCTTGTAAATTTCATAATGATTACTAAAAAATAATTCTCTTTATGCACATTTATACAAAATATTGTCCTATATCACCATGTTAAAAATTTAGAAAAAGTGGGATGGCAACGCAACCTGTAAGACAATTTTTACGAAAAGTTGATAGGCACTAATTTATGTCAAGGTGCAACTACATACCAATTTATATGAAATTCTGTGCAGTAGTTCCTGAGATACAGTTGCCACAAAATTTTGTCACACACACACACACACACAGACAGACAGACAGACAGACATTTTCTAAAAATAGTCAAATCGTATTCTGCAGCTCTCAAAACGTGTAAATCCATCAAAAACTCGAGGTCGAAAATTTTTACGAATCCAATACTTTCTCTATATTACATATAGAAGAAAGTAATAAATTTTAATTACATTTATAATTAAAATAACAAGTTTAATTATTTTCACTATATAACAATATTATTTCTATAAATACAATTAAATAAATAAAAATAATTAAATTGAATAGTAATCATTGCTAAATGTGAATATGAATTAAATAATAATAATAAATAAATAAATAAATAAATTATAATTTGATTGTGAGATGTAAGAAATGTGACAAATAAATTATTACTTTTTTTTTTTTTCGAAACATAAAATGATTTAATCATACATGGCAAACATTTATTACTTTGTAACTTAGATTAAAATCTGCTTTTCTAAATTTAACCCTTTGCCAGCCCAGACGCTCCTAAGTGCTGTAAACATTGTCGCCAAATTTAGTAACACCTTTATTCAACTATCATAAATAATTCTGAGCAATAGCATTTGATATAGAGAATGAACGAATTACCTTCGAAGGGATTAAGCAACCGTTAGAGTTAAAATTTTGTGGTGGATGTTGAATAAAAATATCCCTGAATTTGTCAACACTGGTAAGAGGAGTGGTATTAAATAGGACCGGCAAAGGGTTATAAATAATTTTAAAATATCATAATCATAACAGTACCATTAAATAATTCTTCAGCTGAAAGATTTATTATTTTTTATTTTCCCTTTTCTTATCCCATAAGAAATACGCTAAAAAAATGCCTATAATATATTGAAGGAATAGTTGAAATAAGTATACTACACTGAAAAAAAAAAAAAAAAAAAAGAAACATAAAATATATCTGTTATAATAGGAACTTTATTAGAATGTTTTTACATTTAATCGGTTTGTCTATCTGAAATTTTCTTTAATATAAATTAAATATAGAATTTTCATGGAACGTTATAGTTTTTGTTGTAAGCTTAAGGCAGATTGACTGCACTAGGGTCCTAGACATGTAATTGGAATGCCCTTCATAGTGGTCTTCCTAAGGGGTCCTAACCCGTATTTACGCGAGTTTCGGAGAAAATCACGGATAACTCCGAACGACTAGTCGATGAGCGAGACTTTGGATCAAACCCAGCACTTTCTGTCTACCAGCTTTGAGCGCAGGACCACTCAACTGCTGGCCCCTCTTGGAATTTTCTAGAAACTTCATGAAATCTTCTAGATATTTCATGAATCTTCTAGAAACTTCATTGAAATATTTAGAAACTTCATGAAATCTTCTAGAAACTTCATGGAGCCTCCGTGAAAACATCTAGAAATTTCATGGAACATTCTAGAAAAATTTAGTTTTCAAAAAATTTTCAGAATTTTCTAAAAGGTTCCGGAGTTACACAGCTAAGATAGATTTTTAGCTATGTAACATAAGTTACACAATTAAAAAGTTAAAATAAAAGAAGAAAAAAAAGTGATATTTTAAGTAGAATACGTTTTTAGAGGAACCCTAAAAAGTGGAAAACAAAGAAAGTTTTGAAAATTGTCGTCAGAATAATGAAAACGAATCAATCAATAGATAAAAAAATAAATAATAATTGAAAAGTATCTAAACTTCACGAAGGTATAGTTACGCCTAGACAAAAAGAAACTACTCAACCTTTAATATTTTGAAAAAAAATTATTACATTTTTCTTGAAGCTGACCATAATTTTTCAAAATTTTCTTATTTCTAATATTTTAGGAAACTTTTGTAAATGTTTATTTTCAGAAATGTTTATTTTCATAAAATTTGTTTATTTTCAGAAATTTCCATTTCTTTTATTAAATTTAAGACTTTCGCATTTATTTTAATGTATTAAATGTTGCCATCAATATTTTAGAAACTTTCCTTTCAATAATTTAAAAATGTTAATTATATAAATATTTTTAAATAAGTTTCTCAATTAACTAATTATGTTATATCTTTCTTTAAAAATTATAAATAAATGCAAACATACTTTCCTTATAA
The DNA here is from genome assembly GCA_963930645.1 of Salticus scenicus. NCBI lineage: Eukaryota > Metazoa > Arthropoda > Arachnida > Araneae > Salticidae > Salticus > Salticus scenicus. The sequence goes on from OZ005654.1 coordinate 204,279,952, forward strand.
TTATGTTCAACATCTTTTTTATAATAATAAATGGAAAGGTTTGTCTGTCTGTCTGTCTGTTCTTTTATACGTACAGCCCCTATTGAACGCAGAAGTACAAGAATTCACATACGGATGCTCTGGAGCCTTTCCGATGTTTTCCTCGAAACAGAATTTAAAAATCTTAATTAGTTTCGGAGATATTAATTAAAATGTTGACCCATGTCGATCGAAAAATGACGAAAAATCCTTATTGCTTAAAAAGAGGCACATTCAGGAGACGATTTTAACGGCTGCCTCTAACGGAAGCAAAACACGTGAAAGTCATTAATGCCACATGATCTTTAACTGGGGTTAAAAATTGCAAATTTCAAAGTGCTTCAAATTTTCTTTTTCGTACACAACACTTAATATACAACCTATTCAGCACAAAACCAACCTGCAGTTAAAATTTCATCAATTTTCATTAATAAACAAAGCAGTTACATTTTAATTGTAAATTAAATTTTATTCTAACACGTAATCTATCTTTCAATAGAAGATAGGAGTTTCCATAGCAACAAAATACATTTGAAGGAACTAAAAAGTACTTTTTATTTTTCTTTTTACTTCCATTACCCGACTACAGTGGTATATATAGGTTTCGGGAATGTCCTGATTAGGTTTTCTTTTGTATCTCAGCTACTAATTAAAATAATTTCATAAGTAACACATTATTTGAAAGCTTTGTTGATTTGGAATTGAACAGTAGATTACAGAAATTTTTACCGCCAGATATTTTAAAATTTCGATATTTCAAATTCTAATTAAATTATTTTTAATACATCATTCGAAAGATATTTTAAAGTTATTTTAAATTATCGAAAGTTTTCACCAGATATACACGTTTTGAGGTGTCCTGAATCAGTTTTCTTTTGTATCTCAGCTACTAATTAAAATAATTTCATAAGTAATACATCATTAGAAAGCTTTTTTGATTTGGAATCGAACAGTGGAATACAGAAATTTGTACCGCCAAATGGCGCTTCAATATTTTAAAATTTCAATATTTCAATTTCTAATTATGATTAAATTATTTTAATACATCATTTGAAAGATATTCTAAAGTTCTTTTAAATTATCGAAAGTTTTCACCAGATTTACACGTTCTGAGGTGTCCTGAATCAGTTTTCTTTTATATCTCGGTTATTAATTAAAAAAATTTCATAAGCAATACATCATTTGAAAGCTTTGTTGAGTTGATACACATTTTAAAGTACTTTTACATTATCGAAAATGGAATTCGAGATTTCACCCGATTTACACGTTTTATTGTGTCCTGATTAGGTTTTCTTTTGTATCTCATCTACTAATTAAAATAATTTCATGAGTAATACATCATTTGAAAGCTTTGTTGATCTGGAATGGAACAATAGATTACAGAAATTTCTACCGCCAGGTGGCGCTGTAATATTTTTAAATTTCAATATTTCAAATTCTAATTATGATTAAATTATTTCTAATACATCATTCGAAAGATATTTTAAAGTTCTTTTACATTATCGAAAGTGGAATTCGAAATTTCACCTCATTTACAATTTTAAGGTGACATGATCAGGTTTTCTTTTGCATCTCAGCTAATTGAGTAAGACCGTTCAAAATTGGTATATGTAAGTTAATTAGGAGGGGCTGGAAGGGTGGGGGGAAGGAATTCTGCGCTACCGAAGGCAGTGGGGACCCGGTCCGACAATTTACCTGATGAGAAATGATGTTTTTAATTTTCTTTTCTTAAGAATAAGAGTTTGATTTCAGAAGGAATATGTGCGCGCACCGCACATATAATATTTTAACATGTGCGCCCGCAGCGCGCATGGGTTTGGGACCCGATGATAAAAAAAAAAAATTAATTTTATTTTCTTAATAATAAAAGTTTGAGTTGAGAAGGAATATGCGTGTACAGCGCACGTATATCCTCAAACGTGCGCGCGCAGCGCGCATGCGTCTGCGCTGCCGAAGGCAATGTGGTCCTGGTGTGAGTTTTTACCCGATGCTAATTGATATATTTTTTTATTCATTTTCTTAAGAATGAAAGTTTATGAGTAATAACACGGATTTTTGAGAAGTCATAAGGATGGTGAAGGAATACGTGCACGCAGCGCACGGGTCTACGCTGCCGAAGGCAGTGGGGATCCGGTACGACATATTTCCCGATCAGAAATTTTTTTTCTCTTTTTTTATCACATGATAAAAATTAATGCAATTTCTAGAATTCACTAATTATTGGGATTCATTTAAAAATAGTGACCAGCGTAGCGGGCGTAGCCTGCTAGTATATAAATAATAATAATAATAATAATAATAATAATAATAATAATGCATGTGTACCATTTTATACTGTCTCAGTTCTTTAGCATGATTCTTCTCAATTTTATTTTAATTATTTAAAAAGGAAATATGCTTGCAGGTCCCCCCCCCTCCTTTTTGCTTTTCCCGACATAAAAATAAATATTTTTACTTCTTCATTTATTTATGTTTGAAATCAGTATTTTTTTTCCTTTTTGATTTTAAAGTTGTAACGTGGTTTTTATTTAATATCTTTCGAATCAATATCCGATTGAATAAAAAAATACAGCATTAACTATATTTGGTCCTGATTAATAAGTGTTCGAATTTTTGATAAAATCTAGTAATTCGAACAGATACGATGGCGATTTTTTAATTTTATGTATTTTAAATAAAACAAAAATATCTGCACGTTCATTGAAGGTGTAATACAATATATGGTGACAACTTATAGTCATTGTCTGAAAGAAATAGCACTACGAAAAAAAAAAAAAAAAAAGTGATTTGGATGTAGATAGATTTTGAGAGGATTGCAAATTTGTGAAAATGCCACCCCTCTGATATCGTACACAAATCGGATTAGACAAAGAAACATAACCAACTTTGTTAGTGATATCACTTTAAAAATGGATTAGGAGTATTATACAGGGTAAAAACATTTTGCACATTGCACTGTAAATGTAAAGACAGCCAATTAAAAAAAAAAAAAAATGTTTTGTCAAATTTGAATAAAAATTCTGAAAAAAAAAAAAAAAAGTATATATATATATATATATATATATATATATATATATATATATATTCTTATTGATACCTGTAAAATCAGAGTAACCCAATATTTGTTTCAGAAGGAATTATTGAAACTAAATGCATTGCAGAGCTTTAAAAGTTATTGAATAGAAAGATAACAATCTGTGTACTGTGAATTACTGCGGTAAGAATCAAAAGCTTAAGTTTTAATCGCATACTCTTTTTTCTTTCATTTCTTTTAATCATTTGAAAGAGATTAACTAAATTTCTTGCAATTACAAAGTCAGAGCAAAATATGTAAAAACTAAATATAGTACAAAATGGTCAATTTTTCTTTAGCCATGACTAAATGTCAGAGTTTTTTTTTTTTTTTTTTCTTCTTTCCTGATTTATTTCTGAAATCGTTTTTAATCGTAAACGTATAAAACTTGCAGGTATATCTGTTTTTTTTTTTTTTTTTAAATAGATAATTGAATTAATTTAAATAATTATAATAAACAACCGTTTTTCGAGAATAAAATGACAAAATGCGCGCATTAAGCCGGCTTATTACTTTCTTCCGATTTTTAGGTTGATTTCTTTAGAAATCGACCTATTGCAATCACTTCGTTTATCTATATATATATATATATATATCTATCTATCTATCTATCTATAATGAAAATTTTGTCATCACGATAACTCCCGAAATAATACTCGAAATCGAACCAAATTTGGACAGTGAACTAATCTTATAAATATCTTGGATGAGTTCGTTAACCAAGTTGCTGCAACTTTTTGTTTTCAAGTGGCAGCCACTTGAAAATTTCAAACTGACATTGTAAAAAGCATATTTAAAGCAAGATTTGCTTGAATTTTGATGTAAATACAGGCCACATAATGGTCTCAATGAAGTTTATTAATAAAGTTGATCCGCCATTTTTGATAAAGTGGCAGATATTTTAAGTTAAGCGGAACCACTTGAAATCAGGCTACCACTTGAAAATTTAAAATCACTATAACTTCCAAAATAATACTCCAAATCGAACCAAATTTAGACAGTGTCTTAATTTATCTTATATATATCTTACCAACTTGCTCCAAGTTGCTCCACCATTTGTTTTCAAGTGGAGACCACTTGAAAATTTCAAATTCAAATTGTAAAAAGCGTATTCCGAATTTGTTTGGAATTTGGTGTAAATATAGACCACATAAGGGTCTCAATGATGCTTATTAATGAAATTCATCCGTCATTTTTAATAAAGTGGTAGATATCTTAAGTTAAGCGGGACCACTTGAAATCAGGCTACCACTTGAAAATTTAAAATCACTATAACTTCCGAAGTAATACTCCAAATCGAACCAAATTTAGACAGTGTCTTAATTTATCTTATAAATATCTTAGATGAGTTTATTAACCAAGTTACTCCGCTATTTTGTTTTCAAGTGGAGACCACTTGAAAATTTCAAATTCAAATTGTAAAAAGCGTATTCCGAATTTGTTTGGAATTTGGTGTAAATATAGACCACATAAGGGTCTCAATGATGTTTATTAATGAAAGTCATCCGTCATTTTTAATAAAGTGACAAATATCTTAAGTTAAGCGGGACCACTTGAAATCAGGCTACCACTTGAAAATTTTAAATCCCTATAACTTCCGAATAAATACTCCAAATCTAACCAAATTTGAATAGTGTCTTAACTTATCTTATAAATATCTTGGATGAGTTTGTTAACCAAGTTGCTCCGCCATTTTGTTTTCAAGTGGAGACCACTTGAAAATTTCAAATTCAAATTGTAAAAAGCGTATTCCGAATTTTTTTTTATTTTGATGTAAACATAGATTACACAAGTGTCTCAAATAACTTTATTAATGAACTTTATCCGCCATTTTTAATAAAGTGGTGGATATCTTAAGTTAAACGGGATCGCTTGAAATCAGGCCACCACTTGAAAATTTAAAACCGTGATAACTTCCGAAATAATACTCCAAATGGAACCAAATTTGAACAGTGTCTTAACCTATCTTATAAATATCTTACATGATTTTGTTAACCAAGTTGCTCCGCTATTTTGTTTTCAAGTGGAGACAACTTGAAAATTTCAAATTTAAATTGTAAAAAGCGTATTCTGAAATTGTTTGAATTTTGATGTAAATACAGACCACATAAGGATCTCAATGAAGTTTATTAATAAACTATATTCGCCATTTTTAATAAAGTGGCATATATCTGAAGTTAAGCGCGGTCACTTGAAATCAGGCTCCCACTTGAAAATTTAAAATCACGATAACTTTTGAAATAATACTTCAAATCGAACCAAATTTTGACAGTGATATTATCATATAATTATCTTGAATGATTTCACTAGGCAACTTGTCCCGACATCTTGTGTCTAAGTTCCAGCCACTTGAAATCACACTGCCACTTGAAAATATGCCATCACGATAACTTTTAAAATACTAAACTGATTCAAATAAAAGCTGGTTAGTGAACTTTTGGTTCAAATATCTAGGAAAAGTTCACTTGATGACTTGATCCGCAATTTTAATTTCAAGTGGCGGCCGCTTGAAAATTTGTCATTATGGTAACTTTAGTAAGACAGAATCAATTCGCTTCAAATTTGGGTAGTGGATTTATCATTCAAATATCTCAGATAAGTTCGCTAGGCATCTCACTCCACTTTTTTTTTGCAAGTGGTGCCACCTGAAAATTTCTTATGATTATAAATTTTCAAATTCTGATTTAATTTAAACTAGAACTGGACAATGAACTTATCGTACAAATATACTGGATGATTTCGATGGGCAAGTTGTTTTGCTATTTTGTTTTACAAGTCGCAGCCACTTAGACTGCCACTTGAAAATTTGCCATAATAATAACTTTTGAAACACGGCACTGATTTAAACCACAGTTGGACAGTAACTTATGCTTCAAATATCTTCGATGTGTTTGCTGGAACTTTAGTACAACTTTAGAACAAAATACTTAATCAATTCAAATCAAAGTTGAAACATGGATTTATCATTCAAACAACAAAAATTTAGAAAATTCACGTAACTCATGAACCAATCACGTTATTGCGTCCATCTTTGGTATATCGATAATAAGTGTTTTCTCGCCAAAAGTCGCCAAAAAAGTCGCCTTAGGGGAAAAGTCGCCAAATTTGGCGCCAAATCCATTACACACGTTACTGGAGCTTTTTAATGCGTTTTTAAGGTAAAATTAGACTATTTTAATGCTAAAACAAACTAGAAACGCAGGAAACTAACATTTTATCAACTTACTAAACCTCTTTGAAAGAATTTCTAAAAAAAAAAAATTATTTTCATATTTGCAACGATATCTCAGATGAGCAACTTTCTCTACCATTTTTATCGAAGTGGCAGCCACTTAATTTTTCAACACAATGACTTTTGAGATTTTGAATTAATTCGAACTATGTGTGTACAGTAGACTTATCTCACAAATGCATTTCATATATTTGTCAACTTAACCCACCATTTTTTTTCCTAGCGCCGGCCACTTGAAAATTTTAAATTCACATAAAAGTGTATTTATGAACCGATTTGCTTTAAACTCCATATGTGCATAGCCTACATCAATATTTCTACCAAGTGCATTAATAATTTGTAGCCGCCATTTTGAAACAAAATGACGGCTACTTGATAAGGAAAAAGAAATCAACCTACCCTTCCGAAAAAGCCGGAAGGTCTTGTTTTTTTTTTTTTTTTTTTTTCAAATCTTTCAACTAAATTTTATTGCAAAAGCATAAAAACACTTGTAATTATGCTTGCTTTTACGACAAAAAAATAAATGTTTTTCTTTTTTTTTTTTTTTTTTTCTTTTTTTTGTTTCTATAAAGACATGAGATTTTTGGGAAAAGATTTCAGAAAAGGTGACATGAAAGAATGTCCTTTTGAATTCTGTTATACTCACTGAAAAATAAAAAAATGTCATTAGCTTATTTTCTATTTCATCAGACAATCCTCCAAATTTTATTTATTTATTTATTTAATTTTTGGAAAAATAGGTTTGACATGTTAAAAAAAAAAAAAAAAAAAAATTAAATGTAATTAAAATATAAAAAAAATATATGTATTATTTGCGATGAGAAAGTGAAGTCATAAAAATTTGAAGTACTTGCTATTAATAGTTAAAAAAAATTAATGAATAATAAAAAAAAAATCATTTTTACTACGATTTTCAGCGTTTAGTGATGTGCTAAACATAGCTCATTTGATTCTACAATATCCTTTATAAAAGTTTCCAATTTATCATATATATTTTTTACAAATATGTAATATACAAAATGATATGCAGAATGCATTAATTACGGAAATTCATAAATATAAACGTGAATTTAACAAATCATAATATAATCATTTTCTATATACTCAAAAAGTTTCACACCATAAGTTAGTTTTATGAAGGAATATGAATTTCAAACAAATAAAGTTGTGTTGAAATATAGTCTAATACTTTTCCCAAACAGCTATTTATTATTATTATTTTTTTTTCCCTTTAGTAATTTAACTGAAGTGTTGATGTTTCGATTTATTTTAAGGAAATTCTTTATCATTTCCTTACTATTATTTTTGTTGTAGTTGAACTTTTGAGAGCTCCTTTCTGCGTCTGATCACGTATGTTGCTGTGTTATTGTAGTTAGAGTTAAGAAATAATTCATATAATGGAATAAATTTTCTTTGTAAATTGGTTATTAGTAAAATATTAAAAGAAAAAAAAAACATATATTTATATATATTTTTTTTTTACTTAATAATTTTGCTAATTTTATTATATTTCATTATTTATTATATATTTATTGATTAACCAAATTAAGCTGTCATTGAAATTAACTTTACTAATTAATGTAGATTAACATAGTTACAATTTTGAGAAATAAAATCGAAATATATACATTTATTTCTGTTCCTTATATCAAGAGCATTTTTATTTTTATTATAATTTTAAAAGAAAGTGCAATTAAAGAGAATAAAGATAGCTGTAAAATATCATATAAATTAATTCATTCATTCAAAAAAAAAAAAAAAAAAAAAAAAAAAAAAAAATAATAATAATAATAATAATAAATAAAATAATAAATAAAATAAAAAAATAATTTAAAACATTTATAAATTATTATTATTATTGTTATGGTATTTGTATAAATAAGAAAGTTTTACAATTCATTTTTGCCTACCATTTTAATTTAAAATATCTATAAAATTAGTAAATATTACTTTCAAAGTGTTTATAGTTTGTGCTGCATATAATTAATTAATCATTTATGATTTCTGATAATAAAAGTTATGGAAATTTAAATTTATGAATTGGAAATACAATGTAGACTAAATTTTGCGCTGCTAAAGCTATTTCAAATTACAGCTTTAATTTTTCTGAACTCATGTTTCTTGCATAGAAATGATAAAGTCTGTTGCTATATTTCCAAAAGGTTTTTGAAATATCAATCCAGTTTCTTCTACATGTACATTCTCTTCCTAATCCCAGTTTGGAAATATCTTCGGTCACAAAGGGCTTTTGTTCGAACGGACACACCCCCAGTTGTGGGGGAAAAATGTTCGAAAATTTTTGGTGTAACTTCAACGGACATGACAGGGGATTTTCAAGGTAGCTTCCTCCTAACAATGAGATTATTTTTGAAGTAGAAACGTGACATTGAATCAAACGCTGAGAGGGTTAAACGCATTTGAAGTGTTAATCTGTTTTTTAACTCTTTTAGATTTTACGACAGGTGCAGCTATCTTCCGTTTTCCAGTAACAAGTTCATGCTCTTGTCGCTTATGGCATGTTAATTCTGCTTTCATATCAAACATTTTATCACATTCACTGCATGAATATCGTAAACTTTGGTGAAATTTTAAGTGCCTCTGCAAGTTATCCTCGCGCGTAAATACTTGCTCACAATGCTGACACTTTATCGGTGTTACTTCATCTTTACTGCGATGTATTAGCATATGTCGATTCAGTAACCATTTCTGGGCAAATTCTTTTTCACAAAAGGAGCAACTGAAATTTTCTGACACTCTCTTATCACTCGTTTCAGCAGATGAGGATTGATTTTTACGATTATGAATCATCGTATGCCGAATTAAGTTTGATTTTAACCCAAAGGCTTTTCCACACTCATCACACTTGAATAACTTTTCATCCGAATGGCTCATCAAATGACGATTCAGTAACCATTTCTGTGAAAATTCCTTATTACATGTAGAACATCTAAAAACACTAATCATTTTCTTATCTAACGGTTCCATAACTTGACTCATTTTTTAAGAACAAGAGATAATCCAGACAACATTCATAAAATTTTTCATGCAAATGACTTAAAATTACAATCACCTTCAATTTATAGCATCGGGTAAATACTTACTATTCTCTCATTGGCTAATTAAAGCTTCAATAAAAATCAGAGCTTTTGATTGGCTAATGAAATTCACATAACGTTAAAAATATTTGCATCTCCAATGCGCTTAATTTCATAACGTTAATAGTATGAATTAATGCTTCAATAAAATCAACGTTGTGATTGGTTGAAAAAATCACGTGACCTCGAAAAATATTCGCATTCATGAAATTCTTAATTTCATAATTCTAATACTATTAATTTACTTTTTAAAAAATCATTGCTTCTGATTGAGTTAAAAATGTTTACATAAAAAAAAACACATATGGCTAATAGCATGAATTAAAGCTTCAATAAAATCAGAGTTTGTGATTGGATGGTAAAAATCACGTGACCTTAAAAAAATATATGTTTCTAAACACCACTTAATTCCACTAAATTCTTAATTTTATAATGGTAATATTAGGAATTCAAATCTCCCACATGAAAAACTTTCTAAAAAAATAAAAATAAAAATAAAAATAAAGGCACCTTAAAAGTATCTGTATAAAAAAACACTTAATTTTATAATGATAATATTAGGAGTTTAAGTTTCAGCTCTCTCACATACATAAGAATAATGAAAATGTTAGTTTTCGTTACGTCAGAAGGTTCTATCAGCGTATGATAAAACAATAGATAACTGTTATCTATCATTTCATCCTGCTCGCTAGAAAAACAAAGACGTGGTGCATCTACTCTAAAGGCAAGTCTTTTTAAAGTCTTATTAAACATATAGTATTTATTAAACATACATTATTTATTAAAATTCGGAATATAGTATCAAGATATTAATTTAAATATGCTTTATTTATCATCCATTCTACACATCAAAATAAAAAATTTCCATCAAGCGCTTCGTTAATTAGCTTAATTAATTTATTTATTCAACAAATCATTAACTTAAACAATCATGCTATTAAACTTTCTACACATTTATTACGAAATCATAAAATAAATTACATTTGAAATCAACCAAATAAATACTAACTTTTTAAAAATTACAAGTTTTAATCAATTATGTCTCATAAAATCCCAATTAAAACATTCATCTCTAAAATAACTTGCATTTAAAGCCAATTTCATCTTAATCTCTAAATAAATAGCCTTTAAAATCAAAGTTCAACGGAATACGATACACTGAATATTCAAGAATCCCATTCACAAGTCTGGCTTGCTCAACGGTCAGAGCATTCGCTTGCTGAAACATAGGACCTCAGTTCGAAAATTATTGAACTTCTTTTTTTCAAAAATTTTGTTTTTCAGCGTTCGCCGGCAGCTGGATTCGAACTGAGGTCCTATGTTTCAGCAAGCGAATGCTCTGACCGTTGAGCAAGCCAGACTTGTGAATGGGATTCTTGAATATTCAGTGTATCGTATTCCGTTGAACTTTGATTTTAAAGGCTATTTATTTAGAGATTAAGATGAAATTGGCTTTAAATGCAAGTTATTTTAGAGATGAATGTTTTAATTGGGATTTTATGAGACATAATTGATTAAAACTTGTAATTTTTAAAAAGTTAGTATTTATTTAGTTGATTTCAAATGTAATTTATTTTATGATTTCGTAATAAATGTATTTTTTATTTCTATAAAATTGAGTACCGTATTAAGATGAGATGAGATGAATGTTTTAATTAGGATTTTATGAGACATAATTGTTTGAAAACTTGTAATTTTTAAAAAGGTATTTAGTATTTATTTAGTTGATTTTAAATGTAATTTATTTTATGATTTCGTAATAAATGTATTTCTTATTTCTATAAAATTGTGTACGGTCTTAAGATGAAATTGGTTTTAAATGGAAGTTATTTTGAGTGCTGTAAATAATATCAATTAGGATTTTTGAAAAAATTAGTGAAATAATTGCTTAAAAGATAGATAAATGTAGTTTTTTAGTGTATAATTAATATTTTAATTAACATTTTTAATGATAATTTGCGATGAAAATAATAAGAAAAATCTGTGGAAAATAGATTTTTTTCTAATGTGAAAATATTTGCAAAAATGTGCTGCCATCTGTCCCGAGAATTTAGAACTATATCTTGAATTTTTTTTTATTTTAAAGATTTAAATTTTGTTTTTTCTTAATTAAGGTGTTGTTTAAGAGCTATATTTAATATTAATTAAGGAAATTAATTAGTATTTTAAATAAGAAATGGAGTTATAATTCGGATATGTAAAATGTTTAATTGCAGTTTTCAGACAATTAAGCGATGTATTATTAATATTTAAATGTTTAATGAACTAAACTGATTAAAGCAATTAACTATTTTTCAGATGTTTAAGTAATGAATTTAATGAAAAAACAAATCTTTTTCGTAGATTTTTAGTGCGTAATTAAGGAAATTAATTATTTTTCAGATGATTAAGTAATGATTTTAATGAAAAAACAAATCTTTTTCGTAGATTTTTAGTGCTTAATTAAGGAAATTAATTATTTTCAGATGATTAACGAAGTGGTTGATGGAAAATTTTTATTTTGATGTGTAGAATGGATGCATGTATGATAAAAATATTAATCTAATTTCATTTTTAATAAAACGAAATGATTAAAATTTGTATTTTTTATTTATTTAATGAAATAAATTATTATCATTTTTTGTTTAAAGTGTCTCACATTAATAAAATCGATAAAAATAAATGATTTTCTTGTGTGAGATCATTAATTTGAGGATGAGTTGGGTCTTCTAAGTGATTCAAGTTTGTATTTACACAAGTTTTGGAGAAAACCTTGGAAAACTTTTAATGTATACCATCTTTGAACATCGAACACTCGTATAGAGAATGGGTACATATAAGATGAAACATTAATGAAATTAGACTAAATTTAAAATATTAAGAAAATTTAATATATGTTTTTGTTTCAAGTGTGATGAAATATTAACAAAAGTGGTAATGAAATATATATATATATACATTCTTATGAGTTTTTTGTAAAAAATTTAGCGGGAAAATATATTAGGAAAAGTAATTTTATGAATTTTTATAATTGATTATAAGTTTTTAAAAATTATTTTTAACAGTAAAATATGATGCGATACCTAAAATTGCTGTGGTATATACTATAGAAGGTTAATTTCATAGAGGTTTTTTATGTTAGTTATGTTCAAGTAAGGTGCTTAAGTATTTTTCCATATGATTAAGCATTATTTTTGGTGTTTCATTAGTAATTTTAATGAAAAATTGTGATATAATATGTAGAAAGTTTAATAACATGATTGCTTAAGCGCATGATTAAAGTAATTAAGTAATGAATTTGCAGTTTATTAATATTTTTTAAAGAAAAATTGTGATATAATTCAATGTGTAGAAAGTTTAATAGCATGATTGTTTAAGTTAATGATTTGTTGAATAAATAAATTAATTAAGCTAATTAACGAAGCGCTTGATGGAAATTTTTTATTTTGATGTGTAGAATGGATGATAAATAAAGCATATTTAAATTAATATCTTGATACTATATTCCGAATTTTAATAAATAATGTATGTTTAATAAATACTATATGTTTAATAAGACTTTAAAAAGACTTGCCTTTAGAGTAGATGCACCACGTCTTTGTTTTTCTAGCGAGCAGGATGAAATGATAGATAACAGTTATCTATTGTTTTATCATACGCTGATAGAACCTTCTGACGTAACGAAAACTAACATTTTCATTATTCTTATGTATGTGAGAGAGCTGAAACTTAAACTCCTAATATTATCATTATAAAATTAAGTGTTTTTTTATACAGATACTTTTAAGGTGCCTTTATTTTTATTTTTTTAGAAAGTTTTTCATGTGGGAGATTTGAATTCCTAATATTACCATTATAAAATTAAGAATTTAGTGGAATTAAGTGGTGTTTAGAAACATATATTTTTTTAAGGTCACGTGATTTTTACCATCCAATCACAAACTCTGATTTTATTGAAGCTTTAATTCATGCTATTAGCCATATGTGTTTTTTTTTTATGTAAACATTTTTAACTCAATCAGAAGCAATGATTTTTTAAAAAGTAAATTAATAGTATTAGAATTATGAAATTAAGAATTTTATGAATGCGAATATTTTTCGAGGTCACGTGATTTTTTCAACCAATCACAACATTGATTTTATTGAAGCATTAATTCATACTATTAACGTTATGAAATTAAGCGCATTGGAGATGCAAATATTTTTAACGTTATGTGAATTTCATTAGCCAATCAAAAGCTCTGATTTTTATTGAAGCTTTAATTAGCCAATGAGAGAATAGTAAGTATTTACCCGATGCTATAAATTGAAGGTGATTGTAATTTTAAGTCATTTGCATGAAAAATTTTATGAATGTTGTCTGGATTATCTCTTGTTCTTAAAAAATGAGTCAAGTTATGGAACCGTTAGATAAGAAAATGATTAGTGTTTTTAGATGTTCTACATGTAATAAGGAATTTTCACAGAAATGGTTACTGAATCGTCATTTGATGAGCCATTCGGATGAAAAGTTATTCAAGTGTGATGAGTGTGGAAAAGCCTTTGGGTTAAAATCAAACTTAATTCGGCATACGATGATTCATAATCGTAAAAATCAATCCTCATCTGCTGAAACGAGTGATAAGAGAGTGTCAGAAAATTTCAGTTGCTCCCTTTGTGAAAAAGAATTTGCCCAGAAATGGTTACTGAATCGACATATGCTAATACATCGCAGTAAAGATGAAGTAACACCGATAAAGTGTCAGCATTGTGAGCAAGTATTTACGCGCGAGGATAACTTGCAGAGGCACTTAAAATTTCACCAAAGTTTACGATATTCATGCAGTGAATGTGATAAAATGTTTGATATGAAAGCAGAATTAACATGCCATAAGCGACAAGAGCATGAACTTGTTACTGGAAAACGGAAGATAGCTGCACCTGTCGTAAAATCTAAAAGAGTTAAAAAACAGATTAACACTTCAAATGCGTTTAATACAGAGCTTTTTTATCCAAACGAAAGCAATGAATGTGATATGGAAGTATTTCAAACCTATATACAGGGTGCATTAAATGAAAAACTTTTGAATGAGATACGTGAAAAAAATGCTTTGAAGTGGTCATGAAAATGAGCTTGGAGCGTAAAAGAGGTAATGACGAAATGGAAGAAATTCAAACTTTTTTTAGAAGTTGTTGTTTTACTGACCTTTTAGATAATACTATTGAACATCATATTCGTGAAGGATATGCAAAGATTAATAAGTCCCTAGATAAATTTATCCAAAGAGGATCTGGATGGATTTTTAAGAAAATTCATTATCTGGAACTAAAAATGGCCAAATACCATCCGTTAGCTGCTAGTAGCTATATTAAACTACCACAGAAACTTGCTTTGAAAAAGGCTGTGCTAAATATCAAAAACGAAGATCAAAAATGCCTTGTTTGGTGTTTGATCGCCTATAAACTGAATATAGATCGTAATCAGCAACCCCATCGTGTATCTCACTACCTGCCATATGAAAATACCATTAAACTAGGTAATGTGACATGTCCCGTGCCATTAACAAAGATACCCCTTATTGAAAAATTAAATGATCTACGGATCAATGTCTTTGGCTTTGAAGACAATGAAGTGTGCCCACTCTATATTTCGCCAAAAAATGATTGTGATGTTATCAACTTATTATTAATTTCTGATGAAGAAAGGCAACATTATTGCCTGATTCGAAACTTTTCGCGTCTGCTTGGTGATTTAACCCAACACTGTCTAAAAGCCCATTATTGTTTCAGATGTCTACACCGATTTACCAGAGAGGATTTATTGAAAACCCACCTTCAGTACTGTCAAGAACATGAAGTGCAAGTTGTTAAAATGCCTTCTGAGGAAGATAACATTTTAAAATTTACAGGTACGCACTTACAACCTCCTGTCGCTTACTGTATTTATGCAGATTTCGAAAGCCTTCTTGTTCCTGTTAGTTCGGTTTCACCGTCATCTGATAATTCACATAGTGAAAAAATTGCCTATCATGTACCTTGTGGATATGCATATGTTATTATCGGGCCAGATGGACGCTCCGTTAAACCAATTCAAGTATATAGAGGAGAAGACGCTGTGGAACACTTTTTAGAAAAGATGATGACTGAAAAGGAAGAACTTACCAAGATTTTATCACAAATCAAGCCTATAGTCTTAACGGAAGCACAGGAAAAGGAGTTTCAAGAAGCTAAAGTATGTTATATATGCCATAAACAGTTAGCTGAGGATCGTCGAAGAGATCATTGTCACATTTCAGGAGAATTTAGGGGTGCAGCCCATAACGCCTGCAACTTGAATTTCAAATTATCTAAAAAAATACCGATTATCTTTCATAATTTAAAAAACTACGATGGACATCACATCATGACGAAACTAGGCAAGTATAACAATCATCAGATAGAGGTTATTGCTACAAGTTTGGAAAACTATATTACATTCAGATTGAAGAAACCTAAGGATCCTGTACAATTAGTCTTTTTAGACAGCTTTCAATTCCTACCTACATCGCTAGAAAAACTAGTAAAAAATCTTGATTCATCCCAGTTTAATATTTTGAAAGAGAATTTCCCTGTTAATACACCGTTGAATATGCTAACGAGGAAAGGAGTCTATCCATATGAATACTTTACTTCTTTTGATAAGTTTGAAGAAACCGAACTACCTCCAGCATGCGCCTTTTATAATACATTGAATGATGAAATTATCGATGATGACGATTACCAACACGCCAAAACTATTTGGAACACGTTTAATATGAAGACATTGGGTGATTATCATAATTTATACGTAAAAACTGATGTTTTGTTACTCGCGGATGTATTTCAAAATTTTAGAACTTTATGTCAGCAATACTACGAAATTGATTGCGCGCATCTTTTTACAACTCCAGGACTTGCATGGCAAGCGTGCCTAAAAATGACTGAAACACCTTTAGAGCTCTTAACAGATATTAACATGTTGCTGCTTATAGAAAAAGGGATACGAGGTGGTATTAGCATGATTAGTCGAAGACTGGCTAGAGCAAATAACCCCTATATGAACGACTATAACCCAAATGAGCCTAATAGTTATATCATGTATTGGGATGCGAACAACCTTTACGGTTGGGCTATGTCTCAGTACCTACCTTATGGCAACTTTGAATGGGTTGATATACATAATATTAATGAAGAATGGATTTTATCCCTTGATGATGAATCAGATATAGGGTATATATTTGAAATTGATCTGCATTATCCTACCCACCTTCATACATTACATAACGATTATCCGCTTGCCCCTGAAAGATTAACCTTGAATGAAGAAATGCTATCGCCTTATGCTAAAAGTATGCTGCAAAACAGAAAATATGTTGGTACACCCAAGTTAATACCTAACTTATGTAATAAAAAGAATTTTGTTGTGTACTATAGAAATTTAAAACTTTATCTGCAACTGGGATTAAAAGTTACAGCAGTGCATAAAGCCATTCGATTTAAACAAGCACCATGGTTGAAAAAGTATATACTATTTAACACTAATAAAAGGAAAGAAGCAACATCATCCTTTGAAAAGGACTTTTTTAAACTCCTTAATAATAGGTAATATGGCAAGACTATGGAAAACTTGCGAAAAAGACGTAATATAGAACTTTGTTGTAATACCTTTAAGAGAGCATTAAAATTGATAGCGTCACCTACTTTTAAATCGTTTAAAACGTATGATGAAGATTTAACCGCTGTAGAAAGACTTAAAACAAGCATTCTGATGAACCGACCTATTTACGTTGGGTTTACAATACTCGAATTATCAAAACTCCTAATGTATAATTTTCATTATAATTATATAAAACCAATGTATAACAATCAAGCTGTACTGTTATTTACAGATACAGACTCGCTTACATACCATATTACTACCGATGATATATATAAAGACATGAAAAATTATTCATCTGAATTTGACTTTTCTGACTATCCCAAAACTCACCCGCTTTATTCCGATGTTAATAAAAAAGTTATAGGGAAATTTAAAGATGAATTGAGTGGTGAAATAGCATTGGAATTTGTAGGACTGAAGGCTAAAATGTACTCTATCAAATCAAGTAAAAGTGAAAAAAAGAGAGCTAAAGGTGTGTCAACCAGGGTTGTTAGACATAAAATTAGTCATGAAGACTATTTACAGTGCTTATTGCAACAGAAAACATGCATAGAAAAACAATTAAAAATCGGCCAAGAAAAACATAAACTATATACAATCTGTCAAAATAAAATCAGTCTCAGTCCGTTTGATGACAAACGATACATTGCTGAAGATGGAATAACAAGTTTAGCATATGGACATTGCGAAATTGATTAAGATTTAATATTGCAAACTTAATTTTATTGATGAAATTATATTCAGTACTTATTAGATGAGTAATACTTGTAAATATTGTAAAAAATAAAGGTTTTTTATTAACTGTAAACTGTGTCTGTTTTATTTCAAAGTCAGCATTTTTTAGAGTGTGTGTGAATTATTTTGAAATATCATAAAAAAGAAAAGGGGAAATTGATTTATGAAATATTATAAAAAGAAAAGGGGAAATTGATTTATGAAAATTTTAGCGGAAAAAATATATTAGGAAAAGTAATTTTATGACTCAATTTAAATATTACAATCTTTATAATTGATTATAAGTTTCTAAAAATTATTTTTAAACACAAAAATATGATGCAATACCTAAAATTGCTATGTTATATACTATAGAAGGTTACTTTCAAGCTTGTATCTGTCGAAATGGTAGTAGTGAATGGGAATGTTGCGTACCATTGGCATATCAACATCACCACATCCCACCTCACCACCTCTTGTTGCAGAACAGACATTCTCTCACTACTGACGTCTATTTTATTTATATAACGTTCATTTACATTTACATTAATTTTTGGAACTCTCGTGCAACTTTATCTAAATTGTGTTTTTACTCCATTTTCAATTTTCATTTTTTCATGTGCATGAGTAAAATATTTTATGATTTTTTATTTTTCGCATGAAATCATATTACATCTTGTGTTTGAAAAAAAAAAAAGTAATTTTCTTTTTCTTTTTAGCAATAATTAAAATTTTAAATGTCCACATTTAAAGCTTTTACCAGGTTATTATTTTCACATTTTAATTAATTTCAAAAAGTCTAATCAAAATTTCGTTACAAATAAGGTACCAAATGAAAGGACATTTTTTCTGAATCCGTCGGTTTAATTAACTTATCGATCGGATAATTAGATTTTTCTTAATTAACTAAAGTATGAAAAGCTGGTGGCAACAACACACAGACGAACAGAAGAAAATCTCTCTTAGCCAATCAACTTGCGTCCACCCACGGACTTACAGGAAAAAAACTCTCTTGTCTTAGCCGTTTATATAGAGAGAGATAGTATCTGTCTAATACTAATTAAAACTAACACTACAATACTAAAAGTGATAATCAAAAATGATAATCAAAAATGATTTAATATTTTTATTTTTATTTAATTTTGTTAAACATTTAACATCACGAAATGAATTTGTTTAAATTCTCTCTCTCAAAGATATTATTTATCTTTTTTTGTTTAGGCATTAAACTACGCCCTTAATTATCTAGCATGAAAAAAAGAGCTAGTTATAAAATCCAAATGAAAATTATAATGTAGTTCTGATCTTCTAACAGATGAAACTCGAAATTTTTGAAGATATGTTCTACACTGTACATATTGTTGATTAGTTGTCTGAATAAATTATCAAAATATGCATCAATTTTGGCGTAAACTTCCTAAAGTGAAAATATACAGTAAAAATACAGAGTAATAAGCATTATTGTTTGTACAAATTGACCATCACAAAATTTTCTTTTATATCATTCTAATATAACAGTGATACTTTTCAGTCAAAATACACAAATATATTTAACGAACGTAACCTCTTACAAGAAAGGTTTTACGAATGCATTTTGGTGCAGTTTTAACCAATAGATCCTGAGATATAGTCATATGGAAAATCACAGAACGTGAATAATTGCAGCCCCACCCATTGGTCGGTATACACCACAAATAAATCAGCATTCTTTTTCATAATGGGCATCTCACATATCAAAGCGGTCCTCTTCACTCACCGCCGCCGGAAGCCGAAGCAAATGTTATTCTATGGGAAATTTTTCTTTACAAATATCTTATTAACTAATACATATTGTTAAATTCTGTTTTCACATTCTGAAAATTCCCATCTGTTAAACTGATGGACCTTTTTTAAAAAAATATTTTTTTAATTTTTTATATTTTATTTTGAAGCTGCAAAATATGAATTTTCAGTATGTGATATTTTTTCATTTTGCTATTTCAAAATAAAATATTAAAAATTAAAAAAAATACATTTTTAAAAAAGGTCTGTCAATTTAACAGATGGGAATTTTCTGAATGTGAAAACAGAATTTAAAAATATGTATTAGTTAATAAGTTATTTGTAAAGAAAATTTCCCCATGGAATAACATTGGCTCGGGCTTCCGGCGACGGTAAGTGAAGAGGGCCGTTAATACACTAAACAAGCTTAGATATAGCTCTCCAGTAAAGGAAAACGTTGCTAGAGACTAGAGACCCTGAATGGAGCAAGATTGGATACTGAAAAAGAAAAAAAAAAAAAAAAAAGGCAGGTTTTTATTCAAAGATCATTGGAATATCCACAGAACGTAATATATTTTTACCAAGGTCTGACACTGCCTTTTCATTAAAATATTAAATATTATTCTGTTCTTTTAAATAAATTTTACTTGTTTCAAGTATTTAAATTTATACTGTTCGGTTTCAGATACTGAAATAAACGGTACGTAGCTGAAATATTTCTTTAATGAGTATTATGCTAATTAATTTATGTTTTTTTCTTTTTTTTATCATATTAAAATAATTTTTTTGATAATCTAATTCAATGTACATTTAAAAATTTTCAAAACGTGTTTCTCAATTTTAGAAATTTTTATCTTTTTTTTTTTTTCTTTCTTTAATGTCAGAGATTACTCACTTACTGCGTTGTTAACTCTCGTTATTCTGTTCAAATCTTTTTTTTTTTTTTTTTTTTTTTTTTTTTTTGAGCAATAATATTAACAATAAATAGCAAAATTAATATTAGAAATAATAATATTATTAATAATAGCAGTAGTTTTTACCCAAAATAGTGTATTAATCGCTTAGAAAAAGATTACTTCTGCCAAGATTTAATTATAAAGAACTATATATTTCATTTAATTTTAGTAATTTAAATACCTTTAAAAATCTAGAAGAATAAAGTTTCTAGGATAAAATATTTTTAAATTAATGTCGGTCGAAATAAAGAAACAAAAAATTTAGTTTATATTAAGAGTCATCTGCACTAAATTTTATTTAAATTAAGGAAATGTTTTAACGATCCATCATATACTGCCATCTGTTGGCGATAACGCAATACAATCTTGCACAAATTTTAACAGATTTAGAAACCAAATTAAATTATTTTGATATCGAATACTATTCATTCAGACAAAGAACACAGATTTTTTTCGTACATCGAGTATTTTTTTTTTAAGTTCTTTGAATAAAATATGCTATAATAAAAATAGAAAAGGGAATTTCCATAATTGATATCCTATTTATTAAAAAAAAGAGAAATGTAAAATAGAAATAGTTCACATTATGTTCACATGAAAATAATGATAATAAATAAATAAATAAATATTTAATTCTTTGTGAGGTAGATGATAACTTTGCAAACTAAAGTTGGTAGCTGTTCTTATATTTCGTTCATAATAATTAAAAGTAAAATAAAAAATCTTCGGTTTACATATGTATATAAAAAGTTTCTTTTACAAATAATTTTTATTCTCTATTTATATATCTAATCAATTAATTAGTTAATTAAATACTCAAATAGATAAAAGATGAATATATAATGTATTATTAAAAAGGTTAAATACTTAATAAAACATAAACAAACATTCTCATTAAATTAAATTAATTATTATAATAATTATTATTTTAAACATGAATCTTCATTTTTTTGAAACTCCACTGCGTATAATTTTTATATTTTTTATGTCGCTTATTTTCCAGCACAGCATTTTCTGTTTTCCAAAATACTAGTTTTAGGTGCACGGTAACGAGCTGAAATATTTCAGCTCGATAAAATTGAATATAAAAAGTTCAAAATACCTAGATTCATAAAGATTTTCACCATCTAGTAACTTCATATTATATCACATATATATTCACACACTCTTCATGTACTATATGGCTGAGGTTACATTTACTCCAAATGATTGGGTAAGTGGAACCATGATAGACAACATTTTACCTTTACTTTTATTTATTTAATTTTTGTATAAGGGACACATCGTTAAATTAAAAAAAATTCCTTTTTTTTTTTTTTTAAGATAATTGTGATTTATGCGTAAAATTTTTTAAAAATGTAAATATAATTGCAACTGAGCAATATGAGGTCAAAATCAAAATATGCAAAAACGTTGTTGCATTTACCTCACTTCAACCCATATTAATAAAATTAGAAAGATTTCAACATTTCTTTCGTAATATGCTTTATTAAGTGCTTAATACATTACTAGCTTCCCAAAATGCAATACCAAGAAGGAATGCAAATATCAGAATGATATTTATTAGGCATACATTATAGTAGGAAAAACAATTGATTAAATTTTCAGAA
Organism: Salticus scenicus; assembly: GCA_963930645.1. Lineage (NCBI taxonomy): Eukaryota > Metazoa > Arthropoda > Arachnida > Araneae > Salticidae > Salticus > Salticus scenicus. Next base: position 204,302,047 of record OZ005654.1, read on the forward strand.
ATTTTGGAATAATATATCCTGACAAAACATCACATAAAGCAGTGGCCTCTGGGAGCAATAACTACACTTATAGAATGCCACAGTTCATCGATCGTGGTTACTGGTGAGTGGTGGCGAGCCAATTGCTATTTAATGATTAAACAGTCATTTTTATTGGTGCGAGATCAGGAGAACACGCTGACCAGATCAACAGTCGAGTACATTCTATATAAAAACGGTTCGGACAATACAGATAACTTGCGGTCGTACATTGTTCTGCTTAAATGTTGTGCTACGGAGGCCTAGAATATAGGGTAGAGCGGCGTGCCTTAACTCATCAGAAATGTAATGGCCGCTATTCAGAGTTCTGGGAATGCAAATAAGAAGTGGTCGAGATGTGTATCTATTGGCACTCCATACCATCACTGCAGGTGGTGACGATGTCGAATGCTAGCTGGCAATGTGCATTATTCGCAATGTCAGATGAGCAATCTTGATGCTGTGAACAGAATTGTGATTTGTCTGAAAGGCGACGTCACGCCATTCCTGCGTCCAGGTTTTTCGCTGATCCCACATTAAAGGCGTGATGCAAAGGCAGTGATGCAACTTTTAGGCTTTATCAAAGTTTTTGAAGACGCGTACTGGATCACCACCTGGAGTGGTGGTATGTGGTACCATTGGATGCACTCTCGACCACCTCTTGCCTCTTGTTTTCATTCCTGGCACTCTGAATAGCGGGCATTACATTTCTGACGAGATAAATCCTGTAGCTTGTTCGACAGTGGCTCTGACCAACACGTTTCCCTGATCTCGCACCAATGAAAATTATTGTTTAAACATTGAAAAGCGATTGGCACATCACCACTCCCCAGTGACTACGATCGAAGAACTATGGCATCGTGTTGAAGCTTCATAAAGCGCTCTACCCGTGCATGTCATCCAGTCGCTGTCTGATTTAATGCCTAGGCAGATCAGTGCTGCTATTGCTCACAGAGGTCGCTGCTTTATGTACTGTTTTCTCTGTACATGTTACTCTAAATTTTCTGAAAATTTAATCAATTGTTCTTCCTGCTATAATGTATGTTCCCAATAAATAACATTCTGATATTTCTGTTCTTTCTTAGTGTTGCATTTTCAATGGCCAGCAGTGAATTGATCATGTTGCGGTTTTCCGTTATTATTGCTTACACAAAAAATATGAAGCACAATTTTTAAACTCTTCTTTTTCGCATTTTTCAAATGTACTTCGAATTTTAATTGTATGTTAAATTATCCAGTGAATTAAAGTGTTTAGAAAACAATGGCATAAAGAATAACATTTTAACAAAACTACTTTCAAAAACTGTTTTTAGCAAGCATATTACTCATATTCGAATTGTAAGTGTTAGGCGATCTCTTCTTCTTTCTATTTTATTGTTTTATTTTAGTGTGACAGGACTATTGGTTATAGTCAGATATTTCCTATCATCATTTACTTCATCATTTACATAATTTACATAATTTTTTTGCCTTTTGGCAACAAGTTAAAATAATAATAATAATAACAATAAAAACATTAAAATAAAATTAAAATAATACCTGCAAAAAAAAAAAAAAAAAAAAGTGAACATAGTAACCATTGCTAAGAAACGTATTTTCATATTTTAAAGTAAAAAATCAGTTATTTTATTTATTTACGCTTTTTCTATATTTAGACCAATTAAGAAACATTTTTACTTTTTTCCTTCTTGCATCAAGCTAAAAAAAAATTCAAAATAAAACTGAGAAGAATAATGACAAAGTAATGGAACAGATTTAATCTAGGACTCTCTTGGCGAAATTTGCAATTTTGTACCGAAGTAGTTCGGACGTTTCTTGCCAAGTTCGCAATTGCGATAGTCATTTTAATTCATCGCTAAAATGACAACAAAAATTTAAAAGTCACAAAGGAGGAGGGTTTCTTATACTAATGCTGCAATAAATATAATTTAAGAAATGTATATAGTAACCATTGCTAAGAAATGCAACACAATTACCTCATTATGTGGGAAAAAAAAAATCTTGTGTTGTGCTAAAATTGAACACTGTTTTGTAAGAATTTTATATTATCTATTACTTACAAAATAAAAGTAGGTGTCCTTTTTTTTTTATCAGTATTTTGAGATTATATAAATGAAATATTTTATAAGTAGATTTATATATATATATATATATATATATATATATGTATATATATCGTGAGAACATTATTTGAAACTCCTTCTGCAATATCTAATTTTCACCTAGCCTAGCATTTTATTAAAAAAATTCTGAAAATTATCTCAGGAAAATACACTAAAATATATATGTATTTTTTCTCAACTATGTCACTATGCCATTTATTGGCTGACTCTTCAACACGTTTGGTGTCGCAGATGTTTTGGATCGTTTATAGAAAATGTCAATACGATAAAATTGCTGATTCGTGAAAGATATTGGCCCAAACATTTCTATAATTCCATGAAAATATAATTTGTAGACATATTTGATATATTGTAACGCAAACACATTTTTTTTTTTTTTTTTTTGACTGAATGTGTTAATGCTATTTCTTCTTCCAAAGACTGAAACACGCAAAATTGTTAGAAGATAATATAAGAAAACTGTACATTCCTACATTTTCAGATTTATTATTTATTAGTTTATTACAATATTATTGTTCTTCTTCTTATTTTATTTATTCATTTATTTATTTTTTTCCGGTACATTAGGATATATATATATATAATGATACGAAAAAATAAATAAATAAATAACAAACGAATAGACCAATTTTTTTAATGCGTTTCATTTTAATTATACTGCTCAATAATTTTTGATGAAATTTTTGTAAATCATTTGAAATGAGATTTTATATATTTCTACGATTATAAAAGGGCAGAATATTACCAATACCGTGTCTCTAAATAATTAGCTTTAGTATATCAGGGTTCGTACGGGCTTTATTTTTTCCCTGAGTCTCACATCAGTATTCTGAAACAATGAAATTCAACTTAATAGAATAGACTTATTTTATAACGGAAATCGTTCTACAAAATTACAGGTATAAGACTCAGGGAAAAAATAAGGCCCGTACGAACCCTGTATATGAAATAGGAAAAAAAAGAGTAATGAAATTAATGAAATGCACAATTCATGGTTACACTGTGAAATTTGCAAAACTTCCAGCAGTTTTATTGAGAATTTTGATGACAACTAACGTTACGAGGGAAAATGTTTAAGAAATGATTAAATTAAAACATTTATTGGGAAATCATTTATTGAGGGAATCATTTATTGAGGGTATGTTTAGATAGGTTATGTTTCTATTACAAATTTATTGCTGCATAGGTGGCATCATACAGAAGACAGCCCATTGAAGGATTTGTCGATTCTTTTTAAATTGTAAAGAGCATTAACCGATATTTATCATTAATCCTATTACGCAAGTTACTGACATAACTGTTGTGTACAGCATGGGATGCCCATTATTTATCCCAATCTCCAATTTCACAGTCAAAATAACGATTTTATGTCGTTTACAATTTTCAAGGAGTGGTTAGATACATATACATCATCAGAGTTGCCAAGTTCTTTAATTTATTCCGGAATATTTTTAGCTCCGCCTTTTTTTCATACCACTTTGATTATAGGAATATTTTTTTCTTATTTTATCCTAGTTGTAGGGGAGACCCGTGTACCTAGGGATGCTTTTCTTCAATGCCCAAAAACAGAGCTCTTGACCTGTTTAAAATTATCAAACTGATATGTACAAAACTTTAGCACTAATTACTTCCAATTGGGATTAATATAAATACCTAAAATAATAAATTCCGACAAATAGAAGGTTAAAAAAAAAAAAAAAAAACTTCACTCGTGGTCCTAGGTACAATACATTCATTGTACCTGGGGCCAGACCTCATTTTATCTAAGACCGCTTTTTTGCAATGCCCAAAAACAGAGCCCCTGACCTGTTAAAAATCATGAAACGGATATGTACATACCTTTAGAACTAATTACTTTTAATTGAGATTACTATAAACACTTAAAATAATAAATTTCAACAAATAGAAGGTTTTCAAGTAAACTTCACACAATGCCTTAGGTACAAAACGTTCATTGTACTGTACTTAGGGTCAGACCACATTGTATCTAGTGCCAGATCTCATTGTACCTAAGGCCAGACCTCATTGTACCTAGGGACTCAGTTTGCCTAGGGCCATTCTCTCAAAATTAGATATCACTTTTTAATGAACAGAAAATAAGTATATAAACATGTATATTATAAAAGAAACAATATCAAGTTAATATATTTATTTTTTATATAATAATTATCATGTTGTTGCCTTAATTTGAAACACAAAATTTTTCACTCTTTTTTTTTTTGTTTTTGTTTTTTTTTTAAATTATTATTTGGGATATTCTAATGGAATTTTTTTCCCCTTCAATTTCTTTTTTTTTCTGGAGTGTTTCTTGGATTTCTAGATCTCCCTGGTTTACAGGCACATCTTTTCTTTGATGCACGAGGTTTTGCTTTACGTAAAGGTTTTGCTTAGGTTCGTGTCTGTTCAAGAAAAGATGTTAGATGTTGAAGGTTTTGAAATTTCAACTGGACATCAAACAGAGAAATCCAGTTCTATCATTGTTGGTTCACTTTCTTCCTGGAAAATCTTTTTTTGGAAACTTATGAAGGGATCTTGTCTGTCGGTCACATATGAACTTAAACATTCATTCTCAGTGAATACGTTTTGATTCACTGACCAATACACGAAAGCCTGATAGAATGTTTACAGGAGTAAAGACATTTTCAGCAACGTCATATATAGTGATTGGTTTTCCAGGATTTTCCAGCATTCGATTACTACAGACTGTACTGTAGTTTTTTTTAAAAGGTCCAAACACACCTCTGTCCAACAGTTAAAGCTTATGATTGGTGGAGGGTTGAAGCAATATCCCTCATAAAACAATATACTCCATTTAATTATAAAAGTTTTTCAATTAAATTGTAACAACATGAAGAATATGATTGAAATTGTACCTAGGGCCAACCATGGCCCTAGGAACAAGGCAGCTATGTGGCCCTAGATACAAGTTTTTGTAACTTCATTCAAAATGCCTTCCACTAAAAAATCCACATGCAGAGAGGGCTAATTAAATATCTCATTTATTACTCAATATAGCAAGCAAAATTATACATTAGAAATGAAAGAAAAATGTTTAACTTACCTTTGTAAAATAGCAAAAGAGGTGAGCTGCAAAATTGTTTTTCAAACCATCTAAATTCTTTTTCTACTCGTAACTTAACTTAAACTCGTAACTTAACTCAAAACTTTCTCTTCAAAGGTTCCAAAGTATTTGTAGAAGTAGCAATTGGTGTTGTTACTCGCCCAATTAAGTATTAAAACTTAAAACTAAATATTATTCAAATAAAGTGGGGTGGCCCTAGGTACACGGGTCTCCCCTATATTATAAAAAAATATTTTATGAACTAAATGTTGTGAGATAAAGGCGTGGCTAAAAGCGCTCCGGAGTAAATCAAGAAACTCTGCATCATGTAGCACCTAATTTCCAGCTGCTAAAACTCGTACCAGAAATATTTCACAAAAAACTTCACTTATTTCTGCACTTTTACACTTGTTCATAAATTCCGATGACAGTTTATTTTAAATGAGCTAAATTACTTTGCTCCTGATAGGATTAAATCAGTGGCTTGATAACTTGTCCCTGACAATAGGGTTATTTCCCACAAACGTAGCGATAGTTCTCAGGGCATTTCATAGAAGCTCAAGGCATTCTAAAACAAGAAATGCATATCACCAGGGACGACTTGTACCGATTTTTCTAGGTTGAATTCAGCCAGTGTTGCCGGATTTTGTCACTTTTTACTTTCTCTTACCCATAAGGTAGAGAAAGTATTGTTTTTGGGTCAAATTTTCGAACGCGAGATTTTGTTATATTTACACGTTTTGAGGTCCCCTGAATACGAAAATCATGTTTTTAGCAAATGGTCTGTGTGTATGTATGTGTGTCTGTCTGTCTGTGTGTCTGTCTGTATGTCTGTGTATCTGTCTGTGTGTCTGTGTGTCTGTCTGTGTGTCTGTCTGTTATCAGCATATCTCAAAAAAAAAATTATGGCAGAAAGTTCAAACTTGGTATTCTAAATGTGTATCATATAAGGATGCTACAGTAAGCTTTTCGTTAAGATCAAGCAAATGATTCGTGTACAGGGACAATCAAGAGAATTCTAATACATTACGTCTATGGGGGAAATTGCAGGAAAGTAGAGTTTAACGTCTATAGACTGAACTAAACCAAATGAAACGAATATATATTTTTTGTTATAGAGATAGTTAACTGGGAAAAACTTTTTGTGTATGTAGGAGCCTCGCCCCCCCCCTGGGGGGGAAGTCCCCCTCGAGGGGAGTAAATTTTCATGATGGGTATCTTTCAAAAGAGCTCGCCAATACCTTTAAAACGAATGGTTGAACCATTGATCTGCGATAATTTAAAATAAAGTTATCGATTTCTTTTACTTTTAACGAAAAAAAAAAAACTTAGAAAAAAAATCGTTTTTTTTTTTTTTGTTTCCCCCCCCCCCCCCTTCTTTTTAATGATGAGAAATAAAATGGACTTTTTTTTGGATATTTGGTGTTATACCACTTCTCTAATATGGAAATCGTCTGCATAAGAGATATTTTTTTTAAATAATAATTTTAATAAATTATTTTTTAAAAACAGAATTATTTTTTAATAACCGAATGAAATTCTATGTAAATGTAGGTGCATTAATGAAACGGGGGGTTGAGGGGGGCGGTAGCCCCCCTCACACAGAACTAATTACCATATAAAACTCTTCAGAAGCCTAATATGAATTGTTTAACACAGGTTTACATAACAGTACTCGTTATCTTACCTTTTAATCTGCAACCTGTATTTATAGTGTTAAATTTCAGGGTAAGAGAAAGTCGTGTGAGTGACACACCAGATTATTTTTTATTCAATAGTCACCAATAATTTTGATAAGTGATATTTGATATAAATAATAGACGATTAATCCTCGAATTGATTAAGAAACCGTTAATTTTAAAAGTTAGCGGCGGATTTTGAATTAAAAAGACGCAAAATTCGGAGACACTGGATCCGGTCTATTGTACGCTGTGTGGAATTTAATATTAATAACAATCATTATTAAAATAAATGTTGTTTAAAAACGTAGATAATTCTTAAAAGTTTTTTAATTTTTTTTTCTCTTTTCCCTTAAGTTCATTTGATGGATAATATTTAACTCAATATTGCGCAAAAAAAGAAAAAAAAAAAAAAATACTGAAAATTTTGTCAAAAATCTATAGCTACAATTAAAAAATTCTGTAATATTATTTTCAATGTTATATCAAAATTTAAATCCAATTTTCACTACATATGTATAATTTTAGCTGGTGCGAATGATATCTCCAAACCTTTCAACGTCATTTTTTTTTTTTTTTTTTTTTTTTTTTTAATATCCTTATTTCCTGTATCTTTTTTTTAAAAATTTCAACCAACTATAAAAGAAGTATAACAAAGCTAGAAAAATCTTGACTAATTTAAATATGAATACAGATTAAAAAGCTATTGTGTTTTTCGCTTTAAGAATTTATAAAATAAATAATTTAAGTTTAATTTCTTTCTGGTTCGATTTAAGGAAAAGGTTGTAAGAAACAAACACTTAAAATTCAAAAAATCTTCTTTTCTAAGAGACTTCGAAATATCATGAGCAGAATTAAAAAATATATGCATGTAGAGAAAAGATAGAGATGTATATAATCACATAGAGAGGTAAGTTTGATATACTATCTTTAAATATCTTGCTCACTAAATTTAAATTCCGGCGGTACATACCCTGAAATTATGTTATTATTGCAAAACGTATAATTTTAAATATAACTTACACTTCGATTATCTATTTTGCAATGAATATGAGTAACCAAAACATAATAATTTAATTAAAGATGCTTATGTATTTGTAGATGCTTATTCGCTAGGTAATTTTAATACTGTGTGGATTTGGATGTGCTTAGGGATTTTAGGCATCGTTAATCATATTGGAATGTAATATCGTATTTTTTCTTTCACAATATACAACTTTTATTTATTTATTATTATTATTATTATTTTAACAACTAAAACACTTTGCCCTTTCAGTCACTTTTTGTTCGTTTAATTAAAACAATATATCCGATATTTAGTTATAAATGTAACAAAAATAATAAAATGATTTTTGAAAACACATTTAATAACGGAGTACGAGTCAACTGTAAACAACACGCCAACCGAAAGATGTTTACTCGTATTTAACTACCACTGATATATAATTTAAAATTATAACATTTCAAAAAATAAAAATACCAAAATTTTGAAAGAAATACACATAAAAAAAAAGGTTAAAATAACATTTATAAACATTGAAAAGTAAAATAAAAAATTATTTTAAACCATCATCTCTTTCACATTCTTTTGTTTTACTGTAAAACCTAATATTTAACTTTTTTTTTTTTTTTTTTTTTTTTTTTTGGCAACAATTTTTCAATATTTTTTACTATTTTTAATCGATTTTAAACCTTTGCCTTTTTTAGTTTGGCAGATAGTAGCACTACTCCGAAATTATACAAATAATGTTTCAGAGGAAACCATATGCAGAAGTCACTATAAATTTCTTACAAGGAAACATTCAAAAGGTGTCGTCTTCAAAAAATATTGAAAAAAAGAAAAATGTGATTATACTCTTCATAAAACATCAGAAAATTAAAAAAAAAAAAAAAATATATCGGCTGAAATGAATTACAGCGACCACAAAAAATTATCAAAATTAAGCATATTTGGCGATTTCACACTGTTAGGCGATCGATTTTGAGTACTTGGCGAAGAAGCAAAACACGGTTTTGTACGTACACGGCTATCTCGATGCTAGCGAACTTATCGCCTAACAGCGTTAAATCGCCAAAAATGCTTAATCTTGACAATATTTTGTGGTCGCTGTAACTCACTTCAGCCGATAATTTTTTCACTTTCTGGTGTTTTATGAAGAGTAGAGTTACATATATTTATTTCAATATTTTTTGAAGACGACACCATTTGAGTATTTTCTTGTTAATGGGCTCGAGTGCACATTGTTGCTTTAATAATGCACTTATGCCTTTTTTTTTTTTTTTTTTTTTTTTTACCTGATGAAGGTCCATGATACTACTCTTTAACCTGAAAGAACTGCTGCATTTTACTTACAAAGTTATTTATTAATTTAAATAATTATTTTTATTATTTTCATAAGGTTCTGCATTGGCTACAAACTTGGCGAGATTAGCGATCAAATTTGGCGGCAAATACTGTTTGACGATAGCCAAAATCAGTAAATCTTTTCTCAATTTTAACATAATTAATTGTTTTGGTAAAATATATCGTTTCTCGTCACTAATTTTCGCGAACGAGAACAGAAGTAGGCCATCTGTTATATATTTCAATGGGTGTATAAGGAAGTAATGCGATGCCCACATCAGTTTTTTTTTTTTTTAGGACTGAGGACTATTAGTCTGAATCTGGGCCTTTTTTGTGGTGTCATTTGTCGATAGTTGGACATTTATCGAAATCTAAAATTTATCGAAATATAACTGAATAATTTGTAAACGATGTTATAATTAAAAAAAAAAAAAAAAAAAAAAATCTAATAGTCCTCCGTCCGAAACTATATTCTGCTTTTTTCAGAATTTCATCAAAATCTTTTTTTTTTTTTTTTTGAAAGAAAAAGGAAAAAAAAAAAAGAAAATTAATAATAATCAGTATCCAAACAAACACTATCGAAGAAGTTTTTTCTAATAATTTTGAATTAGGAAATAAAAAGTGCGCGTGCAAAATGTAAAAAAAATAGGTAAAAAAATGAATTTAATGATTTAATTTTTATAGAAAACATGATCGCGAGCTATCTTAATAAGTTGATGTAAAATTTAAAGTTTATGTGGTGCGTGTGTCATCTATAAAAATTGTTTTAAGAAATAGAATAGAATAAAGAAAGTAACGATGTTGGTTGCATTTTGTTATATACAGTGGGTTGCCAAATTAATGTGGCCACTCGTAAAAATCAAGTTATCGTTGTTTTTCTTCTAAATAAAAATACATTATATGCTACAATTAGTATCTATTACTTTATTTAATGTTAATATATATATTTAATAGCTATATCATAAAAATATTATAATAGAAACGAAAAAAAGTAACATTTTGATATTTGGTGACACTTCCTTCGCCTGATATTAGTGCTTCAATGTATTGTGGCATGCTTTCTGTGTAGGATTTTGCACTTTCTTTAATTAAAGGATTGTGATGCCAGACACATTTTTAAGTTTTTCTATCAGTTTTCTCTACGTTGTTATCATTTTCTTGACCCCTTTTGTAATTTCTCTTAAGTTTTCTGTGGATTTCGTATCGGGCAAATTTCCAGGCCACGGTAATACTTCGATATTCTTGATCCGTAAATTCGGTAACACTTTTGGGCTTTATGGCAAGGGGTAGAATTGTGCATAAAAACACCTTGCTAACCTTCCAGGAACTATTCTTCCAGCTGTGGAAGAAGGCAAGTTCGTAGAACTTCCTTATTTTGGTCCTGTTTCATAGTTCATTGAACAATGTATAAACTTCCTACACTCTTGGTATTTATAATAGAGAAAATCAAAACTTTTAGTAGATGTTTAACTCCTTCTATTATGTAGTCAGGGTGGAACTTCTCTCCAGGGTGCAGTCGGACGAAATTTTTTTTATCAACTAAAATTTCAAAAGTTAACTCGTCTGAGAAACATACCTGAAATGGAAATACTTTATAGTTTAATTGCAAAAAAGACTTAAAACTGATCGACTCTATTAATAAATATCATGTAATACCATGTTTCGTAAGCAAATGTCCCTAATTTTTCTGTCTGTTCTGGGCGTAGTTATACATTTTCTATCACCATTCCCTCTTATTTTCGGTGGAAACGACAGATTTTTGTCTAAATTCACTTTTATTTTATAAACAGCTGATTTAGAAACCCCAACAATATCTGCGACTTTCCTCTAGGAATGCTGTGTGTGCTGGAAAAGATATTTTATTTCAGATTTTTTTCTCGGAAATATGTCACTTCCATTGACCATACTGAAACTAATATATATATATATATATATATATATTAATTGAGTTATAAAAATGTAGTAAAAATGAAGTTAATTGTAATTCAATAATGAAACTTTACTTTTGTTATTAAAGATGTGTCAGAATGCACACTAAATCTCAATTCTAAAGATCCAAAACAAACGTTCAATATTACACGCTGAGAGTACTCTTACAACATAAAATAAAGTGACTATCACAAGAATATTGCTAAGATCAGTATGTTTTGTTTAAATCACTTAAAATAATGTGTAACAGAATAAGATTTGATAAAAATGTGTTCCAGTAACACAAGAACCATTTTTAGGAATTATTAGTGGCGTAAAAACACGAAAATGTAAAAAAAAAAAAAAATCAAGTGTCCACATTTATTTGGTAACCCACTGTAGTTTGAATTTTTGAATTTTATACAAGTAATATCTACCGTAGGAATAATTTTTTATGTTAAAACTATAGGGGATTGTTTATTATTATTATATTAACAACAATAGAATAATGAATTGAGTGGAGTAGGTTTAATGTCGCACTATAGTTATTTCTGAAACTGATTTTACCTAGATTTTTAGCTTCTTTTTTTTTTTTTTTTTACTTTTATTTTTTACTTTCACTCACCCATATATATAGTGGAGAAAGTATTGTTTTTGGGTCAAATTTTCAAAATTGGGTTTTCCTTATATTTACACATTTTAAGGTTCCCTTAGTCCTAAAAACGTGTTTTTAGCGGCTGGTCTGTGTGTGTCTGTCTCTGTGTGTGCGTGTCTACTATCAGTGTATATGAAGATCAAATAACAGCAGGATGTCCAAACTCAGTTTTTTAAATCTGTATCATATAGGGATGCTACACTAAATTTTTTGTTGAGATCAAGCAAATGGTTCGTGTACACGGACATACAAGAAAATTCAATTATATTACGTCAATTATTTTAATCCAAATAAATTAAATCCAAAACTTAAAACAATTTTATATGAAAAAAAGAAATATTAGAGATAAGTTAAGTATAATATAATAAGAGTGCGTATATATAAGACTTGTTTTTCAATTTCTACTATTAGTTCACACTCTCCCTATATATATATCTTGTACAAATCTTGCAATCGATTTTTAACTAACTTCCGACGAGCTAGAAATTTGAAACTTTCAGGATTGCTGCTCAGAACACGGTGACAACACAATACTTCGAAGTCCGATCTTCGAATATTTTGTTAGTTTTCTTATAATTAATTAAAATATGAAAATAATAACATCCTAATAGCGGTAATAAATTTTATTTTTTTATTTTATCAGAACACGGTGACAACACAATACTTCGAAGTCCGATCTTCGAATATTTTGTTAGTTTTCTTATAATTAATTAAAATATGAAAATAATAACATCCTAATAGCGTTAAAAGAGCCATTAAAATATCAGCTATAATTTAATTGTTGCCAAAAAAAAAAAAAAAAAAAAAAAAAAAAAAAAAAAAATGCGAGTTCGTTTTCTTTCGACATAAAAATAAATACATCTTATAGTATTAAGTGAGCAATATGTGTATATTTCACTGATCTCGAAAACGGTAGCTCGGACAGTCACGAGATTTAACACAAAGGTGCCCCCCGAAGGATCATTGTGCACATCGAAGAAAGATTTTCGAATTTTTGATTAGTTTTTTCTTAATTAATTAAAATGTGAAAATAATAACCTTCTAATTTCTGATAAATAAGACATTTAAATTTTAACATTTTATCCATGATTTAATTGCCAATTTTTTTTCGACAAAAGAATAATAATTAAAAAAAAAAAAAAAAAAAAAAAAAACGTACATTCATTTAAAATGAGGAAAATAAATCAGAAATATTAGAAAATAAATTAGAAATATCAGTCGCATCGTTACAAATAATTTACCAAATGAAAGGGGAAATTTTTGTAAATCCGATGCATTAAACAGCTTATCAATCGGATGATTAGTTTTTTCTTAATTAATTAAAATGTGAAAATAGTAACCTTCTAATTTCTGATAAATAAGACATTTAAATTTTAGCATTTTATCCATGATTTAATTGTTGCCATTTTTTTTTTTTTTTTTTTTTTCGAGAAAATAATAATAATAATAATAATAATAATAAACGTACATTTATTCAAAATGAGGAAAATAAATCAGAAATATTAGAAAATAAATTAGAAATATCAGTCGCATCGTTACAAATAAGATACCAAATGAAAGGGAAAATTTTTGTAAATCCGATGCATTAAACAGCTTATCAATCGGATGATTAGTTTTTTTCTTAATTAATTAAAATGTGAAAATAATAACGTTCTAATTTCTGATAAATAAGACATTTAAATTTTAACATTTTATCCATGATTTAATTGCCAATTTTTTTTCGACAAAAGAATAATAATTAAAAAAAAAAAAAAAAAACGTACATTCATTTAAAATGAGGAAAATAAATCAGAAATATTAGAAAATAAATTAGAAATATCAGTCGCATCGTTACAAATAATATACCAAATGAAAGGGGAAATTTTTGTAAATCCGATGCATTAAACAGCTTATCAATCGGATGATTAGTTTTTTCTTAATTAATTAAAATGTAAAAATAGTAACCTTCTAATTTCTGATAAATAAGACATTTAAATTTTAGCATTTTATCCATGATTTAATTGTTGCCAATTTTTTTTTTTTTTTTTTTTTCGAGAAAATAATAATAATAATAATAATAATAATAAGAAAAAACGTACATTTATTCAAAATGAGGAAAATAAATCAGAAATATTAGAAAATAAATTAGAAATATCAGTCGCATCGTTACAAATAAGATACCAAATGAAAGGGAAAATTTTTGTAAATCCGATGCATTAAACAGCTTATCAATCGGATGATTAGTTTTTTTCTTATTTAATTAAAATGTGAAAATAGTAACCTTCTAATTTCTGATAAATAAGACATTTAAATTTTAAAATTTTATCCCATAGAATAATAATAAACACGTACGCTCCTTCTTCCTTTATTATTATTCTATGTTTTATCCATAATTTAATTGTTGCCAATTTTTTTTTTCGACAAAATAATAATAATTAAAAAAACTGAACTAAAAAAACATTTTCAACTTTACTGAGAATAAATACGAACTGAACTGAAAAAACATTTTCAATTTTACTGAGAATAAATACGAACTGAACTGAGAGGAGTCTGAGGTTAAAAAATGTGAAAACGAAAGTGTTGTTTTTTTTTTATAAAAAAATCTTTTTGTTTTGTGATTGAGTTAGTATAAATTAAAAAACCTTCTGATTCTTTTAAACAGGGAGTTATTAGTAAATCTTTAAAATCAAACTACAACATAAACATTTTATTTCAAAGGACGATATTTAAACACGTTCATTTTAAAAACTCTGAAACACTGATATGTGACATCAAGTTATATGCAACAAAATCAAAAACAACTTTCATTTAAAATTTAAATACGAGTTTTTAGAAATCAAAAAGTTTAAATAAATATTCTTAAGATGAAACGATCAAATGATGTGATACCAGTTAATCCAGAAGAACAAAGTACTTCAAATGCAGACCAACTAATTAATCGTACTTCCTTATATCAAGCTAGGCCTATCCGTGCATCAAAATTAAAATGTCGCCAAAATATAAGGGAAATAGGACAGATGTACAGAAAGGAACGTTCTGAGAGTATATCTAGGCAAGCTTTTCAGCATCGAGCAAGGGAGAGCACGGAAGACAGAATCCAGCGACTTGAAGATCTAAGACAGCGAACTTCTCAGCGTAGGGCATCAGAGAGTACACTAGAGAGACGACAACGCCTAGAAGAGCAAAGACGTCGACAACCAAGATATGAAGTGGCATTGCGAAATCGGTGCCCAACATACAAAATAGCAGTTTGTAGAGATGTGAACTATAGTACTTTAGGATAATTCAATGTCAAATGCGTTCATTGTAAAGCATCACATTTTCCAGAGGAACGTGTTTCCAATCGTCTTCATAGAGACTCTTTTGGTGATTGTTGTCTTCATGGACGATTATTACTGCCAGCACCATATTTTGCGAACGAGTTAGCAAGACTGTTTTTGCACTGCCATCCACTTGCTGAAGAATTTCATAAAAGAATCAGAAACTTGAATTCCTGTTTTGCTTTTTCTTCTTTCAATGTGTCAGAAGACAGAACCATCAACAGTCATGGCATATACAGTTTTATTGCATGTGGACAAGTATACCACAAAATGAACTTGGCTGCTCAACCGACTCAAGACATACATGGAGAATTTGAAAAACCTCAATACGGTCAGATGTATTTTTTGGATCCTGATAATGCTGTTGACGAACGATTACATCATCCTCTGAATTATGGAATAAGTCGTGAACTCATGGAATTATTAGAGCACGTAATAAGGGCACAGAATGGTTATGCACAGAGTTATATGATGATGCGAGAAGTTCAGTATGAAGTTGAACAGCAAGCTACTGCACAAGGATTATCTGCACCTGAAGTTCAACTTTTGTTCAGAATTCCTCAGGAAAGTGATTACAGAAGATTTAATACACCATCCATTAATGAAGTTTGCGCTGTCTTCACACTTAATGCCGATCAGAGTTTCCCAGAAAATGAAATGATTGTACATCGGCGAAACAAGGAAATTGTTATTCTAAAAAATATTGATAAACGTATTGAGCCATTCACTTATCCACTGTTTTACCCACAGGGTACGGATGGTTTTTCTCTTGATATACCATTGACTACACCTTATTCTTCGCGGCATCATGCAACGCGCCTTGAGTTGGCTCAGAACAGACTTGCTTTTCGACCTGAAGTAATAAATTATTTGTCCACAAGAATGAATTCTACAGGTCATGACTTGCGACAAATACAATTTAATGCATTGCATTTTGGTGGCAGACTTTTTCAACAGTATGTTTTCGACACTTTTATTAGGATCGAAAGAGATCGTATTCAGTGGATTAAAGCAAATCAAAAGAAGATTCTTGCTGATAATTATACAGAAGTCACACGTTTGATAAACGACTTAGTAGAAAAAAACAAAGCTACAGTTGGAGAGAAAGTCATTCTCCCATCATCTTTCCCAGGGTCAACACGCTATTATACTGAACAATTTGAAGATGCTATGGCAATTGTTCGCCGTCTTGGTTCTCCAGATTTCTTCATAACAATGACATGTAATGCAAACTGGCCTGAAATAAAAAACGCTTTGCACATTCAGTTACAAAAGGGATCTTTTATACAACAACTTCCTCAAGACCGACCAGATGTTGTAACTCGAGTTGCAAAATTGAAATTTGATGAAATAATTGAAGATTTTGATAAGAAGCAGATATTTGGAAAAGTTGCTGCTTATGTATATTCAATTGAATTTCAAAAACGAGGTCTTCCTCACATTCACCTTCTTCTAATTATGAGTTCTCAAGACAAGATTCATAATCCTGAAGAACTGGATGATCTCATTTCTGCAGAGATTCCCGACTTTGAAGATACAGATCTGAGAGAACTTGTAATAAAGTGGATGATTCATAACCCCTGTGTCGAACAGAACCCAAACGCTGCATGCATGGTAAATAAAAGTGGACGTATGAAGAGCCGCTTTCAATTTCCAAAATCATTTGAGGATGTATCTTCATTGGCAGACAATGCAAAACCAAATTATCGAAGGCGTTATGATCCCAAATTGGACCCTCACAGTCGAGATTTCTCTCATGAAAGTGCAGTGTATCGTAAGAGTGTCGATGGCAGGCGCATAACAAGAGATAATCGTCATGTTGTTCCTTATAATGCATATCTACTGAAAAAGTACAATTGTCATATAAACGTTGAATATGTTGGAAGCATTATGGCTGTGAAGTATCTATACAAGTACATATATAAAGGGTTTGATTGTGCTTCACTTAAAGTTGTTGAAGGAGGAAGACAAATCATGTACAATGAAGCAAATACTTATGTTGAGGGTCGATGCATCACTCCACCAGAGGCATGTTGGCGTTTATTTGGAAATGAAATTCAGAAGAAGAGTCATAGTGTGCTACGATTATCAATTCACCTTCCTGGCCAGTACAGAATTGTAAATTTAGATCAGGCTCAGGAAGATTTAGCTGATACAGGACAAAAAGGTTCGACTCTGGAAGCATATTTCAAGCACAATAAAAAGGCTAAGGAAGAACATGAAATTAGACAATCAAATGGAGACACGGAGGAAGAGCCATCTATTATTACTACTGGCAAATGCCTGAACACTTTAGATGGGATGCAAGAAACAGTGAATGGATTCAAAGAGTACGACAGATAAAAGTTATTGGAAGAATACATAATGTCAATTTTGTTGTACAGCCTGAATTATATCACTTACGACTGTTATTGTATTATGTAAAAGATGCAACCAGCTTTAAGGATTTACTGACAGTGAATAATATTGAACATGCGACATACAAGCAAGCTTTTCTAGCACGAGGATTATGCTATGATGACCAACAATGGATTGAAGGATTGTCCGAATCTGCAAGCTCAAAACTGCCAAGGGCAATGAGAACACTTTTTACACAGATTTTGATTCTAGGCTCACCAGAAAACCCAAAACGGCTTTGGGAAATGTTTAAGCAAGATCTCGCAGAAGATTTCATTCATGAAGGTGAAAGAACTGGAATTTCAATTGAAGATTCTATCAAGCGAGCATACCGTGTAATTGCCCATAAACTCGACTCAGAAGCGACAGAAGGTAGAAATTTTCAATATTGGGTTGAAAAGTTTTCATTTGATGATATTGATGATTATGAAACTGAATCGAATCAAGAATTGTCAAATGTCAATCAATCAGCAGCTATTGGTCAACAAATGTATCAACTTCTTAGAGGAAAACAAATTGAAATTGTGGATGCTATCTTTCGTTCAGTCAATGATGGGAATATTCAATCAAATTGCTTTTTTATTGACGGACCTGGTGGTACTGGAAAAATTTTCATATACAAGACTTTGTATTACCTTCTGTGAGGAGGGAACTTTAATGTGCAGTGTATGGCTTTTACAGGCATTGCTTCGATTCTACTTCCTGGAGGACGCACATCACACAAAACATTTGGATTGAAGGTGCCCCTTTCACCAGAGTCAAGTTCCACAATCAAACCGGGCTCCTTTAAAGCTCAAAAACTTTCTAAAGTTCAAGTATTTCTCATGGATGAAGCACCTATGCTTCCTAAATATGCATTTCATGCAATGGACGAAATTCTGCGTAAAACTGGAAATGCAACTTTGCCATTCGGTGGAAGAATTATGGTTTTAGGAGGAGATTTCAGACAGTGTCTTCCAGTTCAACCGCGAGCGAAAAAACAAGAACTTATTGATTTATCAATTAAAAAGAGTGTGCTTTGGTGTAAATTTAGGAATTATTCACCGGATGAGAATATGCGGGTTGATCCAGAACAAAGAGACTTTGCAAACTATATTTTAAAAGTTGGTAATGGAGAATTACCGATTAGGTCTTTAGATGAGATAGAGCTACCCGAAGACATAATTTCAAATGGAAATTTCATTGATGAGCTTTTTGGTGTTTGCTTTGTCAATGAAAATTATGAAGAGATGAAAAATAGAGCTATACTTGCTCCTCTTAACAAAGATGTTGACAGGTTAAATACTGAAATTATTTCGAAATTACCCGGAGAGTACAAAACTTATCACAGTTACGATACTGTAAATAACCAACCCGAAGGAGGACTTCAATTTACTGTTGACTTTTTAAATTCTGTTGAAAATTCCGATTTACCACCTCATGAACTTAAACTGAAAAAAAATGCTATTATTATGTTGATGCGTAATATAGAAGTATCAGAAGGCCTTTGCAATGGTACAAGATTAATTGTTACTGAGCTGTGCAATCATATTATTAAAGCAAAAATAATAACTGGTGAACACTGTGGCCGAGATGTACATATACCAAGAACCACACTTCAATCATCAAAAGGTCAACTTGGTTGCGCAATATCTAGACATCAGTTTCCTGTAAAATCAGCATTTGCTATGACAGTGCATAAATCACAGGGCCAAACTTTTGACTTTGTAGGTATTGATCTGAGAGTACCAGTTTTTATGCATGGAATGCTTTATGTAGCTTTTTCAAGAGTTAAAAGAAAAACATCATTAAAAGTACTTTTGCCGATAGAAAATCAACGCCATACTCGTAATATCGTCTGGAAAGATATCTTAAACCATTCAAGAACTACAGAAATTGATTACTGTTTTAATGAAAATGCAGAAGATTAAAATTTCAGCTTCGATTTGGACTAATGCAATTCAGGCACTGTTCTTATGCGTTTAATGTGTTAATAAATTTTTCTTATGCGTTTATAAAATGGTAGCACATTTTTTGTTTGTTTGCTGCAATATATTTTAATATTAACAGTTAAAATTCTTTAATTTATAGCATTGCAGTAGAAAGTTATTTAAATGTGATGATTTATTAAAATGTCTGATGATTTATAAAATATATGTATAGTTATAAATTTGTAAAAATAACATAGTTATTGAGCCTTAAACTTTTATATCCCACAGTGTACTCACCCAACAACAAATTTATTATCATCTCTAAGTGTTTTTGTTCTTATATATTTTCTTTTACGTGTTTTATTTCTTAAAAAATAAAAGAGCGATACAAATGTTCTAAGAATAGGGGAAGAAGTTACGATTGGCGCCACAGGCACCCAAGAGTTAATTTAAAATCGTTATATTTTTAATATTTTAGTATTAAGCCACTTTTACAGAGAACAAGTTATGATTGGCGCCGCAGGCGCCTAAGATTTTATTTAAAAATATTTGAATTTTCAATATTTTTATATTATGCGACTTTTAGAGAGAACAAATTACGATTGGCGTCGCAGGCGCCCGAGAGCTTGTTTTTTGGTAAAAATTTTCTTGGGTCTCTGGCCAGCTAGCTGGTGAAGTCAGCTAGTTTAATTAAACGTGAACATTAAAAAATTATAAAAAGTTAAATTATGCATCTTACAAAAATTGACGTCATTATCACTTTAAAAATTTTATGCACATTGGGAAGACCTCTATGATTCATCAGAAAATTTAAAACATGGTATATAAAAAGTTTTTTTTTTTAAATCTTATAATTTTTTTTTATTTCATTTTGCACGCGTTTTTTTTTTTTCCTAATTCAAAATTATATATATATATCTATATATATATATAACTTTTTCGATAGTGTTTGTAAGTAGGAATTTACTTTAAAAAATTTCCTTTTATATTACTTGTTTTTCTTTTATGGAAGAAAATAATGAAAGAAAGAAAATATTTTTAGGCATAGATTATGTTCATTCGTAAATCATCTCGAATTTCTTTTTCTCTCTCACTCTGGTTGCATTTACGAGTAATAAAAGTGAAGGAAAATAAAGGATGATTGCTAATTAAGAATTCCTTTTAATTGCAGTTAAAGTTTCATTTTATATAGGGATAAAACTGTGCTACTAATAAATAAATATTGATACATAAATTTTATTTTAAAGATTCACACACAATGTCAAATAATTTAGTTCTGTTACACACTAAATTTTAACTAAAATTAGAAGATAATATGTGATATAATATTTAAATAAAAGGTTAGAACTTAGGTACATAGATGCCAACATTTTAATTTATTCCGGAGTGTCTTTAGCCCCGCCTTTATTTCGCAACACTTTACTTATAGAAAAATTTTCTCCAATGTAAAGCTTCGATAATATTTGAAAAAATTACTTTTAAAAAATAAGTGGTATGGAATAAAGGCGGGGCTTAAAGTACTCCGGAATAAATTAAAATGTTAGCATGTATGTACCTGGTTCTAATCTTTTATTTTAATCTTATATCACATACTATGCTAGGTATAATGATGTTCTGCCGTACAGGCAGGGATGGAACACGGGCGCAGAATTCATACCACTATGAATGTAAGAAAATTTTCTACCTCTTAGATCAACGATATTATAGGTATGGAAATTTCTTAAACAGATTCCGGTATGAATTCTGCGCCCGTGTTCCATCCCTGTACAGGTTAAACATTTTTAATTTAATTTTAATACAGCAACATAGCTATAATAATGTTTTTCATGTTTCAAAGAATATTTTTATTATCTTGAAAAGAAAAATGTTTTTTCTTCCACTTAACAAACAAATAAATAAATAAAATTGCATGTAAATGCATAATACTTAACGTTTGTATCTTTTTTATCTTTCATTTTGTTACCACTGTAATAAATAATATTTTTTTACTCTATTTTGAAGCAGATCAAACAACAAAGTTATTATGAATATAACATGTTAATATTTTCGAACATAAAAAGAGTTTTTTTTTTTTTTTTTTTTTTTTTTTTTTTTTAAACCGTCATTTTGAAATTACTTAATTTTAAATTAAAATAATATTATGTGTGTGTTTCGTGTTTTTTACTTGCTAGTACTACTCTAAAATATTTTTCATATTTCAAAAACTTAAAAATATAAAAACAATGAGTTATCTTATATTTGGCAGAACATAATATAGATTATAGAAACAGGTTTTTAGATAAATAACTTTTAATTTTCAAGTTTTAAGTTTTCTTTATATATATTTATAAATTTATAAAAAACAAGAGGAAATAATACAAGTGAAATAATTTGTTTTTGAATATCGTAAGTTAATATTTATACTCTTTTTGGAATTAAGATGGCGCTACCAGCTAGATTATTTCCACAATTTTGACTCGTACGTTTTTGCTCAGTTTGATGTTAGTGTAAGCTTATTCACAGGGAATTCTAACATTTTTAAGATAAACATTTTCGGATGATTAGATTTAAAAAATATATTGCATTTGAAAAAGAATCATGAATGATCATTAATATTTTGTAAAATATTAGTGACAAATATTATACAAGAAAAAAAAAAGATCTATTTTTAAAGTACGTTTACAGAATAAAAAAAAAATTATAAAAATTAAAGGGCTCTTAGGGATGGAATTATGAAAATCAAACAATAAAATAAAAAGTTTATAACTGTCACAAATAAAAATATTTTTAATTACTCTTATTTTATTATTATTATTACTATTATTGTTATTAGTATGCATATTACTTCTTTAATTAAATATATTATTGTTGTACACAAAGCAAGATGATTTAGGTAAATAAAAATATGAGATATGTAACAACCTCATTATTTGCTGCGAAGTTCTGTTTGGTAGACTGAAAGTGCCGGGTCTGAATCCAAGTCGAGCTTGTTGGGCTAGTCGTTCAGAGTCTTCCGTCGTCTTTTCCGAAACTGGCATGACTAAGGTCTAGGACCCCTTAGAAAGATCCCCTGGAAGGCAATTTTCACATAGGTCTAGAACCTTCGTGTATTTCATTAGCCTTAACCTTAAAAACTACATAAAATATACCAGATACATAGAATTATAAAAATATAAATAAATGAGAATTCCATGCCAAAACGACCAGGCCATTACATCCACCAACACTGATTTGGATAACATTTAGTATACTTATCGATCTTTTCATCTCTTTTCAATTATTACTTTCTTCTATATGTATATATAGAGAAAGTATTGGATTTGTGAAAATTTTCGAACTTCAGTTTTCGATGGATTTACACGTTCTGGGATGTCCTGAACACGATTTGACTGTCTTTAGAAAATGTCTGTCTGTCTGTGTGTCTGCGTGTGTTTATCACAAATTTTGTGAATCTCACGAACCAATGAATGAAATTTAACCAAACTTGGTATTTAGTTGGACCCTGACATAAACTGGTGCTGATTAGATTTGGGGATCATTCGATCAACAGGTGGCGCTGTGATCGCACTTTTTCTACATTTTTAACATGGCAGTATAGGACAAAATGCGTAAAAATGTACATAATGAGAGTTATTTTAATCGTGTGATTGTAAAATTAATATGAATTATTGATAATAGTAGTAGTTAACTAGGAAAAAAATGTTGTGCATGTGGGGGCATCGTCCCCCCCCCTGGAGGGATGTACCGTCCCGGGGGGGAGTAAATTTTTAATATGGGTATCTTTCGAAAGATCTCGTCAATACCTTTAAAACGAATGGTTGAACTTTAGATCTGTGATAATTTAAAACAAAGTTATTGATTTTTTTTTTTTTAACTTTTAACGAAAAAAAAAAAAAAAAAAAAAAAAAAAAAACTTAAAAAACTAGTATGTTGTGGCCACCACAAGACTTTCTTCTATATTTTCCTATACAAATTCACTCAGTAACAATATTAAAAAAAAAAAAAAGTTTTTTTCCGTTGAAAGTAAAAAAAAAAAAAAAAAAAAAATCGATAACTTTGTTTTAAATTATCCCAGATTTATATAGTTCAACCATCCCTTTTAAAGGTATTGACGAGACATTGCGAAAGATACTCATCTTGAAAATTTAACCGATGCCCCCACATGCACAATTTTTTTCCTAGTTAACTACTACTATTATCAATAATTCATATCAATTTCACAATCACAAATTAAAATAACTCTCATTATGCACATTTATACGAAATTTTGTCCTATACTGCCATGTTAAAAGTTTACAAAAAAATGCGATCACAGCGCCACCTGTTGAGCGATTGATCCCCAAATCTACTCAGCACGAGTTTATGTCAGGGTGCAACTAAATACCAAGTTTGGTTAAATTTCATTCATTGGTTCGTGAGATACAGCGCCCACAAAAAACGTGATACACACAGACAGACAGACATTTTTCTAAAAACTATCAATTCGTGTTCAGGACATCCCAAAACGTGTAAATCCATCAAAAAAAGGGAGGTCGAAAATTTTCTCGAATCCAATAGTTTCTCTATATTACATATAGAAGAAAGTAAAAAATCGCATTTCTTCTGATAATTGCAAAAAAAAAATTACTTTCTTTCGGCATTTAGTGATATAATTCTGTCAGTTAAAAATCGTCTGCATTTATAATGGAAAATAATTTGATAATTTAATAAACAATTTATATTGAATAAATTTTGTGTAAAATTATATAGAAGAAAGTCATGTGGTGGCCACATCATAGTAGTTTTTAGTTTAATTGTAGAATTTTCTATTTTAAGAGAGGGCACAGAATCTGTCCTTTGAAAATATTATTGAAAGACCATTTCTTGATCATTTTCCCGGTATGAACTTTGTGCCCCTCCTACTCTCCCTATTAACGTCTCCCAGTGGTAGAGGACAAGTTATTCTTATGGTTTTATATAAAACAAATATAAGTAACTGAATGTAATATCCGCATAAAATAAATGTTCGATAATTTAAATACTATATTTAAATATTATCCTCCTCACCTGCAGAAATACAGTAACTTAAATAATTACAAAAACAGTAGCTATCATATTCAGATCCGTATTCATCAGTGTCTGGTAACAAAATTTTCTGGACTTCTTACATTTCTCCAATAATATTTTGTTCTTAATATTTAAATTTAAGTTTTTGCACATAATTACTATGTGATTGATCCTACCAATTGTTATCTTATTTGCTATGTCTTCTGTTCGTCTGAATTTATTCAATGTAATATCACCTGATAAAGGTTTATATTTCGAATTTCTGTTTTTATAGCCACCTAAATCTGCTCAATAGTACTACTGTCACAATGGTAATGGAGTACACCGAAAACATGTTTTGGTAACAATTTGTGAATTATGTAAGTTTTTATTAGGAAGGGAGGGTGAGCATAATTTAACGAATTTTAGTAATTAATTATTTTAACACATTTGTGAAATGAGCAATTGATTTTGTTGCAAGCAAATTATTTTTTTATTTTATTATTATTATTTTATCGCATTTGCGGTTTTGTGTAGTTTCGTAATATGATAGGGGATGCATTATCTATGACGATTACTACATTTTCAGGTGATTGATGGTTTTTCTAACGCGTTTTTTTATTAAAGATATTTGAGATCATTTGTACAGCGTAATCACCTTGCGTTCTATTGGCTTTATTTATTAAATTTGTGTTCGAAAAAAATCCTCCCCTCCTTGCATACAGCACGATGATTTGATGGGAAACATTTCCTGATTGAATAAGTAATTTCAAAGATGGAACAGTTCGACTAATATTGCTGCAGTTGAATTTATCGCGTTTCTTCTATAAACTTCTCTTTTCTTTTCTTTCTTTCTTTTTCTCTTTTTGAGGGGGTTGTGGGTGGGGGGGGGGGTTAAAAGAGGATTAAAGCTCTCTTTCACTGAGCGTCAGTATTACTGAAATCCCATGTTAATCTTTGAAAAAAATCTACCAGCTATGTATTTTAATTTTCAAATTTATTTACAAGCTGTAAAACGCAAAATATCGAATAGTTAAACTTTTTTATTACAACTTCAAAATAAAATATTAAAAATTAAAAAAAGTCTATTTCTGAAAAATGAGGCATAATTTAATCGGGATGAATTTTCTTTAGGCAAGTCTTCTCAAACTTTGCAAATGAGTAAAGCTATATTTGGAAATTTGGGAAAATATTTTTTAATTGCAAAAAACTTACTTTTCGCTCTCTTGACGGGGGCTTAGTTCAGCGGAGTTTAAAATTGTTTTGTAACTTTTTTTTTTTTCTTTTTTTAACTGCTTTCTTTAAATTATAAGTCATTATTACCATTCTTTGGTTTTGCTTTCTCAATTTATCATTCATTATACCACCATACCGCGTTTATGCATATTCTCATATAAATTTCCAGAAATTTTCATTTAATAAGCAAATATGTTGAAATTTTGGATACAGTGTACGTTAAAAAAAAAAAAAAAAAAAAAAAAAAAAGGTTTACACCACTATTTTAAAATTTTATATTATATTCGTTATATTAAATCATAGATAATTTTCATTAAAAAAAAACATTCTTTTAAAAAATTCCTGTAGTAAGGTTACAGGGAAACCATAGTAACTTGACACCGCTGAAAAAATATTTTTCTTACATTTTCTTAAAATAATAAAACTTTTATAGAGTTCTAACAACCACTTGACTTTCTTCTTAGAAACCGTACTTTGCTGAAGGACAATGCTAATTTTTCCATGCTTTTGGAAGCGTAGTAGTCGATTTTTTTTATGCTTTTACAAATACATTTACAACACTGTGTTACAATAAATTTGTAACACTATTCCGCAATGATAAAATGGGTCAGTAGGGTCAACTGTCCCTCAGCAAACATGCTCGTGACGTCATCTGTTAGAACTCTATTACAGAATTTTCAGAGCATAATACTTTTAAAAATTTGAATTTTTATGACAGTCTTTCAATAACCGTAATTTTATGATAAAAAATATCTATTATGAAATTAATACTCGAAATTATAATGAATGTCACGTTTGAGAAATCAATTAACTCCATAAAACAAAATGCAGTTAAAAGGGATAAATTAATATACATTGTTTTTTAAATTCATTTTAAATTATAAACATCGTAGGTTGCATTAATGCAGTGCAGATATATCTTTTTTCTAACGACACATAAAAAGCATTAAATTGAATATCGTAGGAATGATAGTTATTAACACTACAATTTTTGAGTGATTTAAGAAAGATAATCAATTTGGCAAGTGAAAGAAAATTCTTAGTTCAAATTCAATCTTCAAATTATTTTTTTATTACAGAAAAAGTTCATGATATAAATTTTTTTTATTGAATAATAATTGCAAAAATGAATAATAACTGTTTTGTTACTGTTGCATACATTACGAGAATGATTACTTAGTTTAAAATGACTCATTAGAATATAAAGTATGTTTCTTCGTTAGCTGTATTTGAGCTTTTGTCACGTCGATTTGTCCTAAATTTTTTATAATAATCATGTTTAATAAGAAGAATGAATTTACAAATCCATCATATCTTTCCTCTTGCAGAGGTCACAGCGTTTCTTTATTTTTATGTGCGATTCTGTTATTTTGTCATACATTTTTTAGAATAGTAGTTTTTTAAAATAATATTACAACATTAAAAATGTTCAAGGAAATTGTCCTTTAAAAACAGTGTGGACAAGGTAATAAATCACACATAAAAATGTAGGAGAACGCTGCGACACCCCTGTTCTTATCACATATCTGTCATGTTGGATATGATAAAGGTTGGTCTATATTTTTCCGATATTGGGGTCAACCTGCTGCTGATTTTTATCTGATACATTTGAATTAAATTCTAAATCTTCGTTAAAGTAACACTTGAATTGTATGAGGTGTATTTCGACTTTTCTAATTTTATCCAAGGGATTTTTAACCAATTTATTGGTATCCTTGTAAATATTACTCTTCTGTTAATGATAGATTTTTGTAAGGTACTTATAGTGAAAAAGTTTTGATGTGCCATTTGAACCATATGGAACGCTATTTTCTTTTTACAGGTTTTTATTATATAGTACCAATTATCTGGCGTAAAATATTCAGAATTTCTTTTTACTTGAGATTCGATAACAGCTATTACGCTATCGAAATGATGATGTCAGTAGTACCAAAACTACCAAAACTATTTTCTATAAAAATGAAACATTAGCTGAAATGCCCGCTTGTACAGAGTAGAGGAAGTTTCAGGACAATGACGTCAAACTTCGATAGCGTTTTGTGAACCATTTGGAATATAACAATATCCAGTTATCAGAAATTTCATTTCAATGGACTCAGCTCGTATTTATGTACTTTAAACCAATTTCAATAAACTTTAAACAGTTTTGCTGTTTATATTTTGTCCGGTACATGAATCTGAAGAGGTTATTGTTATTATTATTATCATTCAGAGATCGATCGAGGCAAAATGTGGGTTTCATTCGCGGCCCCTTCAAAAAATTTCACATCGTAAAAAGAGACCCTTCACGAAATTCAAATTCATAAAAAGAGACCCTTCAAAAATTTGAAATCCATAAAAAGGGACCCACATAAAATTCAAATTTATAAAATGAGCCCCCTTCACAAGATTTTGTTTACAAAAAAATGATCCTTTCATAAAATGTTTTCATGTTTTCAGTATTATTTTTAATTTGCCTCAATGAAACTCTATTAACTTGATATTAAACATTATATACAACCCAGATTCAAAATAATAGAATACAGTATTTTCTAAACAAAACTTAGCAATGCGTCGTGTAAAACGAACGTATGTAAATTAAAAAAGTGACGTATGTTACTCAGGGATTGGTAAAACAATTTTCAACAACTATATAGATATTATTTTAATAATTTAAGGGTCTTTAACACATTTAAAAATTATGTTGTCTTTTTATATGGGTCATAAAATTAGAATACTCAATTCATTCAATAGATAAATTTAAAAAGCAGAGGAAAATTTGAATATCTGTAAACCGGTAGGTTGCGACAAGTATAAAGCTTGGCGTTCGGAATATCTTAAGTTAGTCTTTTGCTTCAAATGGGTTGTCAACGTAATATTTCGGAAACAACAAAAACGTGTATTGTATCATTGTTTAAAGCTGGGAAAAAGCAACAGTTTATCTCGAATCAAGTGAAGATTTAGCAGTCTACGGTTTCAAAGGTTTTAAAGGAATATATAAGAACCAGCCAACTAAAAAATAAACAGAGTAAATGTGGTAAAAAGCTTGTAACGACTGCCAGAGATGAACGCAAATTAAAACGAATCGTCCAAAATAATCGCTTTAAAAGTGTTTCTTATTACAATAAGTGTTGGAAAGAATCTGAAGTTTCCGTTTTCAAAGTCAACTATGCTTAGGCGATTGCATAATTTGGAGTTTCAATCACGGGTCCTTAAAGTAAAGCCCAAGCTGAATATAAAAAATCTGGAGTGACTCCACTCGACTTTCCGAACATTGAGTAACTAACAGTTTTCTAGATAAAATAAAGAAAGAGGAGTTGCTAAACAAACAAAAAAGAGAAAACCATAACAGAGTGTTTGAGTATTTTTCTCCATATATCACACGAGGTTTTATTTAACGCTACTGAACTTTGAGCCCTTAGACCATAAGGATAAAGAATTTTTCGTTGTGTCCCTGTAAAAATCTATGAATGCTAGATTCACCAAAATGCTTATAGTTAGTGCAACAGTGATTTATAATATTCATACAAATTTTATGCCCAATTGAATAAGGTGTTTAGATGCTATCGCTGTTCTCATAGGCCATAAAGATAAAGAATTTTTCTTTGTCTCCCTGTAAAAAAACTGTAAGTGCTAGATTCACCAAAATCTATACAGATTGAGTATCTGTGACCTATAATATGTGTATAAAGTTTTTGCTCAATTGAATAAGGCGTTTAGATGCTACCGCACTTTTAAAAATTTGGCAAAGAATTTTTCTTTGTGTCCCTGTAAAAAAACTATAAGTGCTAGATTCTCCAAAATCTATACAGATTGAGTATCTGTGACCTATAATATGTGTATAAAGTTTTTGCACAATTGAATAAGGCGTTTAGATGCTATCGCACTTTTAAGATTTTGGTCCCTTGGCCATAATGATAAAGAATTTTTCTTTGTGTCCCTGTAAAAAAACTATAAGTGCTAGATTCACCAAAATCTATAGGGTTCGTACTATGGTGACTTACAATATACGTACCAACTTTCAGCTTATTCGAACAAAGCGTTTAGACGCTAGCATGTTCACTCACAGACATACACACATACATACACACATACATACACACATACATACACACACACATACATACATCATCGTAAAAATAGTGAAAACGGACTCGTTGGACCTCGAAACGTATAGAAACATCAAAATCTCGAATTCGGATTTTTGACATGATTACAATACTTTCCTCACTATAGTGTTCGGAAAGTAAAAAGAGACGTGCACGACTCCTCTGGTGCAAAGATAAGCTCTTCTGGGGGCAATAGACTGGGGAAGTGTTTTATTCAGTGATGAATCGTTATTTCAAATATCTGTTGACGAAGGAGGTGTTCTGGTTTGGCGTTTAAAAGGTGAAGCTTTTGAAAAATCTTGTATAAGGCGTTCCGTCAAATTTACGACAGCCGTCATGGTATGGGGATGCATGAGTGTTTCTGGAAAAGGACAATTATGTATTTTAAAACAACGTGTGAATTCTGCAGTGTATCAAGATATACTGGAGCACTACATGATACCCTCCTCTGAGGATTTATGCAAAGACGCGTTTATCTTTCAACAAGATTCCGCTTCATGTCGTACTTCAAAATCGACTCGTAAATGGCTAACAGAAAGAGGGATTTCGGTATTAAACTGGCCAGGTAACTCTCCGTATCTAAATCCGATCGAGAATTTGTGGCATTATCTAAAGAAAAAGATTCAGGACCTAGTTCCCACCAACAAAATTGAATTCATTGCTGCACTAAAGAGTGCATGGAACAGTATCAGCAACGATGAATGTAAACAGCTGGTGTAATCCATTCCATGCCTGAAAGGATCAGAGTGTGGTTCTAGCAAAAGGTGACGCGACAAAGTATTAATATTGTTTTGTTTGAAATTTAATTTAATTTAATTTATTTATTATTTTTGTTTTAATATTCTAATATTTTGACTCTATATAAACCATCATCACTGTAAGCTTTTTGATAATTCAGAGTATAGTATTAAATTGAATTAGTTGTATACCAAATGCTATGTATACTTTAAAGCCTAAGAAAGGTTACACGTTCATTTAAATGTCTATTCTGTGTTTATTTTTTGCTAGATTAAACTTAATTTTGAAAAGTGACAAGTATTCTATTTTTTTGAATTTGGATTGTACAATGATTGTAAAAATGGAAGATGTTACACAATATTTTATTTTTTCAGAAAAAAGGGACCCAAAAATTAAAACCTGGATCAATCTCTGTTATTATTATTATTATTATTATTATTTACAATTTTTAATAGAAAATGAGTTTCATATTTCAAATTTCATATTTCATTTTAAATTGCTTTGTTAAACAGTGTTTAAACTAAATTTTTATAATGAGTTACATAAGAGCATGGATTTAATCAGATTAGCTTTTTAAACAAATTATTTATCAGTCGTTAAAATGTTTATTGTTAATACTTATTATTAGAGAAATTCGTTTTAAATATATACAATTAGGATTCAATCAAGTGTTTTCACATTAAAATAAAGAAAAAAAAAAAAAAATAGAAATTCAATGGTTCTAATCCATTTGCAAATGAAACATTCATACATAGGGTTCTCAGTAGTCACTATTTTCAATACCCCTTTTTATCTTAAATATATCATGTACTACAAACGATTAATGAAGATTATTATAAAAAATAGTATTCAAAGTAATTTCTGCTAAGAACGCTGAATATATAAATAACATCAGTAAAGGTTTAATTGCATTGGACTAATTAATGTATTTTATACATTTACGCATGTAGTATTAAAAGGATATATATATATATATATATATTTATTTATTTTCTTTAAAAAAATTTTTTTTAGTTATCCTTAAAAAATTATGGCGATTTCTCGATTAAAATACCGTACTTTGTCTTGTACTGAACCCCATATATTAGTTCCTTTTAAAATTTATAAAAATGTTAAAGACAAGTTTATATATAAATATTATAATTTATATTATAAATGTTGTTGAAATTTGCATTTAACACGTTGAGTGCCACGTAATCCATTCTAGATGCTAGACATTTTGTCATATATCTCTAAGCACTGAAGGAATCATCTTGAAACTTTAGGAGTGTGCATGTTATACTTCAAACATTTCAGTGAAAGTTTTACCCCGAAAGAAAAAGCAGTACCAATAAAAAACTAAAACGTTGAGCGCCCTATCAGCCATCGGTGGCTGACAGTGTCAAATATGATATAAAGCCGCGTCGGATTTAAAATAGGATATAAAACTAAAAATATCACATTCAATGATTGAAAATTTATTAAAAAATTGCTTAAGTTTTATTTATTACAGGAGGAATCATTATGGAATTTTAATAGATTTTAAGAATTTGCGTATCGCTCAACGTGTTAATCAGGGTTGCTACAGTCCGCATTTTCCCCCTGACTCATCACCACTATATTTATACGAGCAGACCCGGCCACGTGCTGCTGTGGCTATGTTATACGTTGAATTATAATGTAGTAAAATATTCAATATATTAAAATTATTATTTACGAATAAAGACCATCCTTGATAACATCCTTGATCTTAGCAGACTTAGCCCGCTTCGCTGGTCCCTATTTTTAAATGATTCACTATAATTAAAGAATTCTCAAAATTGCATTAATTTTTAACATGTGAAAAAAAAAGAGAAAAAAAAAATCTGATCGGGAAAAATGTTCGACACTCATAATGAATCCATATATTATCGAAAGGAAAATGATATAAAATACAAAAAAATCTTCTCTCATTGGTGGAATAATCTGTTCGGACCCCCACTGCCTGCGGCAGTGTATACCTGCGCAAACCATGCGCACCGTTTCTTCATCCACCGTTCCCGCCCTTCTTAATAACTCTATACTTTCGAAAATATCCGCAATCGATTTATCGGGCCTTAAAACTTAATAATACTAATTTTCAAAGTTCTAACTCTTATTTCTATTATTTTGCCCCTTTGCCCTCCCCCCTCCCACTATTCTAAATAATTTTACAAATTCGAAAATATCTACAGTTTATTTGTAGGTGTCAAAAACCTGTATGCACCAATTTGAACGATCTAACTATATTTTTATTTTTTGCCCCTCTGCCCCCCTTCCCGCTCCTCCTAATAAATTTACAAATTCGAAAATATCCGCAATCGATTTGTTGGTATCAAAAATTCTATGCACCAATTTTGAATGATCTAACTCCATTTTTATATTTTGCTCCTCTGCCCCCCCCCCCCCTTTCCCGCTCCTCTTAATAATTTTACAAATTCGAAAATATCTGCAATCGATTTGTACGTATCAAAAACTTCTATGTACCAATTTTTAGCGATGTAACTCTATTTTTATTTTTTTGCCCCTCCGCCCCCTTACCCGCCCCTCCTAATAACTTTACACTTTCGAAAATATCCTCATTCGATTTGCAGGCCTCTAAAACCTCTCTATACCAATTTTGAACAGTCTATCTGCATTTCTATTTTTTTTTTTTTTTTTTTTTTGGTTGTTGTTGTTTGTTTGTTTGTTTGTGAAATCACGTTTTGGCCCCTCCCCCCCCCCTTTTGGGAGGCGAATTTTGCAATAAAAACTATCCTATCTCTCAAGTTGGACCAAATTGCACACAGTGTCCAAATTTCATTAAAATCGGCTCATTAGTTTAGGAGTTCATCGCGGACAAACATAATAAATTTTATATATAAAGATATATATATATATATATTATATTAAATTATAAAGTTTTGATCAATGAAGCACAAATAAGTAAAAAACAGGATTAATTTCACTGTATTATCTTCATTATAATATGAATTCAATTTACACTTCAGTCTAAGTAACACGTGGCCGACTATGCTAACACCAAAAATTTAAAAAGTGGAAATAATTGAATTATACGAAATTTATTAATAGGTTAAAAAGTTGAAGATTCCTTGTGTAGATGGCAGCACCAAATATATTTCAGCTTTCATTTCAACCCAGTCGAAAGGTATCGACATCTGTTAAGTGGAAATAATTGAATTATACGAAATTTATTAATAGGTTAAAAAGTTGAAGATTCTTTGTGTAGATGGCAGCACCAAATATATTTCAGCTTTCATTTCAACCCAGTCGAAAGGTATCGACATCTGTTAAGTGGAAATAATTGAATTATACGAAATTTATTAATAGGTTAAAAAGTTGAAGATTCTTTGTGTAGATGGCAGCACCAAATATATTTCAGCTTTCATTTCAACCCAGTCGAAACGTATCGACATCTGTTAGAATCATTTGGAGTTAACAGATAATTGTAACTGTCAAATAATAACAGACAAATAATTAGCAATAAATTAAAATTGCGACTATAATTTGAGATTTAAACTATCCTATCTCTCAAGTTGGATCGAACTGCACATGGTGTGCGAATTTTATTATAATCGGTTAAGTGGTTTAGGAGTCCATTGAGGACAAACATTGTGACACGAGATTTATATATATTAAGATAATAATCTTCTGTAGTTTGTTTATATGGTCAGTTAAAAAGAGGGAAATGCTATATAAATGTAATGATGGAAGAGTCAGGAGAAAACAAAAAGTTGGACCGTAGTACCTTATTAAAATAAACAAAATAATAATAATTTAAAATAATTGTGTTGGTGTGTGTGTGTGGATAAAATTTTGGGATGCTGAATATGTTATAATTATCGCTTATTTTACCTTAAAAAGATCTCAATAAATAACTTTAAAATGCTTGAAATAAAATTACATGCAACTGATTACTACAACAATAGTTTTTCGTTTATTATCTGTGTCCTTATTTGCAGTTTACTTCTTTTTTACCGACTATAGCTAATAACTTGTTCTTAAAGTATTACAAATCCTTTCTAAAAAAGCAACCCAATATTTTCGTATAATTTCTTATATTAGGCCGATTGAATATTTGTTTCTTTTTTTAGATGCTGAATGTATTCTTTAAACTCAATGTGCCTTTCAAGTGACCTCGAACGTGTATCTTTTCAGTTCCATGGCGTCTCCCAGTAAGTACATGCTTTTAAAATCTGAATTAATACAGTCCATTAATTTGAAAATCCTGAGCTAGTATTTTTTATTGATCTTAAGTTTTCAGAATTTTTTGTCAATAATAACCAGAAATTTTTATACATCCGAAAAGTTATTTGATAAGGTTGAAATATAAGGACTTTTATTATTTTCTAATATGCAGAAAAGTTCAAATGAAGTTTTTATGAAGTATATCATTTCTAATGGCATTTTGCAACATTCTAGAATGATGATGTTAGTTTATTTTTGATGTTTTGGTCTTTTAAAAAATTACCATTTTTAATGATTTTTCTCTTTCAAGGCAGACATTGTCCGAGTTTCCTAAAGATATAGAAAAATTTAAATCTTATACCTGAAAGGTTGTTTTAAATACTATATTATATATAGGTACCAACTTGTACGTTTTTTTAACACTAGTATTTTATTGCAAAAAAATTTTATCATGTTTAATCACAAAAAACTACTAAAAATCTTATTAAAAATTTCCGGTAGAAAGAAAAGAAAATACGTACAAGTTGGCAGCTATGATTGAATGTGCCCTGAAATGTAGAATAATTCAGAAATATAGAATAATTCATTTTAATGACACGAAAACCATCATATAGCTGTTTAATTTCACTTATTTAAACTAACTATTCACAACAACAACAACAACAAAAAAAAAAAAAAAAAGAGAGAGAGAGAGAGAGAGTTAGAGCCGATATTCAAAAGCAGTACCTTCATTCATAGCAGAGAAAAGAGAAATTCTACTTTTGTTAAGTTCGTGTACAAGTAGATGCACTCCTTTTTCTTGTATTACCTATACAATTGCTGAACATACAATTACAACTTTTTCTTTTACAGCTTTTTTTTCTCTTTCTTTCGTTTGTAACTTTGAGAATAAGATTCTGAAGTTCTGGATCAGGTACATGCTGATTTTGTTTGTTCAAAAATACTGCCATTATTGCCTGCATGTTTCTATTTTTTATTTAGATACAGAATTGGACATTGACTTCTTTAAAATGTAAGGTAGGACTTATTAATGGTGCCAAGGGGTCGTAATTCCTGTCCTCTTTTCAGGACACTTTCAGATATGGAAAATTTTCAGGATTTTTGCCACTACTAATTTAATGCAGAAATTTTTATAGTGTTTTCGTAGTAATGTATCATCATTAAATAGAAAAGAGATACTTGCATAAAAAGAGTGTTAGCAATAAAGACAGAAATTTCTCATTTAGGCGAGTTTCCTGAAAAGAGGCGAGGAGTACGATCCTGATGGTACCATACCTGCCAACATCCTGATTAATATTTCATAGTACTGTTAATACCGTCTTTTTATTTACACCAGTAATTCTCTAGCAATTTTTTTTTCTCATTTAATCAGAATTACATTTGGAGAATATTGTTCTACCATAGCATCCTAAACTAGATGCCTTCTGCGTGGCTCGGAAACTTGGCAACAGTTCAAGCTGTAAACAGCGCTACCTGGTACAGATTGCGCGATTTTTTTATTCAACTGTCACCAATAATTTTAAGAAGTGATATATGATATATATAATCGACGTTTCTTCGATTCTATTCACTTTTCATGTATATCAAATCCCACTTTTAAAATTTTTTGGTGGCTGTTGAATAAAAAAGTCGCGCAATCTGTACCAGGGGGTGCTGTCTACCGCTTGAACTGTTGCCAAGTTTCCGAGTCACGCTGAAGGCATCTAGTTTAGGAGGCTATCATTCTATAAAGTTCCTGATGCGATAGAAAAAGCGGGACTAACAATACTACAGAATTTTAATTAGTATGTTGGCAGGTATGTGGTACACATTTAAAAGGAATCAGTGGGGCATGTTAAAGACAGTTTTTATTACTAACTATGGGAAACGAACTGCCAAAGGACGAGAGTTTTGCACTGTGTTCAGTTTTAAGGGGTTAGGGGTAGTCAGAGACACGAAAAAATGATAATTTGCAGTAATTTTTTTTCGCTATTAAATCATTTTATTTTACAAAAGTAATAATATGGC
The DNA here is from genome assembly GCA_963930645.1 of Salticus scenicus. NCBI lineage: Eukaryota > Metazoa > Arthropoda > Arachnida > Araneae > Salticidae > Salticus > Salticus scenicus. Next base: position 204,338,699 of record OZ005654.1, read on the forward strand.
ATTATTATACAATGTTTTGACTTGAAGTCACGAAAATTTGAAAAAAAAAAATTATAATTTCCAAAGTTATAGCTGTTTCTGTTGACCCAGTCCAAAAAAAAGGTCCTTGCGGTGACAATGATAAGTCCTTGGAGATTCATCTAAAATCAATCGGATAAGAAAAATTAGTTTTATAAATAGATAATCCTGGGCCTGATCGAAGCTTTTTTTTTTTTTTTTTTTCAAAAATTAAAAAAATGGCGGACTCAGGAAATTTTTTTCTAAATTTTTGGGAAAAAGTCAACAGTTAATTGGTCTTAAAAAATCGAAATTTTTGAAAAAAAAAAAAAACCTTCGATCAGGCCCGAGTTTATTATGTATTCTAAAAGCTGTATAAATTTCATTAAAATCTACTGAGTGGTTTTCAAGTTACAGTTGTCACCAGTTCAAAAAACATAGTTTTGAGAAAAACGCATTTAAAGTTTCGCACTAGATTTACGTACAGAAATACGAATTATTTAATCACTTACACTGAGTCATCTATTCCTGGGCCATATAATAGTTCTTCAGCCATTGTGGAAGTTTCCAAAACATCAATTTGCCGTTGCCTACGAAGCATTCTGCCTTCCCGAGTGTTGTCGTTGGCGCGCTGATCTGCCACTTTCACACGTGCAGCATCCTTTTTTTTTGCATACTGATGGGAATTAGACCCACTCGAAAAGTAATTATCGGATCAACTTCAAATTTTCAGAGAATATTTATAAGATATTACACTTTAAGAAAATGCAACAAAAAAAAAAAAAAAAAAAAAAAAAAAAATTTGATTTTTTGAAAATCCTGACTACCCCTAACCCCTTAAAGATTACATCCCTTATCGGCCCGAACTTGACGAAAACATTCTTTGGACTAACACTTTGTCGTCAGGATATTTTTCTATTTTCAATAGCAAGTCCCGTCTTTTGAAGTTCGTCTTAAACAATACGTGATTAAATTCTTTAAATTTTATTTTCAACCATGTATGCGGTAAATGTCACTGGTGTATATATTTTCGCCATTGACATTTAAAGAGCTAATTACGAACTTGTAAAACCTTTTTTTTTTTTTTTTTTTTTTTTGTTGTTTTGGGCACTTTTCTCTTTGCAATGAGGAATAACAAGTAATAAAAGAAAAACATTTTTAACTTATTGGATGCATTTATTTCGAGAAAAAATTATTTTATAATATTTAATATATAAACTAATCATTTTTCAACGTACAAATAATTAATTTAACAAACTGTAATTGTTATTTTTCAGTATGATATTCTTTAATACGATTTTGTAAACTTTTGTTTGTTCGTCAGCATTATAAACTCCTCCCACAGTTTTACTTAACAAAAAATATTATCATGCCTATAGACCTTTCTATTCAGTTAATATATTAAAGTAATATACATATATTTTTTAGAGAAACATCTGAAAACGGGGATAGTTTTTACAGTGTGACATGCAAACAATATATTAACACACATTCAATGTTTATTGTAGTACGTAATGATCGAGGTTTCAAAAAGGACCGATTTTTGTTCGTGGTTGTGATCTCATGAAAGTTGTGTAAAAAATGTTTAGAGGATAATGCTAATCCGTTCATTAAAATGTCCCTTGAAATGCTGTTGTGCAGTAGTGTCACCAGATTTTGCTACTTTTCTATTCAATAATGAACAATGATTTTGAGAAGTGATATTTGATATACATAATAGATGATTAATCTTCGAAGTGATTAGGCAACCGTTACAATTAAAATTTAGTGGTGGATATTAAATAAATAGTCGCATAATCTGGCAACACTACTGTTGCGTTGTGATTATGAAATTTCCACTAATGAAGAACGTCTCTACGACTCTAACGTCTCAGAATTTCAATGACGCGGTTTACATTAAGATGATTCCATGCAACAATGAAAGAAAGATTTCTCGGTAAATTCCTGTTAAGTTATACGAAGGGAAAAAAAAGTATGTTGATATTGCTCGCAAATTGTAAATGTATTTTCAAAATGTAAATGTTGTTTTCAAAATGTGTATGAGTCTCCTAAATATGGTTCACCCTGTTACTGGCACAGACATTTTGTCAGTATCTTCGGAGAGAATATGAGTTTTTGTTTCGATTTCTACTGGCCCGTCCTTTCTTTTTAACAGACTTCAAAAAAGAAGGAAGGTTCTCAATTCAAACCGTATATTTTTTTAATGTTTGTTAGCTCATAACTTTTGAACGGATGCTCCGATTTTGATACTTTTTGTTTTGTTGAAAAGGTCTTGGTCTGAAATAGGTCCCATTGTTATATCTTTACGATTTAAAGAAAATACAGGATGCCCCAAAAATCAATCCCAACTCTTTTATCTGCTAACGGCTATAGTGATAAAAATGGTATATAAGTATAGCAAAGTGGCCATGCAGTACAATGTTAAACCGCTTGCTGCGCCACCTGGTAGAAAATAGCGGAGTTTGTGCTCCTATCTCGAAAACGTTTCTAGCGAAAAAAGTGAATTACAAAGTTAAAGAGTATGATCGATTTAGTACAAAAAGATAGTTTAGACATTCATGCTAGCGTTCCTATCTCGGAAACGGTTCAAGACAGGGGGAAAAAGTGAATTATAAAATTGCAGAGCATCATCGATTAAGTACGAAAAGTTAGTTTAGACATTAATGCTAAAAATAGAACGCTTAAAACGTGCATTTGTTTGTTCACAATTTCCTATTTTGTGCACACTTGAACAAAATTGCACACGTTGTAGCGTAGCAGGTGACATTTATGCTATGTAAAATTCAAAGTATTGTTATTGTAAGCGGTCACATCGATTAGCGCATAGACGTTTTAAACCGACTTCATAAAGGAAGAGGTTCTCAATATAAACCATGTTTCTCATTGTTGTTGTTGATGAAATTTATTAGCTTATAACTTCGTAAGAGATGATTTAATTTTAATACTTTTTTTCATGTCGTAATGATCTTGGCCTGAAATAGGTTTCATTATGATTTCATTACGATATAAACAAATTACAGGATACTCACAAAAGTCTGTTCTCAGTCTAATTGCTGATTGCATGCAGCTACACTGGTAAAAGCAGTAAGTAAGTATCGATGTCGAAACTTCTGTCCGTCAGCTGCAATGCATATTTTGCTCTTTGTTTGAACTTTACGCTGCGCAATTTCCAGCACAGCGGGTGACACGTATTCACTGTAGAGTTCAATATATATGCCTAACAGAATTTACAAGTACTACATTTTTTACACATCTTTACATTTCTAAAGACTTTTTAATTTAACGTATGTTCATTCAATAGATAGTTTTTTGCTCATATCCGATAAAGGCAAGAAAAGTGACACAACTTAAAAATGCTGCATTTGAGAAAAATCAACTTAAAAATAACTTGACTAGAATAAAATTGGCACAACTGTCTTTCGAGTGGATAACTTTCTAGATGGAAATGTAACTTTTTTGTTCACATTGTGTGCATTTCATGTATTTTTCAGTGACATGAAGCATTTTTTCAGTTATGTCACTTTTCTTGGAAGTTGTGATTTGTGAAACTGCCGTCGAACGTCTTCTGATATTCTGCTATATGAATAAGTTTTCACTGAAAAGAGAAAAATAAAATCTTTTTGCAAAAAAATAGAACCGACTCCAAAAAAGAACTACTATCAACTAAAAAAAAAAAAAAAAAGAAAAAAAAAAAAAAAAAAAATTGTATGAAATGAAACTGTAAATTGCGTCTAAAAGTATAAAATAATTTTGTTCGCCAAACAACCTATAACACTACAATTAATCATAACTTTTGAAGTCGGCGCAAAATTAAATAAAAATCGATTCCTTTTTTCAATACAAAAATAAAATCCTATTCAAAATACTCATCTCATATTATCACCTGCAAAACGCAGTCGAAAACTACTTTGTTCAAGAAAACAATTAAAATTTCGTGAGCAGCAAAAGTTGGCAAAGATGCTAGTATCTAATGTCCTTGGTGAAAACAAATCACAAAATTATCTGACAAACATATTTAATTTATTTGGGATATCATGAGTATTTTGATAAGGTATATTAAGAGAGTAATCAAGAATATGAAACAATACTTCGTACAATATATATTAATATACATCTTGCGTGTATAAATTTTGTATTACGTTTTGATCGCCAAATCCAAAAGGCACCAAGGATGATAGTTATCAAAGTTATACCAAATTTGCAAAGGAAACTCTAACTTCGTAGAAACATGAATGCCGCATTGTGAAGAATGTACACTGTTCTGTGTAGATGCTACTAATGGACCAATTGTATACAGTGATAAAATAATAAAGGAAACATAAAAATGGATCATTCGAGACAACAGCATTTATTGCTACCGATCTAAAAACAAACCTTTAAAAACTAATTAAATTTTACTTAATTTTGCGCCGACTTCAAAAGTTACGATTATTTGTAGTGCTATAGGTTGTTTGGCGAACAAAATTATTTTATACTTTTAGACGCAATTTACAGTTTCATTTCATACAATTTTTTTCTTTCTTTCTTTCTTTTTTTTTTTTTTAGTTGATAGTAGTTCCTTTTTGGAGTCGGTTCTATTTTTTTGAAAATAAAATGGAAAAAATTAAATTTATTTTTGTGTTGTTTTATTTCAATATACCAGGTGTCCCGTAAGACCGCAGACATTTTAAAAATTCATAGAAATTGAAAGAATTGCTGAAACTGAACGCAGTTTGCGAAAAAGGTATTCTCATGAAGGGGGATATTTTTGGGTGAAGAAAAAGAATAGTTTAATTTTTTTGTTGATAGAAGGCGCTGCACGGATGCGTAACGAAAAAATGCAAATCAAATTCCTATAAATTGCACGGTTTTACGATTAACACAGCTTATTTCTTATTTTGCCTTCTGATTGAGTACACATGAAGTTTTAATTGCGATGCTGACTTGGTGGATAAAGCGTTTTTAAGATGTTTCCGCTCAGGTAAGAACCGTAGACTGAAGCTACCGTTAGCGGTATTGTAAATTGTTTGCGAACTGTAATTTATGGAAATGACGGACACATAGAATAGAATTTACATGTCTGTAAACATCTGCATGCAAATAAATACAGTTTTTTGCAAAAAATATTTGTTCACGTATAACGCCCTCTATCGACGAAAATTTTAACTATTAATTTTTTCCTTACAGAAAAAAAAAAAAAAAAAAAATCCTCTTTCATGAGAATATTTTCTGCGCAAATCCGCGTTCGTTTCTACAAATTCCTTCAATTTTTTTGATTTTTTAAAATGTCTACATTCTTATGGGACACCCAGTATAATGTTTTATTTCCATTAGATTTTGCAAATTAGGTATAAAAGTTTCCGTTTTCTAATTTCTCGGAATATTTTCTAATGCTATAATAAACTTATAATGTTCCGTATAGCGTAAAACATAATGGATATTCACTCCATTTATTTAATGAAAAATAGATAATCGAAAAATCTTTATGTCATTTTTCAAACTTAAGATTTTTTAATTTTAGTTAATAACACGAGAAAAATGTTAATGAAAATAAAGATTTATAAACAGCTATGCATTTGCGTAAGTAATACATTAAATTCAAAAAGTTTTTGAGAGAAAATAATTCTCATTATTTCTTTTCCATTTAGTTGATTTAAAATTTCTGTTCATATAATCAGTGCTAAATTGTTTTTAGAAAGATAATTTTTCATTTTCATTTTCATTTCATTTTTTTTTATGGAATATTCTTATACATAGAAATGTTTCAGCTTCAAAGTAACATTTTTCTTAATTTACTATAACTTGTGCGGATATTTTAATGTTTTAACTCATCTTTGATCAATCAATAGATTATATTTTTCTATAAATTATTTTAAAAGCTTTCTTGTGTACATTGATAATATAAAAGTATAAAAGTAAGACAAACAAAACATTGTGCTTTATTCAAGTCCTCCCCCCCCCCCCAAAAAAAAAAAAAAAAAAAAAAAAAAGCAGCAGGAATGTAATTGTTATAATTAAACCGACTTTTTTCTTTCGATTCAGGTAAGAAGAATGCAATAGAATCGATACTTATCGAAATAAATATTGCCTTGAATGCTTTTTATTCTGCAGTTATTATGCAGTTACAGAAAACGAAGAAAAGCTTTTTTCCAGTTTATTTCTTCATCTTATTATTTTTCTTTTCTAATCTTTTTCGAAAGCTACGGGGAATAACGTATGGTATAACAGGAAAAAAGTTTATGATGCTTCTGTTTTTACTATTTTCTTTTTATAATGTCACGCAGGAGATAATATATCAATGCATATTATTTTATTGGTACATAAATTTCTGACATAAAGAATGAATTGTCTCTGGCTAATCTAGATTTCTGAAATGATTATTGTATTACTGCACATGCACAGTAAGCAATGCTTTTGTACTTTCTATCGTTGCCATCTAAAAGAATTATTAATTTTGTTAGATGCTTCATCAATAATATCGATGGTATTTAATATATGATAAATTTTTATATTATATATATTTTACGGCTAACAGAATGCAATTATAAATTAATTATGTAATTATTTATCTTAAGACTATGATAATTCTATGAAGAATTTTATAGCAAATTGATGAACAGTGTTGCTTATTTTAGGGATTTTTTATTCAATAATTGTTATGTTTGCCTAATTACATGAAAGATTTATCATATATCATGCTTATCAAACATCATTCTTCAAAATTATAGGTAATTATTGAATAAAAAATCCCTAAAATTAGCAACGCTGTTGATGAACTATACCAACTCTTAGGAACTTTTTTATTTAATCGTCACCATCAATTTAGAAGAATGATATTTTATATACATGAGAGTCGATCATACAATTATTCAAACACTATCATTAAAAATTAGTGATTGATATTAGCCCTTTGCCGGCCCAAGCACTATAAACAGAGTTGCCAATTTTCAGGACTCTTTTATTCAACTATCACCAATAATTTTGAGCAGTGATATTTGATATAAATAATGGACAAATAACCTTCGAAGTGATTAGGCAACAGTTACAGTTAAAATTTAATGCTGGATATTGGATAAATATTCTCTAAATTTGGCAAAACTGACCAGACGAGTGAAATTAAATTGGACCAACAAAGGGTTAAATAAAGAAGTCCCTAAAAGTTGGCGACACTACATGAAATACTCTTAATACCACATGCCAGGCCAATGTGGCGGTGTTTTGTTTTTATATTCACTTTCGATGCTAACACAAGTTGCTAATGATTAGAAAAGAAAGACGATAAAGAAGATGATATAAAAAATTATCGATAATCTGTATTTTGCTTGAAGTTTTCTAATGTAACATACGTATGAAATTACAGACATACCTACATTTTAATTTATTCCGTAGCATTATTGGTATCCGCCCTTTCTTAACTCCACCTTATTTGTAGTGAAATTTTCTCCAATATGAAATTACGATTAAATAAGAAGAAAAATACTCTTCAAGAAAAGTTGTGTGAATAAAGGGCGGTTACTAATAATGCTTCAGAATCAATTAAAATGTTGGCATGTTTGACTAGAATATAATGTCATGCCCGAAATTAAAAAGCCTTATCGGGAATTATTATTACCGGTCAAAAATGCTGCATCTAACCACATCTCCCCCGAAACGGGTCCAAAGACTTACCTGCAATGCTAGAACAATTATGAAACTGGATGCATATGCAATGTAAAATGTATAGATGTTAGTTGGATTTACAAAGCTAAGTTATTGAGTACATAAGCATATATTTTGCAGAAACATTCGTCATTGGGTCTTGTTTGGATGGTTCGTTGCCTTTCAGAAGCTGATTTATTGATTCTTTGACTTATATTTACAATTAAATATTTATACCAATATATCTGCAAATAATTGCGTTTATATGTAATAGCATAATTGCCAACTTTTATGCTTTTTGGCTATGGGAGAAAATTAATAGAAAATTTTATTTTATTTAATCATCTATTACAGAAATACAAAAGAAAAAAAAAATTATTAAAAATTTCCGATTACCAAAGATCGGAAAAAGTTGGCAACTATGTAAACGGCATGATTCTCTTATATAGTTGTCTGATACCTTATCAAAGGGGAAAAAAAGGATTTTTTATCAAAAAACATACTCTATCGTTAGTTTTAAAGCTTTGCGGAATGTTTTTACATTATTATTATTATTATTATTATTATTTTAATTTGCATTTTAATTTAGAAAATAATTTTGATTTTTTTTTTTTCTGAGGTAATCAATTTTTGTTGTATTTTTAATAAATTAAAAAGAAGAAGAAAAAAAAAATCTTTCATCATTATCATTATTGTTACTATTATTATTTTAAATATGTTTACTAGAACTCTGTATTTTTTAAAAATAAATATTTAGCAGTTAGGTATTTTTCTAAAATACTTAAAAAAAAAAAAAAAAAAAAAAAAAAAACCTTTCTTCCGCTGTTTATTTTTTATTTTTTCGCTGAGAAAAAAAGAGTTGCAATTACAGCACATCTTTCAAGACATCTTATAATCCATCAATGACAACTTTTTTGACATACCTGCTTAATTTTCGGAAATCTTGGAAAATATATGGTCATAAATAAAAAGAAAATGTATTAGATAGCACATTTTAAAATAAGAATAAACGAAATTTTTTACAGTTTACTTTTACAACATGCATAGAGCTTATAAAAGATTAACTCCATGTTTAACTGACATTGAATATTCTACTTGTTTCATTTATTATTTTAGTGTCATATTAAATCATTTTTGATAAAGGAAAAGGAAGACGAAACAAACATAGCTCAATAATTATACATCTACAGTATTTTTACTCACATAAAGAGTGAGTTTATTACGTACATGCTACTTTTGGTAGTCTATTGTGAAATACAATTTTGAAAAATCCAAAAATTTGAAATTAAGTATTTTAATGAAATTTTAACTCAGAGAAGAAATATTTCTAACGTATGTTAGATACCGTATGTTATGTGAATTACCGTATGTTATGATATCCTTTATCGTCTTCGAAAGTTTTAAATCAATAGGAATTTCATAAAAGATGTGCTCAATACAATAATAATATAACCTAATGAATAATCCGTTTATAATTTGTCAAAATATAATCGGACTTATTGACTGATAATTTCAGCAACAACTGTGGTGCTTATTTATTATGGATTGTTTATAACCATCATAATATATTTTTTAATAATGTCCTTTAGTAATTATTTGCGATTTAATGAGATGAAGAATACAATTTATAACATAGATTTCATTGTTTAAAATGAAACCAGCTTTCTCATGTATCTCGTACAAATAATGAATTTCTTGTTTGTTTTCGAATATGTTGTTCGACATACCGATTTTTTAAATTTAAATTTGATTTTGAATAAACTGAAACGTTCAGATATCTGAATGTACAGTCGGTAACAAAAGTATCCGAACACTAGCAAAAATTCCTATATAAAAAAAGTAGAGTTAATACTGTTTTGTTAAATAAATCCTTGTCGAATCATATTCTTAGTCTAAGAACATGATTCGACAAGGATTTATTTAACAAAACAGTATTAACTCAACTTTTTTTTACATAGGAATGTTTGCTAGTGTTCGGATACTTTTGTTACCGACTGTAGTTTTATTTTCAAGTAGAAAAATAAAAATAACTTTTACATTGATACAATTCAAACTTTTACTACTATTTGTTGAAAATTATGTAATTTTCGCTTATATTTTATTGCCAGTAATTCTAAAACTTTCCTATACAAAAAAAAAAAAAAAAAAAAAAAAAAAAAAAAAATGAGGATGAATTTTCTTTCGAATCGAAAATTTATAATATAAAAAACTGGGGACGCAAAAGAAGTTTATTTTTATTTTTTTCCTTTTGTTATAACTTTATTGCAGAGGTCAGGCCTATTCAATCAAGTGATTGAAGAATCTGAGCAGCTTAGAAATTTTAACACAATAACGTTTTATTATTTTTATAATTATGGAATTATGTATAATTTGTTTCCTATTAATGTTACACTGTAAAAGATAATGGTGAATGTTACAGTTGTTTACGTTGTTACCGTAAAGTGTGACGACGAACAACCGTAAAGCAGGATACAATCGACTCGCCATACAATCTATGTTGTTTTACCGTAAAATGTACGGCAAATAATATATTAAAAAAAAATGTAAATTTACGAAAAATAAACTATAAAAAATATACGGAATACCGTGAAAATTAGGCTGGCACGGAGGTTTCTAGTTTTTTGGTAGTAAATTTAGACATATTTTTTTACAGTGCATCATTCAAATCATACATGCTATTTTTTCAAGCCATTTAAGGCACACTTTTAGAGGTTGCTATATTTTTTAAATATTTACGTTTCTTAAAGTTTTATTCTTTTGAATTCTTTTATGTGTACTAAAAAGTATTATGTTATGTAAAAATGTTCGATAAAAAAAATCACCTATGATTTGTCTACAAAATCTGTTGTGAAACAACTATATGACTTCCATTACCTACTATTTCACGTATTATACGCATTTTTTGGAGATGCGATCAGAAAAGCTAATGTGATCAGAAGACATAAAATTGATCTAACGAAATAGAAATCTAAAATGTTTCTGGTAAGAGAACATTAATAAACGTGTAAAGACACATAAAACAAAGTTTAGATAGCGAGTAAAAAAAAAAAAAAAAAAAAGGAAGAATTATTTTTTGAAACACCAATTTCTGAGATCTAAAACTGACCTACCTAAACAGGATGACTGTTAAGTTTCCTGCAATAACCACGTAATACATGAGAAAGGATATCTAAAATCAATTTTCAAGAAAATCCTTAGAACCGTTTTTGAGATACCAACTTTTACCAAAACTTTGCATGCTGAATATTCAACGGAAAACAATAATTACATACAAAAGGATATTTAAAAGGGAGTTAATATGGCGAGTTTGAAAAAAATCCGTGCTACCGTTTTTAAAATAGCGAGACCTAAGGTCACTTGCGAGACCTAAAACTGAGTTATTTATACAGAACGCCTATCAATTTTCTTGAACTATCCAGCTATATCATTCGAAAGGACATATAATACAGTGTTTATATATCAACTTTGAAGAAAATAGTTAGAGCCGTTTCAGACATATGGACTTACGGTCCCACTTCTGTTTTTCCAATTTTCATCAAAATTTGGAAAATTCATCTGTACACAAGACCTGTCTCAATTCTGAAGTTTCATCGTTCTATCTTTATTAGTTTCCGAGATATGATAGCCAGAAGATTCCCCATATACATACAAACATACATACACACATACACATGTACACACACACTGACCAATTGCCAAAAACTACTTTTTTGAACTCAAAACCCAGCAAAAAAAAAAAAAAAATCTAAAAAAAAAAAAATAATAATAATCTATAAAAAATGAAGAAAAACTACTAATGTGAAGGTATTTGGAACAATCCCAGCTTAAAAAGTCTTAAAAAAAAAAAAAAAAAAAAAAAAAAAAACTATAAAAATGAGGATAAACTGCAGATAAACTGAAAGTATTTGGAACATAAGTTTTAAGGGAAAAATGTTTATGGAGGGGGGAAAATTACCTGCAAATTTTTTGCTGTTCCAAATACCTTCAGTTTATCTGCAGTTTTCTGCAGTTTCTCTTTTTATTTTGGCTAGGATTGTTCCAAATACCTTCATATTCTCTTCAGTTTTTCTTCATTTTTGTTATAGCTTTTTTGAAGACTTTTTTTTAGCTGGGAGACCTTAAAACGTTTACACGTTTTAATCAGGTGAAAACTCGATATCGAATTTTTGGACCGAATACAATACTTCCATTAGTCCGGTCGTCGGGTAATGGAAGTAAAACATAACAGTTATGCAAAACGTAAAATAATAAAAAATAATTAATACTTTAAAAACATTTAAAAAGCATTTTTACTCAAAAAATGTATGTTTTAGGATTTGAGCTACTATTATAAGTTTGTAGATGATAGTTTAGGAGTTATGTCTATCAAGCTAATTGTAATGAAAAATTTCTAAAAATTTCAACACCTTTCTAACTTCTTAACCCTAGAAAATGAAAAAATTAAGGTGTCTTTATAAAAGTAGTTCAAAACCTGGATAATGATACTGTAAACATGAATTCTAAATTTTGTAACTTCAGAAGTAAGAGTGTAGGAGATATCATGTTTTGGAGTAAGTCGTGTCATAGAAAATGCGAAGTAATGAAAAAGCAAAAAATGTAGTTTGAAATCTAAATAGGTCAAAATTTTGCATACCAGAATTTAAAAATCCATATGCTTTGCGTACTATGTATGCTTTATAAAGGTTTGAAGATTATTCCTAAATGAAAATTGAAATATCTGATGTGGACACCGCATGACTTTCTTATTCAGATCTTGAAATATACATATTGTTACGAAAACATTGACATTTTGTTTGAGATTATAGTTAGGTTCGTAAAGGTTACACTCATAAACATTTCTGAAAACAAGTTATGAAAACTAATAGTCCAATCGCAAAAGTTATGATAATAAGATTATATACACCTCATAGAACGAATATCTTTGGCAAATGCACAACTTAGAATTCAATAGAATTCACTCGAATGTAAATAGTCTACTTTTGTTCACTTTCGCGAAAATTAAGGATGAGAAAAGATACATTATATCAAAATAATTAATTCCGTTAAAACTGAGAAAGAGCTTACTAATTCTGGCTATACTGAAATATTTTTCGCCCAAATTCGCTATCTTGCCAGTTCGCCAAGTTTTCCTCCAACACAAATTTTGGCCTTGGTGTCGATTTTGGTGATTTGGTAAAAATCATTAATTTAGAATTGCCAAAGTTTGGAAGTTCTAACTTCAATAAGAACAGAGTTCTGGAAATTTCCGGAAAGGTTTCTAGCGCAGAACTAACTTCTTCAAAAGTCCTGTAAATGACTAACAAGAATATAAAAGAGTCTTTAATGATAATTGTAGACTACAACTTGCCTATTTCTTTACGTGCTGCTTTTTATGTGGTATGACAGTAAGAGTAAAAGTAGATGGCAGTTTTTTTTTTTTTTTTTTTTTTCAATTTCACGAAGGTGGGCGTCGATTTAGCGTCAAATTAGGTAATTCGGCTCCGAAATTTGACGAAAAGGGATAGCTTAGAATTTCCAATTTTTGGAATCTCTAATTTCATTAGGAGTCGATTTGTGGAATTAACCGAAATTATTCATCATCATAATAATCACCGAAATAACTCATTTCAGTGGTTTCTAGCTCAGAACTACCTCGAAAATTCTATGAATCACTGACAAGACTCTCGATGAATTCTAATTCTATCTACTTCGTACTGTGGGATTGTTCCTAAATTTGTGAAATTTCAGCTCTCTAGTGTATTTAACCCTGGTTTTCTTGACTTCTGTCGTACGAATGTCTATTTTATTGAATTGTTTCCAGAATACTTGTTTATTATTGATTTTTGTGGTAAAATTTCATTTAACGCTTTCCAGTATATTCATTAAATAAAGTGCATTCGTTGACTATAATCATCTTATGTCTTTACAAACTACTTTCTACACATAAAAATGTCTACAAAAAAAAAAAAAAATGTATATATATATATATATATATATATATATATATATATATAATATATATATATATATATATATTATGGGCTCTTTCATTAGCTTCTTTTGAAATCTCTGTGAGGAAAGATCATATATAGCTGCCAAATCCTTCGTATATTTGTGACCGTCGCCAATTGCCCATTGCGGAGCACTAATGCGACGTAAAAAACTCAACCAACCAACCTTCGTATATTTGATCATTATGAGTATAATTTTCGGAAATATTTCCAAAACTGAAAGTCAGGGGAAGATCAAAAAAGGAAGTGCACAATTAGATGTTATAAGAAATATGTGTACAAAGTTTTAACGTTACTGACGTGAAGAAAAATCGTGTAAAATTGCAAATACCACTGCGCAGCACTAGTGTGACGTAAAACCCATCCAACCTACCAACCTCTAAAATGGGAGCTCATGTCAAGATCAAAGTTGGAGGTGTTCAGTTGGATGTCATGACAGTAACAAGTATAAATTTACAACTCTCTAAGGTCATTCAGTTTTGAACTATGCGAGATATAAAATCCATTTCGTAAATCGGGATTACAATACTTCCTTATACCTTGTATAAGGAAGTAAAAATGTGTTTTTTGAAGAAAATCACGTATCAAAAGTGTACACATACCTTAAATTTATTTTGCTATTATTGCTTTAGAAAAAACATTAGTTACTTATTAGTTGGAAAAATATAATATTAATACTGGAATAATAATAATAATAATAATAATAATAAAAAAAAATGAAATGAATTTGAAAATTGCATTGACTGATTTCTAAATTTGTAAGAATACCTGAATACATGAATACATACGCAAAGGTGTATCCATCATTATACATCATTACCACTCTACCATTATACAAAAACTAAATTTAGTGAAATTTAGAGACTTGTCAAAAATGTTGCACGCGTAATGAAATCTATATTTATTTATTTTTAAATGTGTTGTTTCTTATGCCACTCAGAAATTCCGAGCCCCGGTAGTAGAAATATCCGGATTTAAGGCAGGAGGGGTGCGCGTTCCGTTTTTCAGAGGAGCGCCACTAGTGAAGAAGTACGACTTATCTCCAGAAGCTGGCGAAATATGGCAGCACCAGCAAACAACAGGAACTTGAATTTTGATCCGGAACAAGGCCGAGTTAAACCCATGTTCCGGTACCCCCAGAGGTATAATTTATGATGGGAACTTTGCGACCACCACGGAATTTAACGTGCACCATTCGCCATTAGCGTAGGACCGAACCCGCAATCTTTCGATCACGAACTCACCGAACAGGCTACCGCAGCCCGGTAAATGTACTCTCCTGAATTGTTTAAATGTACTCTCCTAAATTGTTTAAACTTTATTTAACTTTTGCTCAAATAACTTTTTAAGCATACAAAAGTAGATAACAAAACAATATAATAAATAAATTTTTATATCTAGTTGTGTCTAAATTTTTTCATCATTTTTCGTGTGTTTTATATAACGTTTTCAACAAAATATACTATCATGATTTAACTATTACGAATTTACAAAACGAAAAATTTTCTATCCCAGACTGCATTTCAAACTATTTCGAGTTCGTGATATTCACCTATAATGGGTTTTTTTCTGAGCTTCATATTCTTTAGAGCAAAAGATCTTTTAAACTAAGCTATAGTTTGTTAAGTTTGTAGCATATTTTAAAATCAAACCACATAAAGAAAATTTTTAAACCTTAGTGTTTAAAATCCCACAGTAAAAGTATATAAAGTATAATAAAATAAATAAATAAATACATAAATATGTAATTCGAAAAAAAAAAAAAAAAAAAAAAAAAAAAAAAAAAACAGAGTTACAATTTAAAATTTTCGTGTTTTCAGAACTAAGTTTGTTAAATGTTCAATATATTTTGTAACGTAGATACGTTGAAAAAAAAAAAAAAATACATATATATATATATATTTCAGAATTTCATAACTTGAAATCAAATCCCCTTATTTTTATACAGATGTATATTTATATGTTATATTGATAGTAATAAAAAGTTATATTATGCGATGAATATAATTTCTAGACATTTTTAACTTTCGAAGAAAAAAAAAAAGCGTGGTGTTATAATAAATTTCAGCCTGTGTCTGTGTGTGTATATTTGTCTGTGGCACAATAGCTTCCAAAAAGATAAACCCTTTCTAATGAGGTATTATTATTATTATTATGCTAAAATTATCGGGATATTTCATAGCTATGTTTGATAGATTTTATTTTTTAAGTTAACTAAAATGTAATTTCTCAGAACGTTTTACAGTGATATTGTAAAATTTGTGAGCTCCAACATCTAAATCATCTTAGGTAAGACTTATGAGCTGTCATTCTTTAAACTTTTAAATCATGTTAGATTATAAGTCGCATGGTTTAAGGGATTTGGAGTATGAAAACGCATAAAATAGTCTGGTGTGTCACTCACACGTCTTTCTCTTACCGTGAAATTTAATACTATAAATACAGGTTGGAGATTGAGAGGTAAGATAACGGGTACTGTTATGTAAATCTATGTTAAACAATTCAAATTAGGCTTTATATGATAATTAGAGTTTTATATGATAATTAGTTCTGTGTGTGTGTGGGGGGGGGGGGGCTACCGCCCGCTCAACTCCCCGTTTCATTAATGCACCTACATTTATATACAATTTAATTCTGTTACTAGAATTAAAAGTTTACTTAAAATTATACAGACAATTTTCACACGCAACATTCATTGAAACTTATTAATCTTGATCAAATTTTCCAGCAACAAGCTTATATTAACTTCAAAATACAACATTTGGATTTCCTAAAATTATTCGTTTTTAAGGTACTTTAAGAGACACAGACAAAGATCAAACGTTAATCAGGAAGCCTCAAAACGTGTAAATGTACAAAAAACAAGTGATGAATATTTAGCTTAAAACATACATTATTTACCATACTTCTATAAGGAATTTTTTTCAATTCCCGAACAGCTTGCTTGGAAATGGTAAAATATTATTAGTAACATCCACTAACAGCAAATAACTAGTGTGTTGTGGCCACATGACTTTCTTCTATATTTTCTTATACAAATTCACTCAGTAAAAATAATTTATTAAAATTATAATTAAAAAAAAAAATCTTCCATGATAATGCAGACGATTTCCATATTAGAGAAGTAGTATAACACTAAATATCCGAAAAAAGTTAAATTTATTCTCAATATTACATTAAAAAAAAAAAAAAAAAAAAAAAAAAGTTAAAAATGAAAGAAATCGATAGCTTTATTTTAAATTATTGCAGATCGATGGTTCAACCATTCGTTTTAAAGGTATTGGCGAGCTCTTTTGAAAGATACCCATCATGAAAATTTACTCCCCTCGAGGGGGGACTTCCCCCCCCCCCCCTCAGGGAGGTAGCGAGGCTCCTACATACACAAAATGTTTTTCCCAGTTGACTATCTCTATTACAGAAAATATATATTCGTTTCATTTTGTTTAGTGCAGTCTATTGATGTTAAACTCTACTTACCTGCAATTTCCCCCATGGACGTAATGTATTTGAATACTTTTGAGTGACCCTGTACACGAACCATTTGCTTCATCTTAACGGAAAGCTTAGTGTAGCATCCGTATATGATATACATTAAGAATACCGAGTTTGGAATTTCTGCTATTATTTGTTCTTGAGATATGCTGATAACAGACACAGAGACAGGCAGACAGACACAGGCAGACAGACACACAGACCATTCGCTAAAAACATGATTTTCGTATTCAGGGGACCTCAGAACATGTAAATATAACAAAAACTCACGTACGAAAATTTGACACTAAAGCAATACTTTCTCCACCTTATGGGTAAGAGAAAGTAAAAAAAAATATATCGTTAATTTTAAACTGATTTTGACAAAAGTTAAATTTGTCTATAAATAGCAATTATGAACACGAAGTCCAAAAAACTCTGAATTCGGATAAAAATTACAGTTATTAAAGGTTTCTTATTTTTATTTTACATAATTAAAATGTCTTTTTTTTTTTTTTAAAAAGGACACTTTGATTTTTTTTTTTTTTTTTTTTTTTTACAATTTGTGAGCTGTTTATCTTCCAACTTGTTAGATGACAAATCAGGTATATTCGGATTATTGTATATATATATATATATATATGTACATATATATTTTTTTAAGTAGCAAATTTTTAACCTACTTTCTCAAAAATCTAAATTTGTTTATAAATAGTAATTTTGAAATCGAAAAATCGTTAAATTTTCTTGATAATTAGGTATTTTAAATATAAATAATATAAATTCAAAGTCAGATCTGCGTTGACAAATCATAATTTGAGACCTTGTGCTCTTCCAAATGAAAGTTAGAGATTTTATAAAAAAAATAATATTTAATTATATTCAACGTCTTTTTTTTTTCTTTCTGCCCCCTCCCCCTCCATCTCTTTTTATAACTAGCTTTATACTTGTTATCTAAAGAGTATTACTGTTTAACTTTGGAAACCATTTTGAAAGATACTGTGTTGCTTATTACACGTAGTTTTTAACAGAAAGAATATACATTTATGAAATACTTTTTTTAATTTATATTTTTAATCCAAGAATGATATTTCTCCATTTTCAGCTATTAATTTATAGCAAACGCTAAAATTATTTTCATAGAAAATTTTTTAAATAAGGAAAAGATAGGTTTCGTATAAATGTATACTCTTTGTACAAGCTTGGTCAAAGTCAGGAATTTTCGTTCCACTGTGTATATTTTCTCTATACATTAAAAAGAGCAACTGCCGTCGCTGGCCGATTTTTTTTTTTATCTGCGACCGCATCTTTTCGTGACCAAGAGGCTCTCAGCATCGCAAGAGGTACCAATATTTGCTAAATAACCCAAGCAGCACGTTTATCTTGGTTAGAAATTTCTATCACCTTAATTAGCGAAATATTATTTATAAACGTCGTGTTAATAAAGATACTCTAAGTGCCAACTTGCAAATAGTTCCTCCAAACATATCTTAAAGCCTTCCACGGAAAGAAGAAAGGAGGTAGAAATTTTCGAGCGTTTTTGAAAAGGATTCTTCATAACGGATCAAGGTATGCAAAATACGTCTATACCATTCACAAGAGCATTTATTTCCAATTCTAACGGTATAATTGTTTTATAAAAAATACAGATTTTTTTTATATTAAAAAAAAAAAAAAAAAAAAAAAAAAAAAGAGGTTCAAAACTTCACTTTTTTTCGATCTTTTTAAATCGCCCTGTATGAAAAACTAATCATTCCATATTTTCACAAAAAGTACCTTTAAAAAGGACATTTAATCTTCTTCCCAATCATGTAAAACTTTTAATAAAATACAGATTAACAATTCATATTTTTAAATTTTACGAAATATCAATATTTTTACTAAACATCTTTTAACTCAGAAGGTTTTCAAGATAAATCAGCCCACCAGTGGCTGAGCGGTTCGGCGTTCAAAGCTGGTAGACGTGAGATGCTGGGTTCGATCCCAGGTCACGCTCGTGGACCTAGCCGTTCGAAGTTTTCCGTGGTTTTCTCCGAAACTTGGATAAACGAAACGGCTTGCTCCGAAACGTGCTAAGACCATAGATGTAATAAGACATAGATTGATCAGCGAGAGGGAAAAAATGATACCTTTTTTCTCGGGAAAAGTCACTCTAATGGCTGCTTTTCCCCGAGTAAATCACACAGAGGAATAAACACGGATAATTTAGTAAATAAAATTTGTGAATAATTTATTTACTAAAGGTGAATGAAAAACTCCAGATACAGTTTCAAATTCATTTTTCTTTTTCTTCTTCTTTTCAATACTCTCTAATGGCTGATTTTAGAACTTTTTTCAGCATCAAAAGTTTTTGCTCGATAACATGGGGATGATAGATCTATATATATATTACTATATCTATGGCTAAGACCCCTTAAAAAAACTGCCACGGAGGGCACTCCCACTCAGGCCTAGGACCCTAGTGCAGTCAATTGGCCTTAATCCCCACAAACCAAACTATATAAAAAGAAGGGTTGTTTATAATTTAAAGCTAGGAAACAGAAAAGTAGATTTTTCTATTTTCTATCACTAGGAGGAGTACAGCAATTGCAACCGACATGGAATTTTCATTGTATCAACTTTTTTTTTTTTTGGTCATTTTGCACAATATTTTTATTAAATTTTACTGCAATATCATTAAAGATAATTTTAAATATAAAGAATAAATGATTATACAATAGGCATAAGCTTCATACATTTTCAGAAAATAATAATTTATCTAGGTCACGGACAACCTTCTTTCCAACTGTGCTACATTGATTATTACAGGTCAAATAAAGAATTCAGATGCATCAAAGTAAAGCTCTCTCAATTTCATTTCATTGAAAGAAATCCAGTTAATCTCTCATGATGAATGAGTTTCTATGTCGTTATCGGATTCTTATTTAGTTTACTTTACTCTTGAGTGCCCTAATGAGGGTTTTCTGGAAATAGAAGATTATTCTCTGCATAATTATGGCATGTGAAGTATTTCCTTTTCTGCATTCTAGTCTTGATAAAATGACTACGTTACTGACATAACAAAATTATAATATTTACCAAAGAAATGAATTTTTTTTTTTTTTTTTTTTTCCCAATAATTAAAAGAAAATGACGAAAGGAAAAGAAACGAGAATTTATCTGGCAAAATAATTTTCATAAAAATCACAGAAACTTTAATTTAGAAAAATTATTCGAATGAAAATGGTAAAGTTGAAAGAACTCTCACACAGTGTTATCAGACTTTGTGACTTTTTTATTCAATAGTCACCAATAATTTTGAGAAGTGATATTTCATATACATAATAGAGGATTAATCATCTGTTGCACATATCAAATATCTTTTTTTTTTTTTAAATTATTGGTGAAGTAAAAAAGTCGCAAAGTCTGGCAACACTGCTCTCGCATAAAAGGGTATAAAAATCTAGCTTATGAAAGAAAAATTTGAGTCTATTTCTTAAACTGTAATTGTATTAAAACGATAAGAATTATCAAATTTAGCATGGCTTGTGATATGAACATTTCAAATGAAAATCCTTTTCAGAAAGGCCATGAGAGACTATCTGTCGGATGTTTTATACATCAGAAATCTTAATTCCTCTGGAATTATTCTCTGCTTCATATTAAAATAAAATTGGAAGACAAATATTGAAGACAAATGTCAATAGAAGAACTCTAGTATCAGTATCAATGTTGCCAGTATTAGAGACTTTTTATTCAACATTAACCACTAGTTTTTAATTGTAATGTTTGCCTAATCACATCGAAGATTAATCATCTGTCATGTACATTAAATATCACTCCTGAAAATTATTGGCGATAACTGAATAAAAAATCTCCCTAAATTTGACAACACTTGTACTACGATATCTGTAAAACCATAAGATGGCCTGATCACCTTGCTTTAAATATATTCATAAAAAAGCTCGATCACAATGGTCCAGACAGCACGTCATTTGGTGATGAATGAACAAATATCATATTAAGCGGTGAAAGAAAACGGAAATTAGACGGCTTTGAAGGGAATGCGTAATATTTGTAATACTTATGAAAAGAATCAGTGCGTATATTTAATCGTCAAAATGACGGAATTTCTGTAAAGGTATGACGATGGTTTATTTTAACAATCAGATATACCTGATATTAATGAATGGACGTCAAAATAATTCTTAAAATTAAGAAAATGTGTATTATCATGATTGTCAAAAATATTTATTTCCTGAAGCGAGAACCTTAGGTGGAAAAGATTAGATTTTAACAAGCCACAAATAAATAAATAAATAAATAAAACAGCCAAAAATCTTGAAAAAAAAAAATGTAGATATTTTAAGTTTTTTCAAGTATTTTGAAGAAAAATAAAAACAGCGGGTTTCCTTCTAGATATATTCAGTTTTTTAACGGTTAGGTTTGTTTCGGGAAGTTCGAAATGCCTTCAGTATATCTGCAGTTTTTCTGGAAGTTATCTTAAGGTTTTTCGCTGATTATTTTACATGGGTATGCCCCAATTCATACCGCAATCTAAACGTTACAGTGACTTAGATCGAAAATAATATCACTTTCGGATAAACAAGTAATTATTTCTAACCTGAATCAAACAGTTACCGTTTAGTTATAGTCTGTTGCAAAATTATTGAAGCACACTTCCACATTTTTCATATATTTTTTTAGTTTGATCGCTAATTTTTATCACCAACTTACTTTTTTTTATAAACAGCATAAAGACTAAGATCACCACTCGACAGATATTCACATAAAAAAAGAGTATTAGATGCACATCTTATAATACGAATTATTGCTATTGCTTCAATAATTTTGCTGCTGACTGTAAGTGACAAGCAGTACAAATGTGGTATGTACACCAATGAGATTACTTGGTTGAAATCAAACCGAAAAAATTTAGAACTTCATTTTTTCGATGAAAAATCATGTACTAACCATCAACAATTTAAACAACATATAATGAAGCAAGAATAAAATTTTTCTTTTTATATATCTGTAAAATACAAATAACTGCTGCCCATAAGCATTTAACATGTGAAATTGCGTTCTTATATTCTGTTCCTATATAATATTCTATGGTTTCGATTACAATTTCAAATATAATTAAGTTAAAAGTAATTTTTAAAAGTATAGCTGTAGCACATATAAAAAGGTTTTTAACTTAGACTGAATAATCAAATTTTTTCTTGGAACTTGCTGTTGTATTTTAACTTTTTACACATAGCAATATGTATACGATATTGTCCTACATAGGGTAGATAAGTAAAAGACGTTGTAGTAAATATTTCTATAAAATCATCTCGGTACAACTTCAGTATATAGGGCCCCTACTGGCAATTTTTAAATATTTGTTGCCATTTTGGCGATGAATTGAAATGCCTATGGCAAATGCTTAAGTAAACACCATGGCGTGAAACTTCCGAGTTACTTCGGCACAATT
The DNA here is from genome assembly GCA_963930645.1 of Salticus scenicus. NCBI lineage: Eukaryota > Metazoa > Arthropoda > Arachnida > Araneae > Salticidae > Salticus > Salticus scenicus. The sequence goes on from OZ005654.1 coordinate 204,361,232, forward strand.
TTCAAAAATCGCCAAGGGTATCCTACACTAAAACTGTTCCATCCTGATCCTCATTTTCATCATCACTAAGGATTATCTATATTGTTTTTAATCTTTATTCATTGATTTCTTGTAAAAATTTATACTTTTGAGTACAAATAAAAAATATGTATTTAAGTCGAAAATCTTTATATAATATTTCAAAAAATTTTCTTTAACATATTAAAGAAATGTTTTACAATTTTATAACGATTTCTTTAATTTGTTTCAATTTCTTACACCCTGATATAGGGTTGCATGTACACACACACACACACACACAAAATAAAAATAATAAAACAAAACGCGCGCACTAACACATGCAATAAAATCATGCATATTCATAAATTATGAAAAATTTTGTAGTGAAAGAAATAGACAATGTGGAAAAACTACAAAATTTACAGAAAACAAATTTGTATTATTGTTTGCAGTTTCTTTAACTTTTATTTTATAATATTTAGATTTAATTTCGCTTGCATGCATTAAAGCAACAAAAGGATTTTTTAAAATAAATTTTAACCGTAAGTACCTTGAAATACTAACTAATATCGTATTTAATATCATGCTAAAACTGATGCGGTAATGTAACTTTAAACAACAGAAAAGAAAACAAAAACAATTAGACATTCTCCAAAACATTTTTGCCACTTTATACCGAAAACTTGGACAATTGACCGCTTACTAACTTATTAAGGAAAGAAACAAATCGTCGTTAAAGATATGGCAGAATGGCCAGATAAATTAATTTTTAAAACAGCCTGTTTTATTTCTTTCCTGATTAAGCAACGTGTAGCATAACTAAATAAATAAGTGTCAAGTTAAATTTTTTAATATTTACCATATGAATAGAGAAGAATTTTTAATTCAAAACTAACACAAGCAATTTAAAAAAATTAGTAAAAAAAATAATGCATTTTTCGTTATAGACGTATTTTTCACATGAGTGGTCAGCGTCCCACTATGGCGTCTGCGTATAAGAAAACCGCGTGACACTGCATCTTGTCCACTGTGGTCTCCTATCCATGTTATGCCAAACCATTTAATATTAATCAGAATAAGATTCAGTGAAATATTTTAATTTTTTCTCGATGAATTTATTTTTATTTTTATGTTTATATTGTTTTATTTTTATTTTTATGACGATAAATCAGTAGAAATTCATGGACTACCATTGAAAAGATTACTGACAGACTAAAGTACTAATAATTCTATTGTATTTCGCCATTTAAAAAAACTTGTATACACTTAAGGATCCTTCAGAGACTGGCAACTTAAGAAATCTGCAAGTCGGCTCTATTGATATTTCTTTGATCTGATTTAGGAGATCGACGCTCGCTGCCATCCAAGCTCCCAAACCTCCTAGTGCGATAATTGCATGAGAAGGGGGGTCTCTTTTGTAAAAGAGCAATAAAAAGTAATGTCCTTCATTGTAAATGTGTGCAAAATGTCAAGGGTCGCTTTCGGACAATGGATAATTTATGAGTTTTGACGCGCTGCATGTTGCTAGTATCTGAAGGAAGCTTTATAGCGATCCGATATATGGATTCCGCAAATGATAGAACGGGTCCAACGGAAACATTGGCCAATGTTTCTCTCTTTGCCGATCAACAAAACTAATCTTTCTTGATCATAACAACAGCAGAAGAAGGGGGGGGGGGAAGAAAGGAAAGAAAGAAAGAAAAAGGAAAAGTAGAATTTATTGCAAAGGATGAGTTGCATCCAATGAAAGTGCGTCACTTGTGGTATTATAGAATAAACGATTTTCGAAATGTATCCAAATTTTTAAAATGGTTTTTAACAATAGAATTATCAGTATTTAGTCTCTCAGTAACCTTTTCAAAAATGATCAACGGATATAACTAGTTAAATCAGAAATAAAATCATGGGTAAATTCAGCGCGAACTTTTGTAATCACACAATATTTCCAAATGACATGCATTCGATCAATTCAGTCCATTATAGTGTCAATGAAAAAATGATCGTGCACAAGATTTTCAATAATCAATTTAATGTTCATGAATAAGTATATAACTTTGTTAAATTTCATTATATTTAAGCTTTTTTTTTTTTTTTTTTTAATAAATTTATTTCCAATCAAAAATATTAATCCTAAATATATAAAATAGATATCAACGAGAATTAAAATACATATATATATATATATATATATATAATATAAAAAAAACTGCCCATATATTCAATTGCGAACTAAAGAAAAAAAAAAAAAAAGATTTTTTTTTAAAGGGTTACATTAAAAAACAAGAACAAAAAATCGTTCGGTGCGCATGGATTATGAACATTTTCCAAATGTACGCGATTGTTGTATCGTATAACTTTCCATGTTCTTTGCCTACGTAATCACACAACGGACAGGCAGTAGTTCTGAAAGTCATACAGATAGACTAATTTTATTTATAATCATTCTTAAACATTGTTAGAAAGTGTTAAAAATGCTTAACCCAAATAAAACGTAGCCCTATTCGAATTACAGCCCTTAATGTATATGAATATTTTCGTGTAGCCCTGTAAATCTGAAGGTTAACAAAATCATATTCTATACAAAATATTATTTTACCATATTAACAATAAATGTCAATTTCTTTATGATTTTTACAATACAAAGTTTTTTAAATATAATTTATAAAAATGCCTGTCCTAAAATACAACGCACTGGCATTTCTTTTGGGATGTCCCAGTAGACAAACCAGTTGCACAGGACCTATTGATGCTATTTAAAATAGGGAACATTCCATAATAAATATGAATATATTACGAATGCTGGGAGCGGGCAGACGGTCAGAGAGACAACTGGACAGTCGGACAGATAGATGCACAAATTGAGATCATATTCACACTTAAAAAATGTTAAAAAGTGTTAAATCGCTCAATGTAAACGGAAATGCAATTCTATCAAATTTCCAATAAAAGCACTCAATGTAACTGAATATTTTTGTGTGCCCCTGTAAATCTAATTCTAATCATACTACAGTCTGTAGAAAGCATTCTTTTGTGCATATGAATAACATATTTCAATTTTATTAAGATTTGCTTAAAGTAAAGTTATTAAAATATGGTTAATAGAAATACCTCTCATAGAACGAATGCTTTGTAATACTTTCGAGTGTCCCTGTACACAAACCAGTGGTGGTATTCATACCATTTTCTATAGCAAACATCCGATAGTGAACTTGAATAACATATTTCAATTTCATTGAAATTTGTGTAAAACAAAGGAATTAAAATATCGTTCATAAAAATACCTCTTATAGAACTTTCGAATACTTTTGGGTGTCCCTGTGCACAAGCTAGAGCTGTGCTGTGCTGGAGGTATTCACTCCATTTTCAATAGAAAACATCCGATAGGGAACTTGAATATCATACATCAGTTTCAAGAAATTCCATGAATATTTAAGGGAATTAGAACGCGGACAGACAGACGGACAAACAAACAGACAAACCGAAGTCATTAACTCTTTTCAACCTCGTTGGAAAGTGTTTAAAAAAAAAAAAAAAAAAAAAAGATGATTTTTATACCTTTTGAAAAAATGTAGCGACAATATTAAATGAATGATGCTGTAATTTTAGAAATGTGTAGTCTATATAACATTCTTCTTTACGTTTTCACAAAACTGAAATCTTCATTCCACATTTTTTTAATCCGGATTTTCCCCAAGGATAAACGCATTTCACGATTCATAAAAAGAAAAAAAAAATCTTTTCTGTCACAGAAAGTCTGTAAAGAAAAAAGGAAGATAAAAATAATATAAAAATATAAATCGAAGACATTAACAAAATATCTTTCGAAAAACGTCTCTGCAAATGTAAATTTTAAACCGAGCTGAAGTTGCATACGGAATTCATTTGATCAAAATTCGCAAAAAGTATAAATGTTAACAGAACCTGTGAAATATATAATATAGCATAAATATATATTTCATGTCGTTTATTTCACCCGGAAAAACTGTGTTCTAGACATATATATTATAAAGATATATTTTCCTTATTTCTTGTAAAATAACTTTAGATACAAATGTTGATCCATATATCTTATATCTAGACAACGAATGGTGAAAAAATAATGTTATTATTGTTTCAGGTGTTTCGCAACAAAATGTAACTCCATATTTCAAATACATGTGAATTTTAACTTACTCTGTAGAATAATATTGTCAAAATGATTCAGCAAGGCTAAAAAATGGTCTCATATACCTCAAATATTACTTTTTTAGATTATTCTTGTGAGGTCTATTCCCAAAATTTGAATTTTGTCAGTGAAATTTACATCTGCGTTACCCAAAAGACCTGATAGACTTAAAAAGGGACAGTTTCACTGGAAAAATCCCTTGACGGAAAGCCTTTATTTAAACTTAAGCAATAGGAATACATCTTCAATAAGTAAATAAAGTAACACTTTTTTTTTTTTTTGTAGCTTGCTTTTGAAACTTCGATACTATTTGAAAGTGATCAACGAGTTTCGTGTAATTTTCTAATATAACATGTATTTTTTTAATATAACAGTATTTTTTAATCAAAATCAGATCAAAATCTATATATGTAAAATCCTTTGTCCTGAGTGAGTGAGTGACAGTTTCATCATCGCCCAGCCCAAACCCTTAGGCCTAGAAGCATGAAATTTTATGACAGTATTCCTTCTATGACATAGACATCCACTAAGAACCGATTTTACAAAATTCGCCCCCCCCCCAAGGGGGGAATGGAGGGCAAAACGTGATTTCCCCAAATCCTTCATATCTCAAACAAAAAGAAAAAACTGATATCCGTAAAATTTTTGCTTTAAAATATAGCTAACACAAATACCTAAAAACTCCTTTTTGGAATTTTAGAAATTAAGTCCCCAAGGGTAGGGGGAAAAAGAAAAACTTTATCTATTTATATCTTCTATATAATATAGATATTTCTTCTATAATAAAGTTTAAAATTTATTTTAATTTTTAATTGTTACCAAAGAAGTTTACGAGTTCATTTATTTTTCGACGTAAAATAAAATATATTTTCACACGAATAATAATAATAATAAATATTAAATATAAAATTTGCTTAGGCTAAGGCTCCTGTATATACGAGCTGGCGCATCCGACATTTTTTTGCCTTAGGGTTGCCGCATGTACCCAGCGTGATAAACAAACGGCAACCATTGTTTCTACCGTCTTGCTCGTAATTTTAGTGAAATAAACTGCAATATGGGAGGTTGTTTAGCAATAAACTGCTGTAAACACTCCAGAAAAGGATACAAAATGTTTAGGTTTCCTTCGGATAATGCAAGAAGGAGAAAATGGGCTGCGAATTGTCGTCCAGATTCTTGGATACCGGGACTTAATGCACAGCTTTGCATAGTAAGTTTTATTGTTATTCACTTATACTTTTCTTTGCATTTCTGACATTTATAAAGTAAAAAATTTAAAAAAAAGTATTATTTAAATCTAAATATGTATTTTAATAACCATAAATTATTTTAAGAAACGCTTTTTTACTGTGTGTTTGTAGAGTCTTGGCGACGTTTTTTTGGTTCGCAAAGTTGTCTTGTTCCCGTGTTCTGATAGTATTAGGTCGTTGAAAAAACTTTCCAATTTTAATTGGTACGCTCTTTTTTTTTCCCCCTTTCAAATGTTATGAATTATTTAAGAAACAGAAACAGATTACTTGTGTTGCTCATCATTTTTGGTCGATTTTATTTTTAGATGAAAATTTCTTAATACCACCAGTGAAGCGATAAAATCGCCAAGCGGAATTGCTGTCCTCTTACGAGGCAAAAAAATGGCGGTGATGCGCCGGCCTATTATTTATTTAAGGGGCTCTAGCTTAGGCACATGATAAAATGACGTCATTATAAAAATTAAATAATAATAAAATAAAAGCTAATTAAAGAGCTTTATTTATTGATAATCCTTGGTATGTTTTTAACTTTTGATGCTGAAGTAGATAGGACATTTTTCTCCAAGAACACTATTTTTGTGACAGCTACCTGAAGCCAAGTAGCCCATAAAAATATAAACAAATCTGCATATATAAAAGAGTAAACTCATTTACTCATTCACTGACTCAACACTGCCATAGGGATTCTATGGGAGATAGAGTACACAAATTTTGGTGATCATGTTGGTTTTAGAACTCTGACCCCCCCCCCCCCCACCAAGACGGAATTTTGCGAAATACCCCCGGTTCACCATGGGGAGTAGAAGGCATAAACACATTTATAAGCATAACTCGGCTAGAAGTTACTTCACGGTGAAGAAATTGCAGAAGGAAAAACCAGACTAGAGTACAAAAATATCATTCTCTGCGATTTTGGAATTTTGGATTTTTAAGGGGGGACGGGGGAAAACGATTTTCGGAGGTAAATTAAGCAAAATACAAATTTTCGAATTCTTCACCAATAATAGCATGAACATATAAAAAACCGTCAAGCGTCTTCGTGAGAATATTTCAAAAAACTCGTTATTGTTTTTTTGTGATTTTCGATTTGGGGGAGCAATAAACACGTTTTCAAGCATAACTTAGCTTCAAGCTATCTCAGTAAGATTAATTTTCATGTATGTGTTGGTTATGCGTTTCCAACACACAGTTTAAAGATATTTTACAAAATGTCCCTCTCCCATTAAGGACAAGAAAGGGCCCAAAGCACGCTTTTAAGAGTAACGCTGCTTAAAATTATCTCAGGATATCGTTTTTTCGATATGTCGATTGGGTGTGCGTACTCACGACACACACCACAGTGGGATTTTGTGAAATTTCCTCCTACCCCACTTAGGTGTTAGGAGTGAGACAAAAAACATGTTTCTATGCGTAACTCTGCACCGAACTCTCTTAAAAAAGCGATTTTTTATGTGCGGAATGGTTATGGATTCCCAACACGCACTATAAAGGAATTTTGCGAATTTTCTCCTCCCCTCCTTAAAGAGCGGGGAGGGGGGGGGAGGACACACGTTTTTAATAGTAATTCTGCTCTAAATTATCTCATAAAAGCGATTTTTTGGTTATGCGTACTCAACACACTTACTACAAAGGGATTTTTTAAAATTCCATCCTACCTCCTTGGGGGTTGGAGGGGGGCAAAACACACGTTTCCATGCGTAATTCTGTTTCAGATTACCTAAGAATGTCAATATTTTTATGTGTGAGTTGCTTATGTGAACTCAACACACACTACAAAGGGATTTTTCAAAACTCCACCCTTCCGCCCTTTGGAGGGTGGGGGGCAAAAACATTTAAGAACATTTTTTATCAATTCTTACGGTACATTTTTTTTTTTTTTTAAATACGGATTTTTTATAATTTTAAAAAAAGTTTTAAAAAGGGTCGAAAATTTATCTTTTTCGCGATCGTCTTATTTGAAACGCCCTGTACGACCGAGTAACTCTTCCATTTCTTAACAACTGGTATATAAAGAAAGGCCATTTAATCCTCTTTCGAACCACATAAACATTTTACAAAATACGGATTAGCGATCCATATTTTTAGATTTTACGAAACATCGATTTTTTCACAAAAAATTTTATAACTCAAAAGCGTTTAGAGATAAATCATTTCTTTCTTTCTTTCTTTCTTTTTTTTTTTTTTTTTTTTTTTTTGTATATAGATCTCGCTTTCATAATTTAATTCCCAAAAGATTGAGAGAAAATTTCAAAAACTGAATGAGTTATAACTTTTTTTAATTTTAGCCATTGAAGCATTCATTTGAATAAGACGAACTTCATTCTATGAGATTGTAAAATGTGTTCGTTGCCGTTTCCACGGCAACCACTTTACGGAACAAAGATGCCTGATGGAAAGGAAAAAAAAAAAAAAAAAACTTGAACGGAAAGAGAAACATGTATTTAATGAGGTCACGTGTTTTGGTACTGCGATTAAAAATTGCAATTTCGAAAAGGCTTTAGTTTTTCAGTGTCGCACACTAAACTTGGTACAAAGAACTAACATCACAAGACAGCCTTGCAGTTCAAATTTCATCGACTTTGCAAAAAATTTACATTTTAATTGGAAATTAAATTTTATTCTAATACGCGTATTTCAATTTCTAATTACGATTAATTTATTTTTAATACATCATTCGAAAGATATTTTGAAGTTCTTTTGTATTATTCAAAGTTTTCAACAGATTTACACGTTTTGAGGGTCCTGAATGAATATTCTTTTATGGCGCTGTAATATTTTCAAATTTCAATATTTCTATTTCTAATTATGATTAAATTATTTTTAATACATCATTAGAAAGTTATTTTAAAGTTCTTTTACATTATTCAAAGTTTTCAACAGATTTACACGTTTTGAGGTGTCCTGAAGCCGTTTTCTTTTATGGCGTTGTAATATTTTCAAATTTCAATATTACAATTTCTAATTATGATTAAATTATTTTTAATACATCATTCGAAAGATATTTTAAAGTTCTTTTATATTATCGAAAGTTTTTACCAGAATTTCACGTTTTGAGGTGTCCTGAATTGGTTTTCTTTTGTCTCTCAGCTGCTAATTAAAATAATTTCATAAGTAATACATCATTTGAAAGCGTTGTTGATTTGGAATTGAATAGTACATTACAGAAATTCGATATTTTGACATTTCTCCTGATTTAAACGTTTTGAGGTGTCCTGAATGGGTTTTCTCTTTTGTCTCAGGTATTAATTAAAAAAATTTCATAAGTAATACATCATTTGAAAGCTTTGTTTACTTGATACGCATTTTAAAGTACTTTTACATTATCGAAAACGGAATTCGAGATTCCACCCGATTTACACGTTTTGAGGTGTCCTATGGCGCTGTAATATTTTCAAATTTCAATATTTCAGTTTCTAATTATGATTAAATTATTTTTAATACAACATTCGAAAGATATTTTAAAGTTTTTTTAAATTATCGAAAGTTTTCACCAGATTTACACGTTTTGAGGTCTCCTGAATGAGTTTTCTTTTGTATCTCAGCTACTAATTAAAATAATTTCATAAGTAATACATCATTGGAAAGATTTTTTGAATTGGAATCGAACTGTGGAATACAGAAATTTCTACCGCCAGATGGCGCTGTAATATTTTCAAATTTCAATATTTCAATTTCTAATTATGATTAAATTATTTTTAATACATCGTTCGAAAGATATTTTAAAGTTCTTTTAAATTATCGAAAGTTTTCACCATATTTACACGTTTTGAGGTGTCCTGATTACGTTTTCTTTTGCACCTCAGCCAAATGAGTTAGATCGTTCAAAATTGGTATACGTAGGTTAATTAAGAGGGCCTGAAAGGGTGGAGAAGAAATAGGCGTGCACCGCGCGCGTATCCCTTAACTTGTGCGCGCGCAGAGCGCACGGGACTGCGCTGCCGAAGGCAGTGGGGACCCGTCCCGACTTTTTAACCAGTGAGAATTGATTTTTTTGATTTTCTTCTCTTAAGAATAAATACTTGATTTGAGGAGGAATATGTGCGCGCGCATAGGACTGCACTTCCGAAGGAAGTGGGGACCCGGTATGAATGTTTACCCGATCTGAAATGATTTGTTTTTTTAGGGAGCACGAAAGGTCAGGGAAGGAATAGGCGCGCGCAGCGCGTGTATACCTTAACTTGTGCGCGCACGGGACTGCGATGCCGGATGCAGTGGGGACCTGGTCTGACTTTGTACCCGATGAGAAATGATTTTTATAATTTTCTTTTCTTAAGAATAAAAATTTGACTTGAGAAGGAATATGTGCGCGCGCAGCGCGCATGGGTTTGCGCTGCCGAAGGCAGTGGGGACCCGGTGTGAGTTTTTACCCGATCAGAAATGATTTTTTTTGGGGGGAGCACGAAGGGTCAAGGAAGGAATGCGCGCGTAGCGCGTGTATCCCGTAAGTTGCGCTCGCGCAGCGCGCACGGGACTGTGCTGCCGAAGGCAGTGGCGCTCTGGGCCGACTTTTTACCCAATCAGAAATGATTTTTTTAAAACTTTCTTTTCTTAACACTAAAAGTTACTGTTAGTGATTCATTAATTATAGTGATTGAGTGATTTTGAGAATTCAGTCATTATAGTGATTCATTTAAAAATACTGACCCGCTAGCGGGCGGAGCTCGCTAGTATCATATAATAATATGTGATTTTTTTTTTTCTGGGAAAAAAAAAATCAAAACTGGAGAGTTGCACTTTTTCGGGGTATTTCAACAATTTATTCGAAGCTCCGAATCGTTTGCCAATAACGCCGAGAGACAGTTGCGTTTCGAGACCAATGTTTTGGTTGAAATTCAGGTTTAGTAGCTAGCATAACCCTAAAGTAACTCAGTGTTTTATGAGCAATGGTGTAGGTTTGTCCTAAACTTGGTTCGGAGGTATGTCACCACAATTAATTATGTTTTCGATAACTAATCCTTCATCAAAAACAGATTTGAAGTTCTGCACTATACAAATGGTTACATGAATTTCGCTTAGGTAGAAATTTTATTGATCTCATTAGTTAATTAAACTACATCATCCTTGCATAGTTTGGAGCAACATTAGATTAAAAAAAAATATTGCTATATTGCACATGAGAATGTACTGGTCCGCTATCGAAAAGTTCTTTAACCCTTAAAGTGGACAGCAGAAATCTAATTTTTTTTTTTTTTTTTTTTTTTTTTTTTTTTTTTATCTATGAGATTATAAACATTTTACAACAAACTCCAACTTTAAGAAAAATGTGAAATAGATATCAACAATTTTGTAGAATAGAAACACTTTTAAATATCCCACATTATTTAAATAAAAAGGTATTTTTAAAATGTGAACAGTCATGACTGGTCCTCGAGCAGAAATTATCGCTGCTATGAGAAAAATAAGTTTGCTTTCATTTATAGAGCGATCGGTTTGTAGATGTATGAGAACCAGGTATAAGAAACAATTTTATGTTCACTCAACCAAGCAAATGATACTTTAGTTATTGGTCCGTCGGACTACCAGATATTCATTGCCGATCCATTCGGTTTTTTAATGGTTTGGGACGCATGGACCAGTAATTTGAGCGTTGGTTTGATGGTTCCACTCATGGCCGAGAGATTCTGCTTCTTAAGCTGGCAGAGAGAGAAGCTCGGTTTATACCCAAGTCGCGCTTGTCGGCTTAGCTGATCGGAGTTTTCCGTGATTTTCTCATAAACTAACTTGAATACGGGTTAGCCCCTGCAAAGGCTCCCTACAGAGAGCATCTCACTCAGGTCTAGTATACTCGCGCAGCCAACTGGTCTTAACCTCACACCAACATCATAGTTTCTAGGTTTGGTTAAAGAAAAAAAAAGAGAGAGAAGGAAATATTTTCTAGTAAATTATATATGCATTTGTATTGAAGAACTAATTTGTTAAAATTATATCTTTTTAAATGGCTACACTCTCAAAAATTATATACTCAATTTTTACGATTCAGACATATTCGGGCATAATTTCGTTGTTTTTGACAACCATTTGTCAAGCAATCACGTGATTTTTGAGGAAACGTGAACTCTCAAATATTTGACGAAACTGTTTACTCACAATAGCATGTGCTAGCTTTCATTACCGCCATATTGGTTTTTTTCCTGTGTTGTTTGGACTTTACGTTACAAGGACTTTTGTTTGCCGGCCTTGTGGTTCGGTCGGTAGGCCGGCTATCCTCTGGATTCCCAGGTCTCGGTTTCGAATCCCGGTGCGGACATGGATGTTTGTGATGTCCTATATCTACAAAATATTGTGTGTGGTTGTTTCTGTGAATTTCTGTAAAAATATGGATCAATTGAAACATAGGTCTCAAAGCTGTCAAATAAATGTCCAAATGACATATTTGTTTGCTCTGTTTATTTATATTTTCATTAAATATAATTAGGATTTAATGTCTAAAGCAACGATCTTGCAGGTAATTTTATAATTTTATAATTTGTATTTTATTCTGTATCCCGAAACTAGGATGAATAATCTGGAGTGTCACTCACACAACTTTCTCTTACCCTGAAATTTAATACTATAAATACAGGTTGCAGATTAAGAGGTAAGATAACGAGTACTGTTATGTAAACCTGTGTTAAACAATTCAAATTAGGCTTCGGAAGAGTTTTATATGATAATTAGTTCTGTGTGAGGGGGGCTACCGCCCCCCCTCAACCCCCCGTTTCATTAATGCTTCTACATTTATATAGAATTTAATTCGGTTATTAAAAAATAATTCTGTTTTTTAAAAACAATTTATTCAAATCTTTTATGATAATGCAGACGATTTCCATATTAGAGAAGTAGTATGACACTAAATATAAAAAAAAAGTTGAATTTATTCTCAATATTACATTAAAAAAAATTGTTAAAAATTAAAAAAATCAATACATTTATTTTAAATTATCGCAGATCGATGGTTCACCATCCATTCGTTTTAAAGGTATTGGCGAGCACTTTTGAAAGATACCCATCATGAAAATTTACTACCCTCGAGGGGGGACTTCCCTCCCCCCAGGGAGGTGGCGAGGCTTCTACATACACAAAATGTTTTTCCCAATTGACTATCTGTATTACAAAAAATATATATTCGTTTCATTTGGTTTAGTGCAGTCTATAGATATACATTTAGAATACCGAGTTTGGAATTTCTTCTACTGTTTGTTCTTGAGATATGCTGATAACACACACAGACACACAGACCATTTGCTAAAAACATGATTTTCGTATTCAGGGGACCTTAGAATACGTAACTATAACAAAAACTCACGTTCGAAAATCTGACCCTAAAAAAAATACTTTCTCGACCCTATGGGTAAGAGAAAGTAAAAAATGTATCTTTACTTTTGACGAAATTCGTATGTTCAAACAAGTGACGAAAATTTTCTCAATTTGACGAAATATTCGCTCGGAGTATTTCCCTGGAAACGGTTTCGTGAAAATTAAAGAAAATTTCATGAAATTTGAGGATCCATTTCTGAGAGTGTATATAAGAAAATATCTTGTTCAGTTTTTTTTCCTTACTATGAAGAAACATTGCTTTATTTACTTCTTCAAGAAGCAATCAGCAAAGATTTATCTTACAAGGAGAGGTCACAACATGGAAAATTCAGATCGGGACGAAATTGCGCAGGATTGTAATACACTATAAGGGTAACAACATATTAAAGCAGTAGGACCCACTATCCACAAAATTTCGAGAAAAAAGCATTTAAAGTTTTAGTAATCTTTAAATACAAGTTATTTCACAATGGAGTAGGCGCCTCAGTGGTGTGATCCTAAAGCGCGAGTCTCCCAACTAGATGACTTGGGTTCGAAGCTTCCTACGTGACTACTTTTTTTTTTTTTCTTCTTCTTTAACTTTTTATGTAATCTTAACTTTTTATTTATTTTATTTTACAATTCAATTCAAATTTTGAAAATAAAAAATTATTTAATTTTCTTGAGTATAAAATAACTTTTTCTATTTTTAATATTTATAAAAATACAATAAAATTATATAACTTAAAAAATAAATTTTAGTTTTATTTTAACTGTAAAATAAGGTAAAACTAAAGAAACTGTTTTTAATTATTTATCTAAATATTTTATTTTAGGTATATTTAATTTTATTTTTTAAATAAAAAAAAATTACAGAGAAATGGGGATTTTAATTGGATATATAATTACTATCTAAATTAACTAATTACTTCTCCAATCAATACAGTTTCTTGAAAAAATATAGTATAGGATTACGATGCTATTAAATTATTACAGGTAAAGAAATGTTATCTTTAAATGAAGATTTTAAATGTTAATGAACACCGTTTTTTTTTTCGATAGCGACTTCTTTTTTTTTTTTATCCTTCTGTGCACAAAATAAAATTATTAACAAGCTAGAAGTGTTTACGTAATTTATACACATTCAAACCAAATCAGGAAGCTCAAACCAAGATTTAAGTACACCTGCTAACTATTTTACACTTTGTTTACTGCTTGCTTATTTTTTAATTATTTAAATATTTGTCTGTTTTTCTTTATGTTTCTTATTTAGGGTTTTGTAAAACTAAACATTATTTTTTAAGTTATAAAAATTTATTGTATTTTTAAGTTATAAATATTAAAAATAGACAAATTTATTTTATACTCAAGAAAATTAAATAATTCTTTATTAAAATTTTCAAATTTTGAACTGAATTGTAAAATAAATAAAAAGTTAAGATTACATAAAAAGTTAAAGGGAAAAAAAAAAAAAAAGTAGTAGTTCCGTAGGTAGCCTCGAACCCAAGTCATCTGGTTGGGAGACTCGCTCTATATGATCACACCACTGAGGCGCTTACACGGTTGCGAAATAACTTGTATTTAAAGATTACTGAAACTTTAAATGCTTTTTTCTCGAAATCTTGTGGATAGTGGGTCCTACTGCTTTAATATGTTGTTACACTCATATTATACTACAATCCTGCGCAATTTCGTCCCGATCCGAATTTTCCATGTCATGACCTCTCCTTGTTAGTATATATCTCTAATATTTGGTAAATAACATTTTTTAAAAATCTACATAAACGTTCATTCTATTTTAAATGATCTGTAAAATTGTGAAGTGATATTTTTAGAATTTCGATAACGATCTACTACCATTTCAGGAAAATTTGATATTGTGAAAAAGCACTAATGATGATAGAACTATGTGGGGAAAACTTTTGTAATATTTTATATAAATGTAATTAGAACTTCTTTGAACAATAAATAAATACTTACATGAATAAAATAATAATAAGAAAAGGATACGAATAAACATCTGAAGCACTAAAGGAAGAAGATAAGACACATTAGTACAAAAACAAAATTACCATTGGATCTTAAAATTTTAGGAAATTAGGAATTGGTTTAAAAATAATAATACATATAAAATAATAATAATAATAATAATAATAATAATAATAATAATAATAATAATAATAATAATAATAACAGTGTGAAAAAAATAAGTTTATTAAAAAGGAATGTTTTTAATTTTGTTTGCTTTTAAAACAGACCTTTAAACTTCTCAACAGTGATAGATGTGATATGCCAGAATACTTTTAATTCCGCTAATTTTTAGACCATTTCAGTGAAATATCTCTTTTATATTTAATTATTTATATCAAACTTTCAATTAACTGACTAATGAGCTGGAAATTTTTATTTAATTTTACGAGTTATATTATGTGTATATATGCATAATGTATCCCTAAACATATAACAACTTTATCTGCAATTATTTCCAACTGCTTCAGTATAAAACTACTTATTACCTTAATATAGTGCAAAAGAAAATATTTTATTTTGTATTTTCGAAACTAGGAACTCTGTACAGCATATAAAACGTCTATTCAGAATAATGATATAAAATAAATTCAGATTTAATGTAAAATACTTCCAACAAGTTTAGCACTTATAAGGAATGGAGCATTATTAATGTAGGCTTTTCGCTTTTTTCTCGTCGAGATCCAAAAGAAATAAATTGTGATGACATATATATTTTATTCAAAAAATGGTTGGTAACTGCGAGGCAAACATTAGATGCAGGAATATTATTAAAGAAAATATACTAAATATGCTTTCGCATAAAAAACGCTTTACTTAATTTATTTATGTTTTTGACTATCTTTGAAATTTCTATGGAAATACATTCATATAAAAATTTGAAAATAGTTCATTGAATTATATATATATATATATTTTCTCGAAAACTCCTGGTTATTTTATTCTAAAATTCTTTCGCTGATGCATTTCGAAAGTGTCATTCGAAGAAATGTCACACCCGTCACACAATTAAAATAATATATATTTTTAGAAAATTAACTAGTACAATTGTTTTGGTACTGTTGTAGACTGTATCGTATTACACTAAAATAATAGCAAAACACTTCTAATGTTTAATTTTAGGAAATTAAATACTACAGTTGTGTTGGTATGTAAACTACATTCTACAAAACTAAGGTATCACACTAAAGCAATAACAAATAATTATAATATTAAATGTCGAAATTAAAAATAATAATAATAATATTTATAATTATAAGATAAAAAACATTTTAAATACTTTTTTATAGTTTCAAATGTCTAGCTAGTAGAGAAGTTAGTTAAAAATCGATTGCAAGATATGTACCGGACAGATAAAAAAACAAACAAACAAGAATCGAAGTTAATAGAAACAGGGTAAAATGTATAAAATTTTATCAAGGATATACCAGACCTATCGACGATTTCCGAGATCTACTTTTCAAGTTTTTCGGTGTTGTTTTTTAAAAGATTTCCTGGATATTCTGACCGGTATTAGTTGAAAAAAAATTTTTCGACTGTTGTTCTTTTCACATTTGTTACGAGACTTTTTTCTTATGCTTTCTTTCTCTACATTTTTTATTTTTACTAGTTTATTTTTCTCATGTAAAGAAGTGGTGGAACGACCCAAATGTCAAAATTAGTTAATCTCGTTTTGTATTGAAAAATCGTTACCACAAATGTTTATAAGGTTTTCACCAATAATCTTTTAGAAAAATCAAGAGGAAAATAAAAAGCGAAAGTGAAAATACTCGTAGCTCTGAATAACTTTTGTTGCATGTACAAAACTACAATGAGAAGATTTTTGTCTCCTAATTATAAGATAAATCGGCGTAAGATGCCATGTTGTACAAGAAGTCGTGTCACATCTTTCACTTATACGCAAGTTCTGGTGGAGGGTTGCTGGTCATTCATAGCAGAGCTACATTCATCGAGCAGATATTCTAGTAGACCCTGTGGCAGAAATTTATTAAGCTTTCTGCGACAAGCTTCATCAACACCAAAATCTTTCTGCAGGAATAGTTTGTGAAGTTAACATTTATGAAATTAAAATAAATTATTTTTAAATAGTAAATATGTATTCTGTATAACCAATGTATTTAAATTTTAACTAGGCACAAATGCATATATCTGCACTATTGCAAGAAAATGCTCTTTTTTTTCTTTTTAAGAAAGGTGAAAATATATCTAATGATCTTAATTGCTTCAGATATTTTGTTCAGATTAATATACAATATTGTTTATAAAATATTAAATGAATTCAAACCATAAAATGCAGTAACACATCAAAAATAATCTGCAATTTTTTTAAGGCATTTAAATTATGAAATGTCTAAATTAAACAAATGTTACAAATACTTTTAAAATTTCATTACTTTTTTTATATTAAATATATCTATATATTAATAGGCAAGCATAAAATTTGTTGTCCCTTTTTAACATATTAATTATGGGAGTAGAGGGTTGAAAATGGTATCATTCGAAAGGTATGGTTAGCCGGAAGGTGCGAATACAAATATTATTTTCTTACGATGTCAAGAAGGTATTTAAAAATACATTTATTTTTTATGCATTTTCCCCCATTTTTCCCTTTTGTACACGTATTCCTTCACATTAAAAAATATAGAAAGTTGTTAAATCTGGCAATTTCATAAAGCTCAAATAAAAGCATAGACACAGTAATTTGTATAATGTAGCATCACTATACGCAAGCGAAGTGATGACGTCACTGTCTGTCCATGGAGCCATGTAAAAGATTTTCTATGTTAATTGTCCATTGAATTTTTTGTAAAAAATTATTAAAAAATAACGGAAATTATCTGCCGATTTTAATTCCGATATTTGGGTATAGTTATATATAAGTTACTGTCTACATGTGTTTGATTGAGTTATTTTTTCTGTAAAATTGATAAAATTTTAATTTAAAATCACAAAACTCCAGAAAAAAAAATGGCAAACTTCCAGTTTCGAATGTAAACATAAACATTTCATTTCAAAGGGTGATATTTAAACAATAAATATTGAACTAATATACTAAATAAAAGGAAAATGGATTTGTTACTAAATGCTGCATGTATAAGTAGACGATACGGAAAAAATTCCGATTTCCGTTTTTTGCTGAATTTACATGTTTTGAGCTTTCTTTACGTTTCAATTAACTGAAATTGGCTACTTATTTTTTAAAAAAGTGTCTTTATTGCTAGCTTTTGTGGGTATAAGAAGCAAGTAGAAGATACATAAAAACTTTTGATTTCCGGTTTTCGATGAATTTACACGTTTTGAGATTTCCTTGCATTTTAATTAAGTGAAATTAGTGAAATTGACTACTTATTTTTATTTTTTTAAAAGTGGATTTATTATTCTTTCCTCTGCATATATAAGTAGAAAATATAAGATTCAGAAATGTTTTAGATTTTTGGTTTTCTATAAAGTTACACGTTTTGAAATTTCCCGAACTCAATTCGACCATTTTTGAAAAATATCTTTTTTTTTTTTTTTTTTTTTTTTTTGTTCAAACACTGTACTTTATGAACCAATCGAATTAATTTAACAGAATTTGATACTTGGTTGGACCTTGGTCTGACATGGTACCTATTAGCGTCTGGGCTGTATCACACAACAAAGGGGCGTTTTCACGTTGCGATTTTCTCTCATTTCAGGAAAGGCTAACATCTACAGAGAGAAATAGTTATATTAAGTAAAACTCTGCTGATTCAGTTAGAGTGAATATTGGCAAACAATTGCCGCAGCTGTGTTCCAATTGCATTCCGTTTAGGACAAGGCAATAACTTTGCTATGCCTCGCTTTGCAAAAAAAATGGTCGAGTTTCGACCACTGGGCGATACTAGTATATTTAAATACACAAATGCACTTATTTCATAACGTGCAAACCAAACAACATAAAATATAATACAGAACTCAAAATTAAAATACAACAAATTAAAAGTAAAAATTAATATAGAATACTGAATATTATAATGAAATATAAATAATTTACAAAATTTATTGTTTTTGAGATTATTAGAAAGATGCAAGATAACATTCTAATACACAAGATTCAGTTTTATATTATATACAAATAGCATAAAGATGTGTATTTGAAATCTAAAAAATGTGATTTGACATTAAAGAATTCAGAATGCATAATTATACCATCATTTAAATACATAAAGTAAAACACAATACAATATCTAAGTAATACAATTATAGACAAAACATAGTCGAAATATTTTCATAAAGATTGAGGCAAATGAAACATTTAATTTTTAAGGAAATGTTGAAATGGGAAATATAACAGATTTCATGGATAATATCTATAATAGAAAATAATGATTACAGATAAATTAAATAAATAGAAATCAATTACAAGCAATATTTGATATTGATATCTATACAAATAAGTAAATAAAAATAAATAAATAAAAGCATTTGCTGTTTAATTAGTATTTATTCAAAACAACTACTATTAGATAAAATTCCTTTTGCTTACAATATGTATATATTGAACAAAACCTTTGGTTTGACTTTTATTCAAAATAACTGTTTAATTTGCAATATTTCAATTAAAAAAAAAAAAAAAAAAAAAAACATTTTTAAAAAATTCAAATGTTTAATGAAATGAACAAGCTGTAGAAACTAATGATAAGAGTATTTTTGTAAAATAAATTAATATTTTTTTTAATGATTTCATATCCTTAAACAACAAAATTTAAAGCTAAGAATTTTATTCACAATTAAAATAATTAATAATTAGTAAAGAAAAAAAATAGAAAAGCTATCAATTTTATAACGTAAGATACCCATTAATATTTATTGCTAAGATCTTTTACTACATATAAAATGCTAAAAACCAGTAAAGTATTTTTAAGATTAATTTCTTAATTTTCTATTTTTTGAAGCAAGGTTTGAAGCTTCATTTTTTATTTTGCGTATAATTACAGACGTTACAAATTTCCCCATAGTCTTATTTCTGTAAATATTTGTGAAATGTATTGCATAGTTTGAACCAAACATTAAAATTAATGCAGCTTTTAAAAATTTACGTGTATTTACAGTCGGTAACAAAAGTGTCCGAACACTAGCAAAAATTCCTATGTAAAAAAGGTACACTTCATACGGTTTTGTTACATAAATCCTTATCGAATCATGTTCTTACACTGACTAAGAACAGGATGAGACAAAGATTTATTTAACAAAACCGTATTAAGCGTACTTTTTTTACATAGGAATTTTCGCTAGTGTTCGGACACTTTTGTTATCGACTGTACTACCACGCACGTATGCACACTTCGCATACCTTAAAGAAAAAAAATCCCTAGATACAACTAATTTGTCGTGCGTAAATCAGAAAATGTACGAAAATCGGTACAGCAGCAATCACGCACTTATTTAAAAAAAAAAAAAAAAAAAAAAAAAAAAAAATCACTGGATGCAACTATTTTGTTATACATGAATCTGAAAATGCATGAAATATGAAATTCCGAAAATAGTCGCAAAGCCACATTCTTTCGAATGCAATACAATTAATACACACAACACGAGCGGCAGGCGCGGCGCGAAAACAAAGTTTGGAGACACGAAAATGAAGTTCCGATCTGAAGAAGTTACCAGTGGAAAGTGTCGATACACCGAATCATATCACCGCATCACGAATCGCTAATGCATGCCGTATCAAAGCTAACTCAAGTGAGTTACATCCGCTCTATCTCCTCTCCTTATTCAGAATTGAGGGGATCGTATCTGCAGAAACGAAAATTTGTTCTGCAGAACAGTTTATAAACCATTCTTTGAATTTCTTGCTTTCTCTCTCTCTCTCTCTCTCTCTCTTTTTTTTTTAACACAATGGCAAAATTTATTTGACTTAAGTAAAATCTTTCTGCAAGAACATTTCTGTTTCTGCGACATTGTCGCCGTGTTTCTGCCACGGGGCTAGTAGACTACGGATTCCCTGTACTGGCTATGGAAAAAAATTCCCGGAACATCACTGTGGTTTTCGCGCCTCCTTTTGGCGATAATCGCTTTTTTGGCAACCGGTTCTTGGGATTTTGCATGTTTCAAATGGTTTGTTCCTCTTACCACCAAAACTCCACAGAAAAGTCAAACAGAACAGCTATTAATCAATAACAAGGATTAGATTACTTGCTTTCATTTCAGCTAGTGCAGGTTGTGGTTTGTGTTTAATTTATCCCCAACCGAAATATAAAACAGCGATGGAGGAAACTTGCTTTGGTGGAAGTGGAATGTCAGTTTGGTGGTAGAAAAATCGGTTTGGCGAATGAAATGATGGAATGGTGGGATGTGATCTTCAGAATAAAAAATGTTCGGTGTCTACCCTAATATCTCGTCGATTGGTACATCAGTAACGAAAAGTATGTCAGTTTTTTCGAATTTTTAGGACTTTTGTAGATTTGTTTGGATCTATCATTCCTCTCTTTTCATCTAGTAAATGATAAAAAAAAAAAAAATATTTGTTCCTTGTTTAGTAAGTTATGTAAAACGTAGCAAGAAAAAAAGAATTTGGAAATTTTTTGAAAGTGCAGTTTCCGTTCTTTTCCCCAATCCAGTAAAAGGGGTGGTTTCTCCTTTCGTTTGTGAATTAAGCGTACTTACGTGTTGTTAATATTTTGGGATTGGACGACGAAAATATTTTGGATAAGACACCGATAGTTTTACATTGATTACATGCCTAATTGCCTAATTTGTTGTTTTAAGTTACATCTGGGCATCAACTTTAGTAAAATACCAAATAAGGTAATAGTTACATTAATTAGATAGTATTTTAAGATACTTAAAAGTTTAAAAAAATAGTTTAAAAAATTAAATTGTAAAATGGATATTTTACATTGGAATCCTATAATCCATTTTGCCTGTAAGCAGACATCTATTTTACCAAAATCTCGAGGTAAGATGTTTTTACAATATTTTTGTTACAGAATGCGTAAAAAAATCTGTTCTCAAAATTGGGACATTTAACCATTTAATAAAAATAAGATGAGAATTTTAATAGAAAATCTAACCGTAGATTTTTATCTTCCTCTTGCAACATTTGGACATCTTGAAACCGGTTGCGAAAGTTACGGAATTGATAGCAAACAATTTTCAAAAATCATAGAATTGAGCTAACGCAGCACACAGGAAGACTTTCTCTAAATCTAGACTATTTCAGGAGTGTGGAAGTCATTTGCTGAGCTTCTTCTACAACTTCTACAACTTCGACAGAAACATAGAGCGCTTTCTGATTGAAATCGAATGCATGTGTAATATACCATTTATAAATTTATAAAATAAATCTCCGATAATCTCATACTGAACACAGGTCTTCTTGTGCAAGAAGTGTTTTGCAGTAATACACGTGTCTTCGACATTAATTTCATTACTTTACCTAGGCCGGTAATGTTAGAAATGTCTTATGTTGAACTTGTAAATCTACATCACTCAACCTCATCTAATTTATAAATAAATATAACACGTTAATTTCAAAACCAAAGACGTTATTTAGAATGCGACACCAAAAACCATAAGGTCTGCATTAAGAAGAATGCCACAGCAGATTTGCCAACCGTAAGATAATTATCGTAGACGTAGTTGCCAAGTTTGCGATTTAGGCGGAAAAATTCATAGTGGAAATTTTCAATAATAAATTTTACTGTATTTAATCATGCAAAAATTAACAGAAATATTTCTATGAAAAAATACTGTTGTGAAACCTGATTTAAAAATCAGAAATGTCGGCAAGTATTAATATTTGGTTGGCAACACTGCAGAAACTATTTTTAATTATTCATTAGTCAAGATATTTTTTTGTGATATTTTTTTGGCAACATTTGTAGTTTTCCTTTATGCAAACCAAAATTTTAAAAGAGTACGTTTTATTTCTATTCAAAATTTTAAAATTTTGGCGCTGTAAATAAGTAATAATATAAGTTTAAGAACTGCAGTTTATTATTATTTTTTTCCAGATTATTCTTCAGCGCACACCTCAAAATACCTACAACCAAATTCCATTTCATTTCTTTAAATGATATTGTCGCTAGAAACTCACATATAGGCAAATATATATACATAATTATTATTATTATTATTAATTATCTGTATATATACCTAAAATTAAAATAAAAAGAAAATGGCTTTTATCCCCTTCGTATTAATAAAACTAAAGTTATACCCTGCTTAGGAATTTCTTTCATCGTAGATTTTAAAAAGTATTCAAATGTGCAAAATCGAGGTTTACATTTGTTTACCAGTTTAAATATCACAAATGTGCCTTTTTCAAAGCATAACTACATAATTTATAGAACTTGTTATTTATAAAATTTAACCGAGATTTTTAATTTCGTAAAAAAGAGTACAACTTCTCAAAAAAAAAAAAAAAAAAAAAAAAAAAAAAAAAATGTACAGCATTTTATCCAGCTGGACAACGTTCCGGACTTTTATGATACCACTATTTCAGTAAAGGTTTTTTCGTCTAAGTAAATCACAAGAAATTTCATTATTAATTAAAGTGAATATTTCTATTAGAAATTATATGTATTTAAAAATCCGGAGGGTTAAGCTTTGCATTAATTATACATAATATTACAGATATACATGGCAAAAAAGTAGATGATATGTATATTTGCAATCATTTTTTAATTGTATAAAGAGTTGCTACAGCATTATGATTAAGATTAATTTTAAAATTTAATAAATTTTAAAAAGAAACAATTTTATATAATGTTTGTACTGAATGTGTATATATGAACCGTTTTTTATGACTTGTCGCTGTTTCTAGACATAACATTCTAGACACTGCGTATACAGCCTTCGACTTAGCAGCAAACTGAATGATTGACATTTTTGAAGAAGAAAAGCTACATGAAAATCTCTCGAGAAAAATAAAAAGAATAAATAAATAAATAAGATAAAGCTATTATCCTCTTGTTCTGAAACAATAAAACTAGCATTCTTAGTGTCAGAGGAAGTGCTTTAGATGACGTGACTTGAGAAAACATAGTCTCATGGACAAAGGATTGTTTCTTGCTAGCGCTACAGCAACAAAAACTAATATATTGTACTTTAAGTATTACGCTATTATTGTTCCTGTAGATTATCTACTTCTTTAAATGTACATGTACTATATTGAATAAAGATATTATTTCTTTGATGATGCGAATAACGTAAGAGCCATTTTTTTTTATATGTTAGTCGATTATTTTTCATCAATTAAATAAATTCGTGGTGTGTTTAATAAAACTGATATTGTATTTAAAATATTAAACATATTTAAAGTGTATTAAAACAGTCTTGTATATCCTAAATATATAGCATAAGCAATGTTTATGTCTAACAAAATTATTGCTGACATCTATGGGAATAAAAATTAAATTTTAGCCACAAAAACACAGAATTTATTTCTCTAAAACATAACCGCTACAATGGTTCAATCGACAGGATATCGAATGAAAACGATTAATAATATTCACTTTATTAAACATGTAGAAATAAAACTAGTTGGCATAGGTGGATTCTGCTCAGTTCCCCATCATATACATGTTTTCATAAATTTCTAGTGCAAGACGTATTATAATCATGTTAAGAGAAATGAATTGACACAGTGACAGAATGAAATCCCTGCCTAATAGGCTATCCACCGTTCACTTCGGTATATTTATCTTATTCTAATGTATAAATTTATTTTATTAGGGTCAAATTCATAGTTTAGTTTTCGTGCTACTATTTCCAATGCAAGAATTTTCAAAAAGCATATTTATATGGAATATCGCCCAATTTTGTAATGTTGATAAAATCTTAAATTACGAATAACTTACGAAATTTTCCTATTATAATATTTGTAGTCAATCATGTTCAAACAAGTATTATAAATGTTATTTTGAATTTGTCTGATATATTTATGATCCTTAAAATGGATGTTTATACTCAATTTTGCCCTATTCTGCCATGTTAAGTAAATCGTAAATTCCAAATAACTTATACGAAATTTTTACATTCATAGTCAGGGATGTTCAATTCATAATCATTCAAAATTCATAGTCAGGGATGTTCCTGCGAGTATCATAAATATTTTAAAAGTATTCTGACATCTTTACGATGAAAATATCCCTCAAAAGGGACATTTATGCGAAATTTTGCTGCATTCAGTTATGTTAAGAAATTCGTAAATTTCTAATAATTTGCGAAATTTTCAAAGTAGCACGTTTGTAGTTAATGATGTTCATCCCTGCATCAAAACTGATATTTAAAAGCTGTTATTAGGTACATGTTTACGATAATATATATATATATATATATATATATATATGCACGTTTAACTGAAATTTTTGCCCTATTCTCTCATGTTAAGAAAATCGTAAATTTCGAATAACTTCTGAAGCTTTTAAATTATAATCGTGCAAATAGAGTTCTTGCCAGTGTCATAAATAATATTATAAAACTGGCTCGTCCTCTCTGCGATCATTTGTTCGAGAGATATCGTGTACACAGACTAACAAAATAACAGACACAATACCCATTTTGATATTTTCGGATTCCTCACACCTGAAATCGTGTAAAAAATAGTAAAAGAACCGAGGTCGAAAAATTTCACGATTACCTAAGTACCCCATACCTATAGTTTGATGGGGAACTAAAAAAGTAGTAGCAGACATTTTGGAGGTTTTATTGCAGTTATCCTAGCAAATTTCTCCTCTGATTTTATTACATTATAATATTTATAAAGTCTGTGAAATTGATCGTCGCTTTTAATATCAGCGAATATGAAGCTGTACTCGTTTGTTATTGACATTATATAACTTGTTTAGCAAAAATGGTTTTAGAGATTATATTTAAAAACTGTGAAACTTACTTTTCATTTCACAAATATCGAAAATTTCAACTAAATGTTCAAGTTTTCGACACAATTCAAAAATTCCAAAATTCAAACAATTCCACAATTCAAAAATCCGTATTACAACCAACTTGCACATTTTAGTAAATGTGATTTAGCACAAAAATGACAAAATTAATACAATTTTTGTAATCTTTAAACTTAAGCTTTTATTTATTTATTTATTTATTTTAACTTTCTTCTATATTCGACAGAAAAAACTATTGATTTCTTAAAAATTTTCGACTTCCGATTTTTAATGGATTTGTATGCTTTGAGAGGTCTAGAATACGATTTGATCATTTTTTAGAAGATGCCTAAAAAACAGTCAAATCGTTTTGTTCTATTGTATGTACATTTTGTATGTATGTGTGACAAAACTTTTATGGCAACTGTATCCTAGGAACTATTATATAGAATTTCATACAAATTGCTAGTTAGTTGCATCAAGACAAAGTGTCTATCAACTTTTGGTAAAACATCGCTAAAAAGGGGCGTGGTCATCCTGTTTTTGTAAATTTTTAACATAGTGGTAAAGGACGAAATTTCCTATAAGTGTGCACAATGAATATTATTTTTCACAAATCATTAATTAAAAAGAATAATTTAATATTGAAACAGTCAAATAGGAAAAAAGTTTGCAAACATAGGAGCAACGCTCCTCCCCTCCTGAGAGTATCCCCTCCTCCAGTTACCTCCTCCTCGAGGGTCAAATTTTCAATATGTGTATATTTGAAAAGATTTCGTCAATAGTTTTAAAAAGAATGATGGAACCCGCATAGATCGGTAATAATTTGAAACAAAGCATCGATTTTTTTTCTTTAAAAAAAAGGTTCATTATTTAAGATATTATTTGTAGCAGCATAAAATCAACTTTTTTTTAACACTTACAATTAGTGTTACACTTCTTTGAGAAATCAGTCTTAGGCATTCATCATGGAAAATAATTTTAATAAGTTATTTGTACGCAATGAATTTATAAGGGAAATATAGAAGAAATATTTTGTGATAGCCCCAACATACTAATTTCTTTTTTCTTTGTAACTCCAATACGTTTGCTAATAGTAAATTGCTATCAACTAGATTACTTATATTTAAGTCAATTCATATACAGACACACATTTCAAAAAATTTTTAAAGATAGAAGTAAAAGAATCAAAAAATTTCAAATCAGATTTGGAAAATCTCTAAATCTTTTACAAATAGCTTGTTGATTAGCTCTGTACTAAATCCTTAACTTATACTCAAAACTTTAGCACTTCATTTTTTTCCAACTTTTAAATTTTTTAGTTTGGATTTCTTAAGTAGCCAACATTTTGAACCAATCTGTCAGATCAAAAGGGCCAACAAATTTGATTGAGATCATAAGATCTTCATATTTATTTATATGCATACGCAGCTGCATTTAAATACGATATAAAAAACGGAGTTATCACAAAACAAAACATCCTATGTTTGTCCATACGCATACGTAATTTTCTTTCTTTTTTCACTGATTTTCTTTTTTTTTTTTTCTTTTTCTTTTCTTTTCTTTTTTTTTTTTTTTTTTTTTTTTTTTAAGAGTGGTGGTGCTTTTTGTAAAGACAGTGAAACTTCTTTCATAATATACTAGCCAGTATATTTATAGACGATAATTTCTGTTCTTCCTCTACCAGACATAAGTCGTAACAAATTGGGTGAGATCCGACATTAAATGGCATATAATACGAGATCATTATTTTTTCATACCTAGTGGCAACATGGATAGATTCATTCAGACGATATTTTTCGAAATAAACTAACTTGCGGATAAACGATGTTCCTTCTATACTACAGAATGAAAGAATAGTAAATCATCTCTGCAATGCTTCATATATTTTTATAGTAGGCTATAAGTAACAGATTTACACTTTTTCTAGAGTAATTTTAGGTTGCTATTTATATTTCTGGCCTTGGCAACAGTAAGTGTTGCTAGGCGACCGCAGACGATTTTAATCGAAAGTTTGATATTTTTAAACGTAAATTCAGCAGACGATTTACCATTATAGCTTTATTTGTGTTGTTGACAGTAAATTGAAAAGTTCTTCTCTTTCAAAATATGGAATTGAATCGTGAAAATTTTCGTGCGATTATTTTTCATAACTTTCGACGTGGATTGTCAAGACAAGAGTGCTTCGATGAACTTAATTCTTTATACAGCGATAAAGCGCCATCCTACAGCACTGTAAAAAATTGGTATAACGAATTTAATCGTGGTCGATGTTCGATCCAGGACGAATCCCGTGCAGGTCGTCCAAAATCCGTTGTTGTGCCAGAAAAGATCGATGCTGTGCGTGAACTGATAAAGCAAGATCGTCATGTGACATACCGTGAGATTGAGGCTTCTTTGGACATTAGTATGACTAGCATCAATAAAATATTGCATGAACATTTGAGCGTAAAAAAAATTTGTTCGCGTTGGATCCCGCATAATCTGACAAACGCTCAAAAAAGGCTCGTGTCGATTGGTGCAAGGAAATGTTGGAAAAATACGTTCAAGGTACATCAAAGGCTGTGTATAACATCTACACAGGTGACGAATCATGGATCTATGCATATGAGCCGGAAACAAAACAGCAATCAACTGAATGGGTCTTCCAAGGCGAGGCAAAACCAACAAAAGTTGTTCGAGGAAGAAGCACATCGAAACAAATGATTGCCTGTTTCTTCGGCATCAACGGTCATGTGGCAACAGGGGCGTTAGAGCAACGCAGGACGGTCAATTCTGAATGGTACACGACCATTTGTTTGCCAGAAGTCATCGGAGAAATTCGAAAAAAGCAGAAGAACAGGCGAATCATTCTTCATCATGACAATGCGAGCTCTCACACATCGACTCAAACAAATGCATTTCTGACTGAGCGAAAGATCGAACTGATGGGTCATCCGCCGTACAGCCCTGATTTGGCACCCAATGACTTCTTCTTATTCCCACACATCAAAAATAAATTACGTGGACAACGATTTTCGACCCCCGAAGAAGCGGTTGATGCATTCAAAACGCATGTTTTGGAGTTACCTCAATCGGACTGGAAAAAGTGCTTTGAAAATTGGTTCAAACGCATGCAAAAGTGTATTGATCATCATGGAGAATATTTTGAAAAACAATAAAACCAATTTCGATCCTACATATTTGTTTTTTCATTATTAGGCCAGAAATATAAATAGCAACCCATTTTAAAAAATCACATGTATAGAAAAAAAAAATGTTTATAAATTGTCAAAAATTACGGATTCAACAAATTGAGTGTCACTAATTCAGCCCTACCTGTAGATTATATATATATATATATATATATATATAATATAACAAATGTACGTACATATATTTAATATAAGAACTGAAAACTATGTGAAACAAGGACAAAATCCATCACGGCTTAAGACAGGTGGAGCGAGTTAAACCGATTTGTCAGACACCCGACTTTTCCCAAACTCCCAGCAAGACCATATTTTAAGAAAGAAAAAAAGAGTTAAAATGAAGATTTTTATTCGGTAAAAATTTAATTATTATTTTACAACTGTTGATATTTATAAACCAAATTTATATTAACTAAATAAATCATACATATTATGATCTAAAATAATTAATGATATTTATAAATGAATCTTATGTAAACTAAATCAATCACATATGTAATATATTTTTAATTTTTACCCTCTCTCTGTATATATCTCTCTCTATATATATAGGTTGGTTTAAGACGAAAATGAATAAAATTTTTAATAGTTTTGTTTAAAACATTTATTAGCCTAAGATGATTTCTAGAAACCAAAGGAAATTTTTGCTTTAAAGTACGAGTTGCTGCAAGCTTTAATTATCTATATTGCTGAATTTGAAAACAGTTTTTAGGATAACGTGATATTTCACATAATAGAAATTGTTATTTTTCAACCCAAAAAACAATTTACAAAAGACAAAATGTGCGATGCTTCCACCTCGTACGCATTGTCTAATAAATGTATTTAATATTCAAATAAAATTTAAATTAAAATAAAAGCTAACAATTATCTTTTTGAACGAAAATATTTCTGAATATTTTCATATGAATGCGTATTCAAATACTGAAAAGTACAATAAAGTGAATATTTTACAAAATGTATAATACCAAGAAAATTATGTAACAAATTATTCCTAAGGATTTCAGGATAATTTGTGCAGAATGTTTTTATTTTAAAATTATTTATCAATATAAATTAATAAGTCTAATTAACATATTCTCGAGTTATTATTATTATTATTATTTCTAGTTAGTTGTAGGGCGACCAAAGAGCCCGTTGAAAAATGATAATTTCCTTTTATTTAATCCTCACTTCAAATAATTCATTTGCTAGCAAGTCCGTGCGAAATTTTCGTACTTTGTTTATCTCTTCGTTAACTTTAAAATTTAAAATTATTATTATTATTTTATAGACGTCATTTTTTAGATCATCCCGACATCATATAGACGCAAATTTAATATTATATATATATATATATTTCACGTGAAAGCATATTTAATTTTATGCTGAAAAAAAATGGCAACGATTAAAAATTTAAATGTCTGTTTTAAAGCTGTTATTTTCATATTTTAATTAATTTTTAAAAATCTAATAAAAAATTCGTTACAAATAAGGTATCAAATGAAAGAGGCAATTTTTCTGAATGTGTCGGATTAAACAGCTTATCGATCGGACAATTAGATTTTTAAAAATAAACTAAAGTATGAAAATAAGTGTCAACTTGCGTTCACACACATAAACAGAATCCAAGGAAATCTCTTAAGCCTATCTTTTAAGCCTAAAGCATGAGAGAATCAAGCACTGATGAGCGTACCTATATATGCTGATTATTATTATTATCAATTTTTTTTCAGAAACTAATCTTTATTATAAAATAATGGGAATAATATATATATATATATATATGCTTAATAAAAAGAAATGAAATGAAATATCTCAGTATTCTTTACAGGATTCATATAAACTTTACAAAAGAACACTTTTCATTTCGTAATCTTATACTTAAACATCTCGACTCTTTTTTTTTTTTTTTAAGGAAATTATTTCTTTCAGTTATTTGTCTAAAAAAATGCTAGAAATAATTTCTGCTACATTTCCAAACTGATATAAATTAGCATAAACTAAACAATATTTAATTGTTCACTTGAGGTTTTTCAGTAATATTAGGAATTACTTTACTTAAAATATATAAAATATATTTATTTGCTTACGGAAATATACTTCTTTTAAAATGATATAATACTTGTTGATAATTTTTTTTTTTCAAAATTATCCTAATTTTACTATGTATTATCAATTAATTTGCATAGGTTGACTCTACTCAGCTCCTGATCATATATTTGATCGCATAAATTTCGACTTTAGGGCATACGACCATTTGGCATTGACCAGACTGAAATACCCTGTACACTAGGCTACGCTATTTCCAATTTGATATATTTGCCTTATCTTAATCTGCTCAATATTTTTCATGGGATTAGTTTGTATGTGAAATGTATTTATTTTTTATGCAATTCCATACTATTTCCAATTTAAAAATCACCATAATGCATGTTCAAGAGAAATTTTGTCCTATCCTCTCATATGTTAAAAAAAAAATCAGAAATTTCAAAGAACTTACTTTATAATATTCATTGTCAATAAGGTTAATGCCAGCATCGTAAACGATGTTTTGAAACTGATTTGATATCGTTACTATTACAATTTTTCTCTTGATGTATATTTTTCGATGTGAATTATCTCATATTCTTAAAAAAAAAAAAAATGTATATCATATAAAAACATTTGAACGTAACAAATTAATATTATGTCCTCTAAATTATAACTTAAATTCACATGAAATGTGCTATTTAAATTATTATATCCTCCACTTTTCCCACATAAGTACACTGTAAAAAAAAAAAAAAAAAAAAAATCTAAAATAGGTAAAAATTTGTAAGATATTTGGGTAAAGCAATGTTCCCAATTGGAAAGTTCTGTTTATAACCGAAAATTTCAATCTAAATTGGATACGAGACCAGTTTTGGATAGAATTGTTTTGGGGTTTATTTTTTGCAGTGTACATACGTGTACATACGAAATGTTTACATTTTATCTAGATCATCTACTCATGATAGGTTTCTTTTTTTTTTAATAAGAGGTGAGTGATACAATATTTTCTTAAACGTCTTTATTTATTATAGACAAAAATATATAATAAGATAGTAAACCATACATAACAAGTTTGTAAACTCAAAGTAGATGGATTTTCTGACCCATTTTCGGTTATAAACAGAACTTTCCAATTTGGAACATTGCTTTACCCAAATATCTTACAAATTTTTACCTATTTTAGAAATTTTTTTTTACAGTGTATCTATTTCTAATTGCAACATTCCTAAATCTTAGGTCATACATTATTCTTTCTTTAACGTAATGCAGATCTATAATAGCATGTTTTTTTCGTTCTTTTTTTCTAATTCGGTTTCTTCTCGTCTTGTAAATAAATGCAGTTCGACGCAATTGTGTCGGATTCTTAGTTTTACAGTATGGTACAATAATTTGCTAAAAATTTTCGTGTTCCCGCCAAAGCATTTTAACTAAAGTTGGCTTTCACTAGGAACCGTTAGATTAAAATGAAATGTATGTGTTTATACCTAACATGATTACAACCATCTTTTCACTATTATTTTGAATTTGGCTGCAATCAAGGATGAATCTGAGCTTCTCTTTATCTCGAATATGTAAGCAAGAAAGACCAGTGCTCGTGTGAGTCCTCGCCCTCACTCCTTGTAGGAGATTGGTGTGTGTTATTTAATAGATGATAACCTTCAGTTATTTTTCATATTTTTTAATCTACGACACAGTACAAAACAACACACACTACACATATTTGACGTAAAAGATAGAAGGGGACAAATCCCGCAATTATAATGTGGGGATAAACCCGCTTATACATACTTTTGGGGATAAAACCCGCGGTTACAAAATGGGGATATACCCTATAGGCAATCCGACTTCTATAGCAGCCGAAAGCCAAACAACAACTGAATTCTTGATATGGTCACATGACCACGAAAGCCCGCGGTACTCGTTCGACATGCGCAGATGTCCGAACATGCCGCCCCGCGTTGCAATGTGCGCAGCACATTCAAAGTTC
This sequence comes from Salticus scenicus, assembly GCA_963930645.1. NCBI lineage: Eukaryota > Metazoa > Arthropoda > Arachnida > Araneae > Salticidae > Salticus > Salticus scenicus. Next base: position 204,393,988 of record OZ005654.1, read on the forward strand.
GGGTTAGAGATGAAGCAATATAATAATAATTATGTTACACAATACAATATAATAATAAACGAAAATTGAAATACAAAAATACAATTATGCACAAGAATATTATAAAGGCACATCATACAGTAATACTAAATGTAGTATAATAAGGTACACACAAAGAAAATATTTTTTTTTAATCATTAATTGACAAAATAGCTAATTTTGAAATAGCTCTTTTCAGTATTCCATTTTTTGTTCGAATATCTACTACTATAACAATATTATCCCTTCCAATAAAGGTTTTAGTAATGCGGCCTAGTAACCATTTTAGAGGGGGCAAATTATCTTCTTTTATGACGACCATATCGCCTACCTTTACGTTTTGTTTTTCAAAGTACCACTTAGTCCTTTGCTGTAGATTATTTAGGTAATTGTTAGACCAAAATTTCCAAAATGTTTGAGTTAATTTACAAGTTTGTTGCCACAAATTTAATTTATTGGTTTGAATGTTGGTCAGTGAGGGTTCGGGGATGGCCGTTAACGATCGACCGATAAGAAAATGACCAGGGGTCAAAATTTCCAAATCCTCTATGTCGGCCGAAAGAGGGGTTAATGGACGAGAATTCAACATGGATTCAATTTGAATCATGATGGTTTGAAAGGCTTCGTACGTCAGTTTAGCATCACCTATAATACGCTTGTAATAATACTTAAAAGATTTAATCCCGGTTTCCCATAAGCCACCAAAATTTGGTGCCTTGGGAGGAATAAATTTCCATTCTATTTTCTCATTTGAGGAGAAATTTGCCAAATTTTCATCTTGTTGGGTAACTAATTTAAAAAATTCCTTTAAGTCTTTATTAGCTCGAACAAGATTACTCCCATTGTCCGAAAAGATTTTAGCACACGTACCTTGTCTGCCGATAAAACGTTTCAAGGCAGCAATTAGTGACTCTGAAGTTAAGCCAGAGACGATTTCTAGGTGTATTGCCTTAGTTGTAAGGCAAACGAAAAGAGCAACATACATTTTAATGGGGGCCCCTTTTCTTTGATGCTTATTTTTTATAAAAAAGGGGCCACAAAGATCTATGCCCGTACTATTGAATGCGAAGACAGGATTTATCCTCTCTTTAGGCAGATCACCCATTTTTTGAGAGCATAACTTAGGGTTAGTTCTAAAACATTTGACACAATTATGGATAATTTTACAACATGCATTTCGACCATTTAAGGGCCAATATTCTTGCCTAATGTTATAAAGTAATGTCTGAGGACCTGAATGGTGAAATTTCTCATGAAAATGTTTAATAACTATCTCACTGAACTTACCCTTTGGCAATATTATAGGATGTTTTTCCTTATAATTCAAATCTGAATTATGTAACCTACCTCCAATTCTTAATAAACCATCTGAATCTATAAACGGTGCCAGGGGGCGAAGCCTGCTGCTAGGAGAAATACAGTTATTAAATTTTACACCTGTTATATCATTCCCAAATTCTCCCTCCTGTATGGTCTTTAGTATAAAATTTAGTGCAGCCCTCTTTTCTTCTGGACCTAGGTATCCAGTTTTTCTTTTCCCTGGATGTCTTATATTGTTGATAAACCTGAAAATAAACGCTAAAACATGCACAATTTTAGTAAAACTATTAGTAATGGTTAAAATGTCATCAACAAAATTGAAAGGTTGGGTAGTTACATAAAGGGAAAATTTAAGTTCAGGATCATTAAGACGTTTTTTAGCTTCAGAAAAATAGTCACTTTCTGGCACACTTATGATGTCCTCGTCTGAGGGTTGCAAGTCCGGATCCGTCAAGAAAGGTGGGCCGTGCCACCACATACAACTGTCTAAAAGTGAATTTGCACTAGTTCCTCGGGTCAACAAATCTGCAGGATTGTTCTTTCCGGAGCAATGGTGCCAGAAATTCGGATTACTTATAGTTTTTATTTCTGTTACGCGATTTGCCACAAACTGTTTCCAACGTTTGGCCGAGCCCCTTATCCAGTACAATGTTATCTTGGAGTCTGACCAGTAGTAAACTGTAGACACTGTTTTTTGATCGATGATAGGTTTTATCTTGTGGGTCAGTCTTACACTTAATAGGGCACCAAGCAACTCTAAACTAGGTAAGGAAATTTCTTTTAAGGGAGCAACACGACTCTTAGATGTTATGAGGTTGACTTCTATATTATTTTCTGTCTGTATACGCAGATAAATAGCAGTGCCATACGCTGCCTTACTGGCATCGGAAAATGCGTGTATTTCCACTGCAAGTACCTGGTTCGAGCAACTTAGGATTTTTCTAGGAATTTTTACTTCAGACAATCTAGGAAGCTCTTTACACCATTTTTCCCATTCTCCTTGGACATCGGCTGGCAACTTTCCGTCCCAGGGTATTTTCTTCATCCATAATTCTTGAAATAGGCACTTGACTCTAAGGGTGAAAGGCGTGAGCAGACCCAGAGGGTCAAATATCTTCCCAACTGCTTGCAAAAGGAGACGTTTTGAACTTTTCTTAGAGGACAAAAATTCTAATAAACTCTTTACTTCTAAAGTTAGACAATCCTCTTCTGTCTTCCAGGCCATGCCTAAGACCTTTGCTAGATTACTTCCTAAGCTGATTGTAGAGTGCTCTAATTGCGTATTTAAGCCTTTTTTATACCAGAATTTCATTAACGCATCATCGTTTGTAATCCATTTTCTTAAACTCATTCCTGCTTGAGACATAATTTCTTTAGCCTCAAGAGAAATTTCAAGAGCCTTTTCCACAGTATCTTCGCCAGAGATAAAATCGTCAACGTAGATATAATTGTCGAGAAGATGGACAGTTTTTGGATATCGATCACTAAATTGAGATATATGGTTTTTAATAGTAGCTGACAAGAGAAATGGGGATGCATTAACACCAAAAAGAACACGTTTAAATCTTAATGTTTTCAAATTTTCAAGAGATCTAAAATCCTTTTCAAACCATAAAAACCGCACTACATCACGATCCTTCTCTGCAAGGGATATCTGTAAAAATGCTTTCTCGATGTCTGCAGAGAAGGCTATTTCGTTAAGTCGGAAATGAATTAAAATATCGAAGAGAAAAGGGTTTAAATTGTTACCAGGCCACAAACAGTCATTTAAAGAAAATTGATTGTTATCATGGGAGCTTGCATCAAAAACTATGCGAACTTTCGTAGTAAGCTTGTCTTCCTTACAGACAGCATGATGGGGTAAGTAATAAATTCCCTTATCTAATATTGGCTCACTACTTTCAACTTGCTCAATAATACCTTCATTTAAATATTCATTTATAATTTTTGAATAATTTTGAAAGAGTTCAGGATCCCGATAAAATTTCCTTTGTAAAAATTCTAGTCGTTTTTTCGCTACAGTAAAGTTATTGTGCAGCCGTTTCGGATCCGTTTTCCAAGGCAACTGCACTTCATACCTATCGTTCACAAACCTGGCAGATTTGTCAAAAATTTGTTGGGCTTGATCTTTCTCTACTGGTTTTAAAGCATCGGGCTGAATTCCAATGGATTCCAATTGCCAGAATCGACTTAAGTTATCATTGATTTCATCAAACTTTGTTATAGAATAACATTGATTCTCATTACTATTTAATGGAACCGTTTCTTCTAAAACTCCAGTAGGAATCAAACCAAAAACAGAATCTTGTAAAAATAACTTATCACTAATTTGAATTGAATTAGGTTTTAAAATTCGATAAAACAGTTTACTACCTATAATGCCGTGTATTTTTCCAGGTTGGAAAAACATGGGATCAGCAAACTCTACTAAATTTGGTAAATTAATTTTTGATATATCTAATTTATTTGTTGGGATATAATCTGTGATTTTGGGAACAATTAAAAAGTCTATGTTTTCCTTAAAACTTTCATCTACGTTGGAAATAATACTACTAATTTTTCTCTTAACGTTATAAGAAGAGTTCTTTAATCCTGTAATCGGAGTGTTTATAAACTTTGATTTCAATCCTAATATATTAGCGCAATCGGCAATTAATATATTCGCATTACACGCAGAGTCTAAAAGAAAACGCATCTTCATTCTCTTTTCATATTTATCTTGAACATAAGCAAAACACGTGCTCAGTAATACAGATTTTTTCTCTCTTTCCCAATTGGAAAATAAGCGAAAGGGTTCATTATTTTCGGACTCCTGTGTTGGGAGGGTATCAACGGCGTCTGAGGATAGGGGGGTAGAATTATTCTCACTCTTTTGGTCTTGATTACTGCTATTTTCCTTTTGTTTATGCAATAAAGAATGATGATTCATTTCACATCTGCTACATTTAAACTTTGACACACAAGAGGATGACAAATGAAATTTATTAAAGCAGTTGATGCAAAGTTTGTTACGTTTTACGAAATCGAATCTTTCAGATACATTCATTTTAAGAAACTCGGGACATTTGTTTAAATTATGCAAATTTTTACACAGAATACAATTTTTTACCTTTGAATTACATACAGAATTAAACATAAAGGTTTTCGTTTTGGGATAAAAACTGTTCTTATTTACGATTTTTTTAGCGGAATTTTTAGATACGCTTTCTAGAGTAGCACTTCGACTTTCCAAAAATGACATTAATTCCTCAAATTTTGGATATTCTGTTTTTTTGACTGAATATTCAAACAATTTTCTTGTTTCTTTGTCTACCTTTAATAATATAATATTAATGAGCATTGCATCCGATAAATTATTTCTCTTATAATCTAAAACACTCAGTGCTCTCATATTTTTATTTATACAATCAATAAGGGATCTCAGTTCGTTAAAGGATTCCCGATGGATTTTTTCATAATGCATTATTGCTGATAGATGAGTGTCAATTAAAATTCGGTGGTTTTCGAATCTTTCTATAAGTGCATTAAATAGTGAGGTAAATGTATCATCAGGACTTTCTAGTTTTTTCGCATCACAAGTTAAGGATGCACGGAGATAAAACAGTTTCTGAGCATCATTTAGTTTCGTGTTGATAGAAATTAAGTTATTGAATTGTATTTTAAATAGGGAAAAATCTTCAATTTTACCATTAAAAATAGGTAAAGGGATGTCTGGCAGCCGGACATTAACTTCATCAGAACTTTTAAATTCTGAACTTTCATTTTTACTAGAAATGTTCTCAGAAAGTTTAACAGATTTAAGAAGTAAATTGAGTCTTATCTCAATTCTTTCAAGGCAATCTTCAAGTTCATCTATTTCATTTTCGATTGCAGATAAGTCCTTTATGTCCGGAATATCATAATATTGGACACAGATATCACTCAGTTTGCCCTGCAACTCAGATAGCTTTCTAAGTTTTATTTCAAGTTAAGAAATATTTTCAGAGTTCAAATCAACGAAGGATTCAATTTTTGTTATGGCACCTTTTACGGCGCTTTTCATTCTTTTTAGCTTTTCCATATTTATTTATTTGCTGGATAGCTGCGACAATGACGGACCACTAATGCAGGAGATTGGTGTGTGTTATTTAATAGATGATAACCTTCAGTTATTTTTCATATTTTTTAATCGACGACACTGTACAAAACAACACACACTACACATATTTGACGTAAAAGATAGAAGGGGACAAAGCCCGCAGTTATAATGTGGGGATAAACCCGCTTATACATACATTTGGGGATAAAACCCGCGGTTACAAAATGGGGATATACCCGATAGGCAATCCGACTTCTATAGCAGCCGAAAGCCAAACAACAACTGAATTCTTGATATGGTCACATGACCACGAAAGCCCGCGGTGCTCGTTCGACATGCGCAGATGTCCGAACACTCCTCATCACTTATATTTTATCATAAATTGATTTCTCATTCTTAATTGGTCACCAATAAATTATATATGCTCAAAATGTGTAACAAAAATTTTTTATGTTTATTCTTAAAAAAAAAAAAAAAAAAAAAAAAGAAAAAAGAAAAAAAGAAAGAAAGATAAAAGCTTTATGAATCGAACGACGGCATACATACATTCGTATGCACTTCAATCAATGACATTTCTGAATTATCTTCAAATTATCCTTCAATATTTCCGGCCAATAAAAATTCTGTTTTACAATTTTCCTTATTCTTTCAAGTTCAGGAAATCGTAAATTTCGAATAACTTACGAAGTTTTCAAAGTAGACCGTTCATATTTATTGATGTTCATGCTAGGGTCGTAAATGATACTTTAAAATTGATGCAATATCTTTACGATAAAAACAATCATCTTATTGCACGTTTCAGCGAAATTTTGCTTTATTCTATCATGTTCTATCATGTATGAAAATAATTCTATGAAAATCATAAATTTCGTATAACTTATGATGGTATCAAATTAGAATACTGTGAAAATAAATCAGGTTCTTTCCAGCATCATAAATAATATTTTAAAACTGTTTTTACTAATGCATGATCATTCTTTCTGGTCGCATTGTCTACACAGACTAACAAAGAAAAACGAACGAACTAATTAACTGAATAGTCTATAGATGGACATTGCATCGACTTAATTAAAGTTGAATTTTCTGTCTTCAATGAATTTATTGGAGTCCATTTTTCTGTTAATAAAAATCAATATATATATATAAATATAAATATATATACATATATATATATTGATATTAATAATCAGGGCTTACAGTTGTAATTTAAAGATTAATAAATATTATCAGAAGTTCCAACAATTAATATGATCTGTATCAAAGACTACCCAAATCAATTCAAAAATGAAAAAAGGTCAAATCAAAATTAAATAAAACAAATTGGACTTAGATAATAACATGTTTGCATTCTAAACAAGCATGCAAAGTGAATGTTTTTCTGTCACAAAGATAGCAAAAGCTAAATATTTCTTTGCGCCGGACCCAAAACATTCATGCAGACAAAACAAGAAAGAAACTGATATCAAAGTTAAGTAGCCAACAAAATGAGAAAATCCCACGCATAAATGGAAGATATTGGAATAATTAAACTCCAAATAACAAAAACAAGAAAGACAACGAAAATAAACGATTGAAAACATGATCTTTATCACACATTACATGTAAAAATTAAGTAAAAGTAAGCCGTTAAAAGTACAGTTAATGGCCCAGAATCATGGAATAAGTTAAGAGAGTTCAAAAAACAATTCAAATATGAAATAATCCTAAATCCTAAATTAGGAACAAGAATCCTATAGGAGGGTTTAAGAATATTTTCAGAAAAATAACATGAATAGTGCTACCATCTGCAATTGTATTATGAAAAGAATTAAAAAAAAATAAAACTAATCTATACATATAAAAGAGTACTTCCACTCACTCACTCACTGACTCATCAACGCACAACAAAATCTACTGGAGCCACTGACTCGAAACTGGGTCAGATTATAGAACATATAGTGTAAGCATCCCCTAAGAAGCGATTTTGCGAAATTCGCCCCCCAACGAGGTGTAGTGGACAAAATGTGATTTCACAAAAACTTGCATATCTCAAAGAAAAAAACAGATATCCGTAAAATTTTTGCTTTAAAATATAGCTAATTTAATTATCTAAAAACCAATTTCTGGAATTTTAGAAGTTCGGCAGAAAAACAGATATATGTGAAATTTTTGCTCTAATATATAGCTAATAGAAATACCTAAAAATTAATTTCTGGAATTTTCGAAATTCAGCCCTTAAGAGGGGAGGAGAGGGGGCAAAATGTGATTTGAAATAATCCTTTATATTGCAAACATAAAAAAAATATATGTGTACGATATTTTTGCTCTAAAATATAGCTCCCATAAATACATAAAAACTAATTTCTTTAATTTTAGAAATTCGTCCCAGGTGGGGCTGGAAAGGGGGGCTATGGGGTAAAAAAATAGAAATATAGTTAGACCGTTCAAAATTGGTACAGATAGGTTTTAGAGACCTGCAAGTCAAATGAGGATATTTTTGAAAGTGTAAAGTTATTGGGAGGGTCAGAAAGGTGTGTGTGTGGGGGGAGGGGGGAGCGGAGGGGCAAAAAATAAAAATAGAGTTAGACCGTTCAACATTGGTACATAAAGATTTTGATACCTACAACTCGATTGCGGATATTTTCGAATTTGTAAAGTTATTAGGAGGGGCGGGAGGAGGGGAGGGAGGGGCAAAAAATAAAAATAGAGTTAGGTCGTTCAAAATTGACACATAGAGGTTTTTGATACTTAAAAATCGATTGCGGATATTTTGGAATTCGTAAAGTTGTTAAATTGGTACATGGAGGTTTTTGATACCTACAAATCGATTGCGTATATTTTCGAATTTGTAAAATTAGGATAAACGGGAAGGGGAGGTGAAAGGGCAAAAATACATAAATAAGAGTTAGAGTGCTGAAAATTAGTGTTGTTAGGTTTTGAGGCCCGATAAATCGATTACGGATATTTTCAAAAGTACAGAATTATTACGAAGGGCGGGAAGGGATCGGGCGCAGGGGTAAAAATAAAGAAATTCAGATAAAATGTTGGAAATTAGTATTATTAGGTTTGAAAGCCCGAGAGAACGACTGCGAGTACTTTTTAAAGTCTAAAATAATTAGGAGTGGCGGGAACGGTAGGTAAACAGCATGCGAGCCTTGTGCGCCTGTATGCGCTGCCACAGGCAGTGGTGGCCCGAACCGATTATTCCACTGATGGGAGATTTTTCTTTAATTATTATTTATGTTTTTCCCTTACGATAATATAGTGATTCATTAAGAGTGCTGAACATAAATGCGCGCGCGCAGCGCACAATTGCCTGCGCTGCCAAGGGCAGTGCGGATCCGCTGCTTTTTTTTTTTCCAATCACATTTTTTTTTCCTTTTTTTTTTTTTTCGCATGATAAAAATGGATGCAATTTTGAGAATTCATTAACTATAGTGATTCATTTAAAAATAGTGACCAGCGAAGCGGGCGTAGCCTGCTAGTATATATTTAATTATGATGTTCCATTGGATTAATCAAACTGTATTTATTACAACACTACATTTAACATCTACAAATTTAATTTCTTGACTTAAGATAAACATTATTAATGGAATAAAAATCCATTAAAGAAATTTTTTAATTAAATTTTTGGGGTATCCATTTGTCAATGCAAGTTAAAAAAAAAATAAAAAGAAAAGAAAGAAAGAAAAGAAAAGAAAAAAGATATTGTTTGTTTTTATAATTATCAGACACTAAATATTTTATACGTAGATTAAAATTAAGAAGAATATTAACAAAAACTGACTTATCTAAACATGTTTTAAAATTAGTAAAAAAATTTACTTTAAAGGGGAAACCTTTACATTTGTCATATAAGTCAAATTCCAATTGCAAATTATGATTAAGAATAATTTTTAAATCTAAGAAATTAATTACATTAGATGTTAAATCAGTATTACTAAGAGAAAGATTATCAGGATAATCAACCGGTAAATCTTGTTAATTATTATGTTTATCCATATATATTATAATTATATTATCAATATATCGTAGTAATCTAAAATTAGTACATACAATGTCACGCTCATAATAATAAAAATAAAAATCAGCTAACATACTAGATGCCATTCCACCTTGTGGCAATCCTAAAAGTTGTTTATATAAATAATTATTGAATAAAATATAGTTATGATATAGGATAAACCTAGTCAGAGTTTTAAAAGCTGAAGGAGTTATGTTATTATTTAGATTTAGAAACTGCAGATTTTCAACGAAAAGTTTATTTATAATTTCAAACATATCTTTAATAACTATATTATTAAAAAGGTCATTGAAATCAAAAGTTTTAATACCAGTAATATTAGTAACACTTTTGATTTTATTTTTGAGTTGGAAACTATTTTTTATGCAAAAATTATTCTTATTAAGTACAATATGACTATATGTTTTTTAAACATATTTAACAACACAATATTTGCATTAGAAGTATATGAATTACAGGCAACAGTAACAGTACGAAATTTGATAGGATTTTTGTGAAATTTTGGAATTACAACTAAGTAAGAATAATTATGGTTATTATTCTCAGTATTTATTAATTAGTAGTAATTAAAGATATGCCTATTTTTAAATTCTATATTATCGGTAATCTTAACAAAAATATTACTAGTATCCATTGTATCAAAAAGAAGTTGTTTATAAAACTTTTTGAAAATAGTTTCATAGTTATTAGCCGCCTTGTCAACACAAGTACTCTTTAACTACATTTCTTGCGACCATGGAAGCCTCTGCGCAAGTGCGGATTCAACGAGTCCACTAGTAAAATAGGGGAGACAAGCTTTTCGTTGAGAGAAAATAAGCGATAAGGGAATATCGAATGACTGGATGTATACTAAATTCAAACCTGTTGGTCAACTTGGAAACCCTACAAGATTTTCGACTCGTCCTCACTGCTAGGCGTAGGAAACGTGGTTACACTATAATTATGATTTTAGATTGCAAATCTAGAACTGCTGAATTATTTTCCTTGAAATTATAGTACTTGATATTTGACATATGTTGTTGTTATAGACTAAATCAAGTTTAACTTTATCAAATAACTTAAATTTCCACTCATTAAAAAATTCAACAGGTTTATTATAATCAATAGCAATTTTATATATAAAGAGATCCAAGTCAAAATTAACTTGAGTAATGATATCAACAAATTTGTATTTTGAAGGCGTACGAAATTTAGTACCGTACTTCATCAAAGATCTTAGTAAGATTTTCCATCATATTGATATTGTGCTTACAGGCACTATTTTGTAGGAATGTCAAAAGTTTCAAAATTTTAGAAAACTTTATTTAATTCGAATTGTTTTGAGGTTAAAGCAAGGCATCAGATGGAATTGGAGTGGTCTGAAGAAGGTTGCGATGGGAGTTATGAGTCTTCAGCAGAGTGTTGCTAGTTTTAATGGTGTGATGCTTTCGGTGAGATTTTGATACAGCAGTTATCAGAAAATATTTTAAAGGAAGTTTATGATTGTATTGTCTAAAGTGGCACGGCTTAAAGTGTCACATTCAACAGCTGAATATCCCGCTACATAAATAGGTCCCACACTTCAGCCTATCCTATTTATGTCGCAAAACATTCAAAGGAAAGAGGTTTTTTTCTCTTAGAGTTTTCTTCCGAGAGTTGTCAGCAGATAGTCAGCGATTTCTGGAAGGAGGTTGTAGTTACTTTTACTTGTCACCAATGATTTTCGGAGCAAGCACGCTACACACATTTCTTCATTACATACAGAATTTGTTCAACAATTAAATTAAATTATCTTAAAGTTATATTGTTTAAGAACTTTAGCTATAGCAAAACTGCGTTTAGGGAAAAAAAGCAAAACAATATACTGATGATCAGTATTGTTTTGCTTTTTTTCCCTAAATCCAGTTTTGCCATAGCTAAAGTTCTTAAGCAATATAACTTTAAAATAATTTTCTCACCCATAAATAAATTAGCCCTTTCAAGATTAAAATATCCTATTGGTGCACACAACTCTTGGGGTGTATATAGTATTCCTTGTCAATGTGAACAATCATATATTGGTCAAACAAAACGTAAACTTAAGTTTCGCCTTAAAGAATACATGAGTTATATTCAGAAACAAGAAACTAAAAAATTGGCCATTGCTAAACATTGTTGGGAAAATAACCATAATTTCAACTTTAATTCAGTTAAATAATCTGTCAGTCTAAACGCTTACATGAACTCGATTTCCATATTTATAAAAATCATAAAAATATCATTAATTGTGAATTTGCTGTACCCCCTCTCTCGGATTGCTGGAAAATTTTCATAAAATCCACATGTTCTTAATTTTTACATAGCTTTCTTCATTCCAAATTCCTATTGACTGACAGTTCCAGTTTCCTCAATTCCTATTGGTGGCTACTCTGACTCTATAATCCGCTGCCCTACCTATATATATAAGAGCAATAATCCACTTTATCATTCTGCACTGATGACGATACGCTTTACGCTACCGAAACTGCAGTCTGCACTTAACAATTTTTACGTTGGCGTTTTCAACGTTGTTGTTAAATTGATATGTATATATAGATATATAGATATATAGATATATATGAGAGAGAGAGAGTTTCCAATTGTGCCATGGGTATGGGGAACTGAACTTAGGTATTCATAAGAATATCCGACCTCAGTTTTTTGATTATATGTTTTGAGATTTGACTATATTTAGTTTATTAGTCTTTTCTCACGATATATTTTTACACTTAAAAACAAATGGTTGCAAAGAATCGGACAATTTTAAAATATCGTATATGACATTGGAAAGAATCCTATCTGTTTTCAATATTTTAATTTTAAAATATCGAAAGTTGTTAGAAATTTACGATTTTCTTAACATATAATTATATATATGTGTGTGTTATGTGTGTGTGTGTGTATTAAATACGTAATTTTATAATACAAAGCAACTTTCTTCTTAAGTATTATAATGAATTTTATATTATTACGTCGAGAAAGCTTTTTTAAACTTTAGGTTCAAAATTTCAAAATCTTATGTGATACAAAATTTTTATTTATTGAATTTGTCAGAAAAATTATGTGAAATATTATATATTTTATCTTTCTAGTGAAGACGAATAAACATTAAATTAACTTTTCCATTAGACTATCTTATTTTTTCAATCTTGGGATCACATAATAAATCCAAGAAATTTTGAGATTGTAAATTATGTTGGGATGTAATCTTTAGTTACACATATATACGCACACACACACACACCAAAAAAAAAAAAAAAAATGTTGGGGAGGGGGGGATTTATCTTTCTTTCAATAACTAACTTAACAAATATTAAAATTTTAATAGGATATCGCATTTAGTTCTTCACATTCACATGTTTTGTTAATTTTTACAAGAGGTCAGAATTCGAGCCTGTTCTTTGCATAACGCGCCAAAGCTCTATCGACTAATCTACAGGGTCATCATGTGGCCGCCAAATTATTCGCAGACATGAAAATTGTAAATGTTTGAACATTCCGTCAAAGTTATAAATCCAATAACTTCTAATTATGCTGTTTTAAAGGCTTCTATTCAGAATTAACAGTTTTTATTTAAATAATAAAACTTCTTCTTTAAAAAATTAAGAAGGAAAAAAAAAAAAAAAAAAACTCAAGGATTTCGCACTGTTATAAATACTTACTCCTCCCTTTTCTAAAGCAGCATCTCTGATTAAACTGCTAAGTTCGAGCTATTTATTTCTCAGAGTCGATAAATGAAAACTGGTAAAGTACTACAATAGTTAAAAAAAAAAAAAAATCTCGAGAGAATAATCTTACACATCTAAAATGTACTCCAGAAAATCGAAATGTACAGGAACAGGGCAGCTAGGATTTCGGAAGACGTTGAACGTTACGAAACGATCCAACTTAATGCTTGCTTAAAGATTTCCAAGTCTTATCTAAATATTTAAGGAAGAGTATGTTGAATGAAAGTTCTTAAAGGGCAAGTTTTCCTGAAAATAAACGTAAAATAAAATAACTTCGATTGGGGATAAATAAAAATCTATTTTTCTCCAAAGGTTAAATGAAAAATTATTCAGCCGATATCTTTAAAATTTATTTCCAGTTTTCTCTTCGGCTTCGTTTTAAAGAATTGATTTTGAGGAAAAAATTAAGAAGAGTATTTATTACTTTCTTTTAGAAAATTAAATTAGTATGTAGTGACTATCCCGAAATTTTCTTATATGTGATTATATAACTCTGTCAGTTATCAGTTTACATGCACAACTATTTAATAAACATAGTTTTCTAGAGCAAATATTTGAAAATGGAGTTTACTGCAATTTTAACAAATAGATGCTGAGATATATCAATTTTTCAAATCGTAGAAATACTTTCTACGATTTGACGCCAATACTTTCTACGCAGCGCCACCGGTTTACTGATATACAACTAAACAAAATCAGTGAAGTTATTCAGAATTTCCATCTTACATATAAAATTCGGTGTACTTATATATAATAGTAGTTGAAATGCAACTTTCCCGTAATCGGAGAAATCTGCAGAATTGCAACACCAGCTGTCGATCGATATGCACCCAAATTAAATCAGCATTTGAATTTGATATACAGTCCTTCTCATAATTATAAGGACACCCGTTTTTCTATATTAACTAAACACTGAACACTATTATTTAAACAAATATATTTTTAATTAATTTGAATTTCATTAATAGACTATATTTAAAAAGTTTTATCGTTTTTCTATCTTAAAAAAACTTTAAATATGGTAAAAAGATGATTTTTCAGGAGTTCACAATTATAAGGACAGCTCGAATTTTAATAATTTTTTTCAGTTATTCTTTAAATTAATATTTTATGGGGTCTCTTTTTAGGGTTAAACAGTCAGACATTCTCTCTGGTATATATATATATACATTTTTTTTTAATATTCAGTTTCAATACCATTTCATGTAGTATATATGATATTCTTAATACATTTAAACTATTTAAAATTGCTTTCCACTTGCATGCACTTTTCTAATATCATAAGTTAAGGTTTTTTCAACTTTTAAGGCCATGGGAAAGGCAATAATACAGAAGTTTCTTTCTTCAAACTATTTCCTATTGCTCTAAAAGTAGAGCAAAAAATGTAAGTCTTGTTGAAAAAAATATTATTACCCCCGAAAATCTTAGAATTCCACGTTTAAAATTTACGGATATTCTCTTGATGTTCATAATAATAGAAAAAATTACTAAATTCATTCTGCTTTCAGTAGAAGCAGCTCCCCAGAGCACCATAGATCCACCTTTAAAATGCCCAATTCATATCTGCCTTTAAAAAATCTACTCTGTCTTTCGCTATCTTCAGATCGTGCCAGTAACTGCTAAAACCATTTGGTTAATCAAGAATAAAATGTTTTTCATCCAAAAATGCAACATTTTACCATTTAATATTGTCTTTATTCAAATTTAACACAGACGTTCTTTCCCCCATTAAATGCTGATTGATTATTACAGGTTTTTTATTCATTTTAACATATTATTAATTATTTTAAGCATGCATAAATGTAGACCCTAACCTTTCGTTAAAAATTACGAGCAAATTCGGCAGCAATCGTTATGAGTAGAACAGTAAGAGGAATTACGAGTCTTCGATCTCTGTAAAACAACTATGATTTTGCATCAGATCTCTCTCCTATCGAACCAGCAGTTCAACGTTTGATCACATTTCCTTCAGCAATTTTAGATCTTCGAATTTCATTAGAAATTCGGCGGATTGAAATTATCCTTCCACTTAAAAAACACATTTATCATACTTCACTACTTGAACGTTCTTTTTTTCGAGGAATTATCAGTAATGTCCGTCCAAGAAAAATTGAAGGCTTATATATGAATTAATCTAGCCCAGTAGTTAACAAATTCGCATGTCAACTGTAATTTATCCGCTAGTAAGTTAAATAAAACGAAAAAATATGGATTGTCCCTATAATTATGAACATCTAAAAACGTGGAGAAAAACACATTTTGCATTATTTTTTATTAATTTTGTTTTATATTAAAAAATTATAACAGTTTTAGTTTTTAGAATACTTGATGTATTAAGTGCACTTAGTATAATCTTGTTTACAATTATTTTTACGTTAGTTATTTAAAAATATAAAGTGTCCTTATAAATATGAGAAGGAGTGTATAATCCCCCTTTCACATGTATTAATTTTTTACTACAGAAAAATTCATAAGTGTCCTTATGTCAGGTAGGTCAATTACAGATCTTCGAAATAAGTGTTTAAAAAATGACTCTACCGATTTTCTTGAAAGTTGCTAGATAAACTTTCGTTTATATAGGTTTACGAAATATGTATTAGTTTGTTACTAGAAAAAAGCATTAAGGGCAGTTTTCACTGAGGCAGGTTCTACGTCGTTTCGATCGGCGCTATTCAGAATCCTTTGATGTGGTCAAGCGATTGAACCTGGCTCAACGAGGTTGTTTCGAAGGGGAAATTGCCTGGTTCTAACCTCCTGCTGAGATAATTGAGGGGCCGGAGGCAGATATCTTTGTCAATTTTGCATGCTTTCCTTTGAGGTAACTGCGCAATCTGATAAAAAAGGGCTACAACTGGTGACAAGACATTTGGCTCTTTGTGTCGGAAGCGTGATTAATGGCTTTTTGAACCTTGGTCTAGAGCTCGCAGTGGAAATCGGCCTTTAGGTCTCTTACTGATTAAGTCAGATTTATATCATGTGATCACCACATTATCTTCAAAAAGTCTTGATAATTGCCAAAACGTCAGTGAATGCCTCCCTCTTGAGACTCAAAAAGATTTTGGGTGCCGTCTGTGTGTTTGTTTGTCTGTTGCGCGATAGCGGCCGCAAAAATCACGCTATTGACTTGCAATTTGACCCGCATGTTCATTAGCCCAACGATTAACCGTATAGTTTTAGGTGTGTATTCCTTTTGTAGTTCGCGTACAGGGACATGCCAGAGTTTTTCTTATCATTACGGCCTATGGGAAGAATTTGTATGCACCGCGATAGCGACCGCAAAAATCACGCTATTGACTTGCAATGTGGTACACATAATTATGAGCCACACGGAATCAGCTGTATAGTTTTGGGTGTGCATTTCATTAGTAGTTCATGTACAGAGACACACCAAAATTTTTCTCATCATTACGGCCTATGGGCAGAATTTTTATGTACCGCAATAGCGGCCACAAAAATCCCCCAAATGACTTGCAAATTGGCACGTACGTTCAGGCTTTGTATAGAAATAGCTGTATAATTTTTTATGCCTATATTGTTTATGAATTGTGTACAGGGACACGCAAAAATTCTTATAATGACGGCATATGTGGTGAATTTCGTTTAATTTTAACATCACTACTTTGCAATCAACAAAATGAAATTAGCGTACATTAGTGAGATGATTAAACTTATGTTTTCTGTTGAAAATATGTGCTCTTAGGCTTCCTAATTAGTGTACAGGGCCTTACTAAAGTGTTCTGACAATATCACGTAATCATCCAAATTATGTCAAATTTCGAACAGTTATTCATGAAGAACGAAGAAAAAGCTGAATAGTTTTTACTGTTGTATACAATGGTTATGGTTCGTTTACGGAGACACGCAAAAGAATTTTGTGACTCAGAGCCTATGAACAAATTTTTATTTAAGCGCACTTTAATGCGTTTATGCTGCATTGAACATAATGGAATTAACATACATTGTAAAGATGCTTAAAGCATGTTTACTCTTAAAAAAGGGTACGTATAGACTAAATAATTTATTTATGGGACCACACAAAAGAATTCCGATGACGTACTGTAATCATCCAAATGATGTCAAATTAGTTTGAAAAATTAATGATTTATAATTAATTAGGTGTATTTTTATTATTGGCGTATATAATAACTGTGGCTCCTTTTCCGGAATTTATAAAACAATTTCGTACAATCACGGTCTATACTCGGTATTTCTTAAAAGTGTATTTTAACATGGTTACACCCCATTAAATATAATGAAATTTTATTAGAATTTTAAAAGCATGTTTTTCTGTTGAAAAGTGTGGGCATAGAACTGTTAATTAGTTTACAGGGTTACACAAAATAATTCCGATGTGCTATTCAATCTTTTAGCAAGAAATTTGGTACAAATATTTATGAATTTCAGGGAAATAATTCAAGATTGTCAGTTATTAAGAATGCATATGTATGTTATACATATAGGTATAGAAAGAGAGATACAGCACGGGGGGGAGGAGTTGAGGAGGCAGCTGCCCCTCTCAGGAACGTATCTGTTCATGTACCAAGTAAATGGAATCAATATATATATTATATAATAAGAAATAAATAAAAATGACCTGTTGAATAATGTGCGATGCAAATAGGACGCTGAGGCTTCTGATCTGCAGATCCACTAATATGTGTAGTAGTGAGTAATGAAAGTCATGTGGTTATTACAAATTACACAACTTTTAAATTTTTTGGTAAAGTCGATTACTGCTATTGAAAATTTTATATAAGTGTGAATTTCAATCTGCAAAATTTGGAATTTGAAATATGGTTTATGCGTACAGTTTAATAGTAGACGTAAATCTAATTGGCTAGTAGTAGTAGTGTCTATAAGAAATGATTTGAAGCAAAATACAATGGGTATATATATTTTTCTTTAACTGAACATTGGGTATTATGCTTGACTACTGAACACTAGTATTGCTAGTACTCAGTATTGGAATAAATTTCAATAATAGTAGAGAATTACACCATTAATACTGAAAAACGAAATGTAGAAATTTACACGCATGCTATCTCATATTCGTATAATGATAATTTTTAGTGGAACATATAGTACGTAGAAACTAACACAGAAACTTATTTTTAAAAGCTCAAATAGGTTTACGTTAACTCATATAATTATTTTCTTAAGAAGTCATTTCCTGTGCAAGAGGGAGAAGAAAATAAATAGGAAACATTCAAGAAATTACAGAGTTACAAGCATTGTTTCAAAATGCCTCTTTATCCCAATTAGCAATTTTCAAATTGCCGTCACTTGAACGCACTGACTAATCAAATTTTCCAACGAGGCATCCAAGATATTTCTAAAACAAGTTCACTCTTCGATTTAGGTTCGAATCGATTTAGTAATTTGGTAGTATTGTAGTGACAAACTTTTCATTAAAGATATGTAAACTAAAAGTGATTGAAAAAAATTATAACAAAACAAAAGATAGTAAGTTTAGTTTTATTTAAATTAATATAATATTGCATTTACATTAAACTGTAATACTAATGAAAATATTTACATTAATATTATATTTTATACCAACATTTATTATGAAACAAATGACATAAATTCAATGACTTAAAACTGAAATAAAATTAATTATAAATAACAGATAAATAAAGTTTAAAGTAATGTTAAGAAACAAATTTTGTTTATGAATATTATTTCTCACTGAATATTATTTAGAAACAAAACAATAAAACTGAACTAAGATTTTTTAAATCCATTTTTTATTACAGCTGTAAATAACGTATTTGCATTATACTCTTTATTTGTAATGGGACAGAACGTGTTATGACAGTTACATACATGCACATTTTTCATAGAATCGGAATTGAAGGTTTCATGAATACTATAAAGTAAATCTTTTTTGTACATTCTAAATAATGATACTTTTGGACATCTAATAGAACATTCTTTTGACACGAAAAACGGTGCTTGAATGTTTGTAATTGTTATTAGACATTTAAAGGACGTTCCGGTGCTGCTTGCGAAAAGATTACGCACTTTTAGGCGCCGAATGATATATAGTATAGTCATATTAATATGACCACCACCTGCTTTAAGAGGGGGCAATACCTAATCTCACCGGCAGCCTTCGCCCATGTTATTCTATGGGAAAATTTGTTGCTACAATTACACATTACCTAATGAATATTTTTAAATTCTGTTTTCGCAGTCAGAAAATTCATAACCGTTAAATGAGTACTTATTTTTGAAAAATTCATTTTTTTTAATTTTTACATTTTAATTTTGAGTTCAAAAATGCGATTTTTCACAAAATGCATTTTTCACATTTTCTAATCGCAAAATGAAATACTAAAATTTAAAAAAATCAATTTTTGGAAAACAAGTACTAATTTAACGCTTATGAATTTTCTAAATGTGAAAACAGAATTGAAAAATATTCATTAGGTAATGAGTAATTATGTGAACAAATTTTCCCATAGAATAACATGGGCGAAGGCTGCCGGCGAGATTAGGTATTGTCTGCTCTTAAGCGTCAACCTGGAAATAAAAAAAAAGAAGAAGAAAGGTGAGAGGACTAGCAGTGGAGGGTATATAAAAAGTGTTCGAAGGAAGCAAGAAACTTTGTAAACATTAATGTAATGCAGAAATATAGCGATTCTTCCACCTTTCAAAAGGGCACGTTGGCTTTCGAGCCCAGACCAGTTCTGAAATTTGCTAATTTTGCAATCTATTCGCCTACCGCTTTAGTAAAAGCATACCGCGCAGAGCAAAAAAGCATCATCCAAAAATCAGCATTCTAGCAAATGTGGTTTACCATTGGTCACAGATCACAAAGGCGAACGACGACTACGAATTTACATTCGGGAGAATAGACGTGCTACTGATCAACTGAGCAACCTGATAAACAGAGCAGCAATCAAGAGTTTTCCCTCAACGGCAGTTCAGCGAATGTTGTTGCGTATATGCCTCCACAGCAGACGCCTGGTTAAAACACCTATGTTGACTGCGGTTCATCAGCGATGAAGGCTGGAATTTAGATGTCAGCATTGCAACTGCACGTCTACTAAGTGGCCACATGTGGCTTTTTTTTAGATGAATTACGTTTTATACTCCATCGGACAGATGGACGTTGGTGTGGCGAGAAACGTCTGAAAGCAAACACCTTGCAAGAATTGATGGAAGGCCTCAAACTGGAGGAGGGAGCATTTTGGTCTGAAGAAAGTTTTCACAGTGTACAGTCGGCAGCAAAATTATTGAATCGCTACAATAATTCGTATTTAAAAGAGATGCACCTAATATTGTTTTGTTAAGTAAATATTTTTCGTGTCATGATCTTAGTCTTATACTGTTTATAAAAAAGTAAATTGGTGATAAAAATTAGCGATCAAACTAAAAAAAAAATAAATAAATAAATAAATAAATAAATATATATATATATATATGAAAAATGTGGCTGTGTACTTCAATAATTTTGCTGCCGATTGTACGTGCGTTGTTCGAAGAACACCAGGATGAGTTTACCGTATTTCTCTGGCCACCAAACTTGCCGGACTTGGACTCAATCTAGAAACTGTCGTATCATCTCGATCTGGTTGTTTGCGCCAGGGAGCCTCAACTGCATAACCTAGTGCAGCTGGCCACGACACTGGAGTTGGCTTGGTACCACATTCCTGTAAGTATCTTCTAAAAACTCATTGACTCTATACCTGCCCGTCTCTAAGAGTTCGCGGTGCGAGTGGTGTTTTTTTCTTTCTTTCTTTTCTTTTTTTCTTTTTTTTTTTTTTTTTTGTCTTTTGACAGGTGTCACATTAATGTGACAGGACTGTGTATAATAAAAATATTAGTTGCTATATATTTTCATCTAGTGTGGCACTCAGACTATTCCCTCTTATCCTGTATTATTTTGACATATTTTACAGACTAACGGGTAAGTTTATGAAGTATTGCATCCGAGCATTTATTTGTTTATTTATTTTTTCTAGTGTAATTTAAAAATGGTTCTAGATAGTTTTAGAAATAGTTTTACTTGACTTAAATTTCTGTATAAAGGAAGTGAAACTGCCCTAAATTACATAATTCCGTTTGAATATTGTAGCTACATTCATAAGAAATAAAACTGTTATTAAATATATTTGAAATTATTCAGAGATATTTCTCCAATACCAATATTTAAAGTTTATTTAACTTTTGTATAGCTTCGTTTATTAGCAAAAATTTATAAACATAACACATGTTGCACTTACATTTGTCCCATAGAAAATAGTACGACTTAAAATGATCTTTAACCAATTTTCAACCATACATGTAGTCAAACAAATTAAAATTATAAACAATTTTCAGTTTCTTGGAGAGTACTAAAAACATAGAAAAAGAGAAACAATGAAAGCGATGCGCATATTCAATTTGAAGAAATAAAAAAAAAAAACAAAGGAAACAAAGAAAACAAAATCATTAATTTCATTTTACTTTTTGTGTTTCTGTTCCTCTTTTTTTTTTTTTTTTTTTTCAATTACAGGTCACTATCAGTGAAAATAATTATTTCAATTAAACAACCATACTTACACACATATATGAATACATATACACATATCCGTAGATAAATATGCATAAACAATTAATATGTTTAGCAAGAGAGCCTTATGCATAAAAAATGCACGAAAGAATGAATTCTTTCGCTGCAGCAATTCAGACAGTTTCTTCCAGACAAACGTACTTCTCATTTTCCCTTCTTGTTTCTTTTTTCAGTGAAGAGTCCTATAAAAACTACCGTGATAAGAGAAAATTATCGTATAAGAGACGTGATGTGGCGATCTGAGGAAAACTAAACGAGAGTTGTTCTCTTGTGGGATGTCTTTAATGATGATAGCGAGAGGTTTTTTTTTTGGGGAATAGAGGAAAAATACGTATGCGTAATATTAAAAACATTTACAGTGGAATCTCCATTTATGGTTTTCTGTAGGATTTGGTAAATGAAAATTGTAAATATGCAATCTAGATAATTCGGATTTTTTTCTTCCTTTCTTTTTTTTTTTTTTATTCTCTTTAATGCATACTTACTTGTACATTGTTTACTAACGTAAAATAAAAACGTAATATCCATAATAAATTAGATTTTTTTTTTTTTTTTTTTGCATCAGTTCTAACCTCAAAAATTTAGAATTGTAATGAATGTAAGATAAGTAAAAGTTATTTTCTATATTTATCCCTTTAAATTGAAAAAATATTTGAATTTTTTCATTTTTATACTGATTTAAAAATTTTGCTCTGTTGATATTGCATAGTAAAGACATATTGATTACATAAATAAAGTTATTATAGATTTAAGCGTTAAATGCATTTGGAAAACGTAGATTAGTGTTCCATTTTGCAAATATTACTTATATTTTCAATAAGAGGGTTCAGATGTGATATAAAAATACATACTTTCTTGCGCTGATTGTTAAAAAAATATTTATATATATAAAATTGGAGTTTCTGTACGTTTTAAGCTATTGATATAGCTGAAGATATAATTCAGACAGACTTTGGTAAAACTCTTTTTTTTTTTTTTATTGAAATTTCAAATACAACTACAATTGCCAAAATATTAGCACAAATCTTGAAGGTTGCATCGTAAAGCGATTTAAATAAATAAAAAATAAAAAAATACGTCGGAATAATAATAATAATAACTAGTATCACCCAGTCGTTGAAACTCGACCATTTTTTTTTGCAAAGCGAGGCAAAGCAAAGTTATTGCCTTGTCCTAAACGGAATGCAATTGCAACACAGCTGCGGCAATTGTTTGCCGATATACACTCTAACTGAATCAGCAGAGTTTTACTCAATATAACTATTTATCTCTGTAGATGTTAGCCTTTCCTGAAATGAGAGAAAATCGCAACGTGAAAACGCCCCTTGTTGTGTGATACAGCCCAGAAGCTAATAGGTACCATGTCAAACCAAGGCCCAACCAAGTATCAAATTCTGTTAAATTAATTCGATTAGTTCATAACGTACAGTGTTTGAACAAAAAAAAAAAAAAAAAAAAAAAAAAAAGATATTTTTCAAAAATGGTCGAATTGAGTTCGGGAAATTTCAAACCGAAAATCTAAAACTTTTCTGAATCTTATATTTTCTACTCATATATGCAGAGGAAAGAATAATAAATCCACTTTTTAAAAAATAAAAATAAGTAGTCAATTTCACTAAATTAAAATGCAAGGAAATCTCAAAACGTGTAAATTCATCGAAAACCGGAAATCAAAAGTTTTTATGTATCTTCTATTTGCTTCTTCTACCCACAAAAGCTAGCAATAAAGACACTTTTTAAAACTAGTTGGCATAGGTGGACTCTGCTCAGTTCCCCATCATATTTATGTTCTCAGAAATTTCTAGTGCGAGACATATTATAATCATGTTAAAAGAAATGAATTTGACCAAAGCTTGATACAGTGACAGAATGAAATCCCCGCCTAATAGGCTATCCACCGTTCACTTCGATATATTTATCTTATTCTAATCTATTAATTTATTTTATCGGGGTCGATTCCGTTGTTTAGTTTTCATGCTACTATTTCCAATGCAATAATCCTCAAAATTCATATTTATATGAAAAATTTAAAATTCCGTTATGTTGATAAAATCGTAAATTACGAATATTTTACGAAATTTTCCTAGTAGAATATTTGTATTCAATTATGTTCAAACAAATATCATAAACTTAATTTTGAAGTTGTCTAATGTATTTAGGATCCTCAAAATGGAAGTTTGTGCTCAATTTTGCCTTATTCTGACATGTTAAGTAAATGGTAAATTCCAAATAACTTACGAATTTTTTAATTGGAAAAATCATAGTCTATGGTATTCATGCCAGTATCCTAAATAATATTTCGAAAGTGGTCTGACATCTTTACAATGAAAATATCCCTCAAGATTGACGTTTATGTGAAATTTTCTCTATTCTGCCATGTTAAGAAATTCGTAAATTTCCAATAACTTACGAAATCTTTATATTGGGAAATTCATAGTCATTAATATTCATGCCCGTGTCCTAAATAATATTTCAAAAGAAGTCTGACATCTTTACGATGAAAATATCTCTCAAAATTGACGTTTATGTGAAATTTTGCCCTATACTGCCATGTTAAGAAATTCGCAAATTTCCAATAACTTGCGACATTTTCAAAGTAGCATATTTATAGTTAATGATGTTCATTCCGGCATCAAAACGGATATTTTAAAACTGGTCTGATCTTTTTACAGTAAAAAGTTTCCATTTAATGCACGTTTAAGTGAATTTTTGTCCTATTCTCCCATGTTAAGAAAATCGTAAATTTCTAATAACTTACGAAGTTTTTAAATTCGAATGTTGCAAATGAATAGGGTTCTTGCCAGTGTCGAAAGTAATATTTTAAAACTAATCTGACCTCTCTGCGACAATTTCTTCTTGAGATATCGTGTACACAGACTAACAAACTAACGGACTGACCCACTAACAGACTAACACACTAACACACTAACACACTAACAGACACCCTACAGACAGACACCATAGAAATTTTGTCATTTTCGGATTCCTCACACCTGAAAACGTGTAGAAAAGTAAAAAAACCGAGATCGAAAATTTTCACGATTACCTAAGTTCCCCATACCTATAGTATGATGGGGAACTAAAAATAAGTAGCCAATTTCAGTTAATTGAAACGTAAAGAAAGCTCAAAACATGTAAATTCAGCAAAAAACGGAAATCGGAATTTTTTCCGTATCGTCTACTTATACATGCAGCAGTTAGTAACAAATCCATTTTCCTTTTATTTAGTATATTAGTTGAATATTTATTGTTTAAATATCACCCTTTGAAATGAAATGTTTATATTTACATTCGAAACTGGAAGTTTGCCATTTTTTTTTCTGGAGTTTTGTGATTTTAAATTAAAATTTTATCAATTTTACAGAAAAAATAACTCAAACAAACACATGCAGACAGTAACTTATATATAACTATACCCAAATATCGGAATTAAAATCGGCAGATAATTTCCGTTATTTTTTAATAATTTTTTACAAAAAGTCCAATGGACGATTAACATAGAAAATCTTTTTCATGGCTCCATGGACAGATAGTGACGTCATCACTTCACTTGCGTATAGTGATGCTACATTATACAAATTACTGTGTCTATGGTTTTATTTGAGCTTTATCAAATTGCCAGATTTAACAACTTTCCACTTTTAGGTATTTTTTAATGTAAAGGAATAGGTGTATAAAAGGGAAAAATGGGGGAAAATGCATAAAAAATAAAAGTATTTTTAAATACCTTCTTGACATCGTAAGAAAATAATATTTGTATTCGCACCTTCCGGCTAACCATACCTTTCGAATGATACCATTTTCAACCCTCTACTCCCATAATTAATATGTTAAAAAGGGACTACAAATTTTATGCTTGCCTATTAATATATAGATGATAATAACAATAAATTATTTTTTCGCGAGACGTTGATTATAGCCTTTCATCTTACACAGTGAAGTTTTTTTAAGGAATGTAAAAAAAAAAAAAAAAAAAAAAAAAAAAAAAAAGAGTTTAAATACCCGTAAGTATATCTTCTGATAAAAATAGGATAAAATTGAGTAAAATATACTGCGAATGTTTAAATTTTATACCTTAAAACCGGTGGGCGCCATTTGTTGCGAAGATGGAGGCCGACGGAAATTTAGCGTGACTTTGTCACAAGGATCATTAGAGGCATAAAGTCTTTGTAACTTAAGTCTCAAGTTGTAAATATGTAAATAAATATGTATCTTAAAACCGTATGCACTATATTTTAATGTCTACCAAATAAACTACCCATCTAAGAATGTAAGGGAATCAAACCTATGCGTTTCGTAAATTTAAGTTAATTATAAAAGGTTACTATAGTATGAGTCTTCCTTAAAACAATGTGCAAAAAATTCATATTTCTTCAAAAACAGTACACAAAAGAATTGTCATTATATTCTATGGATGGTAATAGTCGATACATTACAATGATGTTGATCTTTTCCAAAAGGAACGAAACTCATATAGGGCGAAGTAGCGTACACTGTTAAAAATTTCTGTAAATTTAATGTAAATACTTATCCAGAGTCTATGTAAATTTACAGTAATTCTTAGTTAAAAGTGAATAATCGAGATTCTCAATCTTTATTCTGTATTTTTACCTAATTTTATTATCTAATGTTTTAATTAAAATTAAAAATGACTGTTTCTACTTTAGAAAAAGCATTCCAAGTCCGAAATATATTATCAACAATAATTAATTAAATTAATATTAGTTACTAAAATGAATGTATAAAATAAGTTTTTTAACATCTCCGTTTATTTTTCTTTGTAATTTTACGTAAGACTTCAGATAATAGATTACACAGAGTTTTCTGTTGAAATTTTTAACGGTGTAAGTGTAATAACATTCAGTATAGTTCAAATTTTGCCTCATTTTTCACAGTTGCAATTATACATATACATCTGAACATTTTTAAGCATAAACTACCACATACAGATTTTTTAAAATATGCGATTTTTATAGTTTCATACCTACCCACTTACTAATTAATAGTCTGAAAAATTTCTAGAACCCGTCCATTTTTCTACACCACTTGATTTTTAGAGAAGTTTTATATAAATGCAATCAAGATTAAATAAGAAAAAAAAATATTCTAAATAAAAGACTGGTGTGAAAAAGAGAGGTGTTTAACAAGTTTGCGGAATATTAATTAGTTAGTTGACAGGTATGAGTTTAATGATGTGCAACTAAAAAAAAAAAAATGAAAATTTTGCATTTCATGGTTTTACATGTTCCAAGACTTGAGACAAATGTAACTTCGGACTGCTAAACATATGTATATACAGTACATCAAGAGATATGGAAGGAGAGTATTTTTGGATTCTTAAAGTATCTCAATTCGTTATAGAGTTACGAAATTTTTCATACGCCTCCAACTACCAAATTTTATCTTAAACTTTTATACGCTCAAATAAAACTTAAAAAAGATCAGGTATTATGTTTTATTTAATATTAAAAGCCAGAAATGGAAAAGCAAAGTAAAAATACGCAAGTGATGCATTTGATCTGTTTGGGAACAAATTAAACACCCTGATTGCACTTCCCCGACATGCAAAATTCCTGGGGTAAGTGCAACCACGGGCGAGAAACCATGGTGCTTAAGATATAGAACAAATCTGAAATTATTTAAGAAAATTAAACACAAAACTCAGAAGAAAAAAATGTGGAGTTTGCCACCCAAGTATAGCACTGACAAAACTCCGAATTTTGAGAGGAGAACTCTGTCGAAGAGTGGAAGTGCAAGGAGTTTTTCAAACTTCTAAACACATCAATATTTTATACTTTATCTGGTTTTTTAAGGCTAAATGTAACAACGAAAGGTTAAAACAAACAGATATGACTGATAGTTTCAAATTTAGCTTATCAGTTAAGTTATAAGTTAAGTTTAAACTTATCCCTTGATTGCACGTACTTCACTCCACCCTACGTTTTACTGTCCACTATAACATGCTCTCTATTTAAAAAATAATGCACATAGTATTCGTAGTTTAATGATTACAAAACTAAAAACTACAAGTTTAATGATTAGAAAAAATTAAGGCACATTATTATCTAGAAAGTCTAATTTCTTAAAGCGGATTCTATGATGTTCTCATTCATATTAAACACTTCCTAATGCACATAACTGAAATTCGTTACAGTATATTCTCTTCTTAAATAGTGCATTAATATTTTTAAATATTTTGTTCGGCCACACAAAAGCATGGATTATGGATACATTGATATTTATAGATTTCTTTTTTTGAAACTTAGTTGTATAAAGAACCCTTTTTAACAAGGTTGAAAAGTGTTAATGACGTTGGTTTATTTGTCTGTCTGTCTGTCCGCGCTCTAACTCCCATAAATAACCATGAATTTCTTGAAATTGATATATGTTATTCAAGTTCGCTATCGGATGTTCCCTATTGAAAATGGAGTGAATACCTCTACTGGTTTGTGTACAGGTATACCCGAAAGTTTTCCAAAGCTTTGTATGCTATAAGAGGTAATTTTTAAACCATATTTTAGTACCTTTACTTTACACAAATTTTAATGAAATTAAAATATGTTATTCACGTTTACTATCTGATGTTTTTTTTAAAATAGAAAATGGAGTAAATACCACAAATAGTTTGTGTACAGGGACACCCGAAATTATTCCAAAGCATTGCGTTCTATGAGAGGTATTTCTATAAAGCAAATTTTAATAACTTTACTTTCCACAAATTTTAATGAGACTGAAATATGTTATACATATGCACACAAAAAAAAAAAAAAAAAAATCTATGGAATATAGATTTATTTGCATTAAGATTTACAGGACACACAAAAATATTGAGTTACATTAACAGCTATTATTCGAAATTTACTGGAATTGAATTTTCCTTTAAATTAAGAATTTCTAACAATTTCTAACAATGTTTAAGAGTAAATATGATTTGAATTAGTGTACCTGTCTGACTGACCATGTGTCTATCTGTCCGTCTGCTCATCTCCAGTGACCGTGAATATTTTCAGAATCTCTTAAAATGGTATATCTTATTCAGGTTCACTGTGGAATGATTCCTACTTAAAATGTAATTAATAGGTTGTGAACAACTAGTTTGTGTACAGGGATACCCCCCAAAAATGCTAATACATTCCGTTTTAGGACAATCATTTTTATACGTCACATTTAAATAACACTCTACTGCAAAAATCACAAAGAAAGTTAAATTTATAGTTAATATGCATAAATAATGTTTTGTCAGAATATGATATGGTTAACCTTCAGATTTACAGGGCTACACTAAAATATTCAGATACATTAAGGGCTGAAATTGGAATTAAAGATTTTTTTTTTTTTCTTTTTGTGTTAAGCAATTTTTGCACCTTCCAAAATTATTTAAGAGTGATTATGAATTCAATTGCTCTATCTCTGTGCCTTTCTGTCCTTCTTTCTGTTGTGTGATAACGTAGGCAAAGAACATTGAAAGTTATATGATCAACAAGTACGTACAGTTGGAAAGTGTTAATAATCAATGCGTACCGCATGATTTTTCGTTCTTGTTTAAATCGGAGTTGAATTGTTTTAAGTTCATCATATTTATTCAAATGTATATTATTTCGACCCAATTTTTTGCATGGCATAATAAAAAAAATATATCTTAATAAAATTACAGTGAATGGCATCTTGCATAAATGGTGCATATTTTAGTATCCTAGTGTTTTACAGAAATATTGTGACATATAGATTTCAAATAGTCATAGCTTTAAAACGAGTTCTCGATAATTAAAGTTTAAAGCTGTGAAGAATCCAGAATATTTGTGTTCTGCGTAATGGATATATTAAGTATAATTCTCATATACATTTACTGAAAATTGATTATGTTTGTGAATTTACTTTTTTATTACAAATTTGTTAAAAAAATATAAGTAAATACAATTTTAACAACAACAAAAAAAAAAGATAAAAATGGCCTTTTTCCATAAACTTTCCATTGAAACTTTTTAATGATATTCGTGCATAATGCATGTTTATATTACATTGATCGAACTTCAGTGAAGACAGTTGTTAAATTTAAGTTAAACACAAAAATTCTCTACATTTTATTATTTAAAATTTTTTTCACATGTTCGTACAATAAATCTGCTTTGCCAGCATCGTAGGATTCGAGTAGTACATTAAGATTCCAAATGTTAAGAATCAATTATAAATGAATGTATCGAACGTTTATTGTTGAATTTTGTTAAAAGTTTCAGCAATTTGTAATAACCGCAGTTACAATATTATATAATCTATATAATATTTCTCTAACGTGGACCAGTTTTAATTATTTTTTTTTGTCGAAATGATACGATACGCGAGGATAAAAAAATAATATTTATACATGGACAATATTTAAGCTCGCGGACTTAGCTCAATGGACTAATAAGAAAAAATGACGACATTTGTATGATGAGATTATTTTACGAAAAAAATGTATTTTTAACAGTTGTTTCTTCAGAATCTTTGTAAGCGTCATTTTAAACCTAACAATACTTTAAAGATATATATAGAATTTGAACTTTTGTGTCATAAATTGAGTAAAAAACACAATCATAAAAAATTTAATCAAAATAGGAATTATTTTATTTTGTTTTATTTTATTTTATTTATTTATTTAAAAAAAATACCAAAATTAATAAAAAGTCATCGTAACATGACGACAAAAATTTAAAAGGCGTCGTGGGAGTCCTATATTAAAATTGTACTGCCTGTGGAAGTATGAAAATTGGGTCGTGAACCATGAATTTTATTTGAAAACCTTTCTTTGAATGATTTTGGTTTCCCTATTGTACAATATTAATTTGGTTTTATTAATAACTTGGCTTCTGGTAAATTAAAATTTTAATTAGGTGGTAAAATTGGTATAACATTTATGAGTTTCAAATTTTAAAGGTATACAAGAAAAAAAATAAAATGCGAATATTTCGCACGGTTTTGCTAGTATTACATAATATTATATTAATGTTATATTGCAGTCTATTGCAATAAACAATATGCAATATTGCAGTTACAATATTACATAATATTATACAATATTACAATTTGCGCAGTTACTAATATTTTGTAAAATTATAGAATATACAAATTTAGTAAGTTTTAATGTAATTAAATAAGACGTATTTCAATATAGTACATTTTTTTACTTTCTCCTGCATATATAAGAAAAAGTGTTGGATTCGTGAAAATTTTCCACTTTCAATTTTCGATGAATTTACGCACTTTGAGATGCCCTGAATACAATTTAACTACTTCTTAGAAAATGGCTGTGTGTCTGTATGTGTTTTGGCAAAATTTTGTAGACGCTACATCCTACGAACCAATAGACAAAACTAAGCTAAATGTTAAGTTGGACTTTGAGTTCAATTGAATCTGATTAACTTTAAGGAAAAATGGGCCTCTAACAGGTGGCGTGCTACCTGTGATTTTCACTGTGTAATGCAATGTTATATCTCAGCTTGTATAGTTTGTAAATGCATATAACTTGATGCATATGAGTACTGTGATATAAAACTTCGTCAATTTTATTTCCTGTACATCTGCTGCTGCTATGTTGCAATTTATCCTCATTTACAGCAAGATAATAACTCAGATTCTATGATATACAAATGCATGAAACTTGGCATGTGAGATGAATATTATGAAAACAATGCTAATTCAGTTTGAGTGTTTATCGGATGACAGTTAGTGCTATTATGCCATAATGTTTCCTGTTTATGAGAAAAATATATATCTCAGCTTCAATCATATATAAATGTAGTAAGCTTAGTACGTGAGATGCATGTCATGAAAACTTTGGCTATTTAATCTGAATGTATATTGGACCGTACGTGCTGCTGCTGTTATTCACTTTCTGCGATTTTGCTATATTTCAGTCTCGATTGACTAAAATTATACCAAACTGTATTTATAAAATCTTTGTTGCAAGAAGTTGTTGTGATTAAGTTTTTATAAATGGTAACGTTTTATGGTAACTTTTTGATAAAGAGATACTATACCTCTATATTAGGATACCTTAATATAGGATCTCTATAAGGATATAGAATAAAATTTTCTGATATAAAGAACATGTTAGTAATCAAAGTTAAAAAGAATGTTTTCGTTTAATGTTAACCAAATAGCCTTAAAAATCAAATTTTTATTTGATTATTTAGAAAATCTAATCAAATATTCAAAATTCAAGTCTGTAAATTTGTATCAAGAACTAACATTTGGACTTGATTTTATAACTGTGTATTCCAACAGTTGTCCACAATATAATGTATAGACACACAGATTTTCTCTCTTGTGTTTATATAAAGATGAAATAATTTACCATTTTCTAAAAAATATATTCTATTTTTACAATCTTTCGAAATGACAAATAACTTTTTTTTTTTTTTTTTTTTTTTTTTTAATTTTGTTTCTGTATTATATTATTTAGTTTTAATTTCTTCTAAACTTTCGCAAATTAAATAACAAATGTTAATGAAAATATAACATTAAATGAAAATATAACATTCTGTTATATTTTCATACCATTTGGTATGAAAATATAACAGAAAACATTTATATCATAGAACACAAGGATAACAAAGAATGACATTATTTATCGGACAAAAGAAATAGACTGCGCTGTACTTTTCTACAAACGATCAAAAATAACTCATTATTTTCTAAAATTGTTAATGAAGAATGCAAAAAAAATCTTATTTGAATTGTCTTTCAAAATAATGAATAGTTTAATTTATTTGTGAATTTATCATTGAGAACTATAAGTTTTTACTTCCTTTTTAAAATCTCCAGATTAAATAATAATGAATGAAATATACTCAATAAATAAAATATCAATCCTTTCTGTTGTAGAACTTATGAATCGCGAGCAATAACATTCTTTTTCAGACAAAAGAGATTGATTGTGATGTATTTTTGCACACACGAGCAAAAATCTATTCTATGATAACAAGAAGGAGATTATGTCAGCTTTTCAGAAAACAAAAGTAATTAATCACAAGTGACACATAGAAACAAGATAAATATGGAGTTATTTTAGAAAATTTTAGAGCAGTATTATTACAAATACATAAATGTTGTCATATTAATTTGAATTATTCGGTTGCTTTATTGAGGAATTGACTTATTGCAATAATTTAGTTTTTGCAAATACATAATAGAAAATTTGTCATCACGATAATTTCTGAAATGCTGAATCAATGCAAACCAAAATTAGACAGCTTATCTCAAAAATATTTTGGGTGAGCTCGTTGGTCAAATTGGTCCGTCATTTTGTTTGAAAACCTTTTAAAATTCTCAAACTCGTATAAAAAATCGTAATTATAAACCAATTTGCATTAAACTCGATAATACAAAACTAGGAGAGATTGCGCATATTGAGGATCGAAGGGGCGGGGCGAAGCGTGTGTACTCACAGCGACGCCAGGTAGTTGTACAAAAGCAATAATAGAATGCCTGCTCATATGTGCATGTTCCGAGCACCTAAAATAAAGCATAGTTTTTTTTTCCTCGAATTAATGCTTGAATTTCTAGGAATTTCTATAGAATGACAGTACTGCAAAATATTTTTAAAACAAACGATTTTCCAAAAGTTACTAACGTAGACTAACAGTTCAAATACCAGTGGTTTGGAACAGTTTTAGTATAGGGCCCACTTGGTAAAATTTTAAGTTTGCTACCGAATTAGTTTAGGCGTTTTTTTTTCTCTCCAAGGTCTTTACTTTCGCAACTATGACAATAATTTTGATTCAGCGCAAAGGGGGGAAAAGAAGTTCAAACGTCGCCAGGGTGGTTCTAAGCTAAAGCTGCACCAGCGTTTTTCTTTAAAAGTGAATAATTATATTAAATAAAAGGCTGCGCAATCTCTCCTACTGAAATGGGTGAATTTTCATGTCTGCTACTTAGGAGAAATTGTGCATTGTTCTCGTTAAGTTCTATGCTAGATTACGCAGCTTATTGTTAATGGCAAGACGATAAGTTGGTCGCAGGAAAGCTGCACCATTAGAGCAAAAAGTGCTTCGATTGTAGACGACGATAGCTTAGGTGAGCAAACATGAAACGCATTGAAACTGAAAAAAAAGAAACGGATTAATTTTATATTATCAAGTAACTTAACGCTATCTTGTAATCGTACACCGTGTCCCAAAATTTTACACAATCAATAAAATTTGCATTAACATAAAAAGTAATAGGGTACAATTAAAATTCGTGAGATAGGTAATAAATAAAAACAGTTTTGCTGATATACACATATAAATTATGATCAAAGGTTTGAAATTATGAAATGTACATTAAAGTATATGAAAATGTGCTGTCCCAAAAGTATAGACACCTGTAAGTGTTTTTGATTTTACATTTATAAAAGTAACTAAAACGTACTTTTTAATATTGAATTGTATTACTACGACACTATATAACATCAAACACACGTTGTTCCATAGAATTAATTAAGCATTGCACTACAGAAGGAGATATTTCATACCACGCTTTGTCAATTGCAGTTTATAAGTCCTTTACCCATGTATATTTCTTTCCATTTTCATATATTTTACGCCAAATAATCATCCATATGGGATCTATGGTATCCAAATCCGGACTAAGTGCTGGCCAGTCTAATAGTGTGATATTGTTTTACATAAACCACGTTTTCGTTGATCGGGAGGTATGGATGGATGCCCCATGTTGTTGAAAAAACAGTCTGGTCCTGCTAGCAAATCTATAATTGGCAGTAAATTGGTACATAAAATATCCTGATAATCCTCCGATTTCATTTTTCTGCCCGTAAATCCTAGAAATGTTTGCTCGTTGAAACAAAACCCTCCCCAGGTCATTACGGATTCTCCGCCTTGTTGCCTGTTAAAACAGTTCTTTGGTTCTTTTCTTAGTCATACCAGTAAATTTTATAACAGTCAGGATCGTCCAAATTCCATTTCTTTTCGTCACTGAAGATGACAGAAAGCCACTTTTCACCGTATGACATACGCTTTCTAGCCCACTTTAGACGTGCATCTCTATGTCACTGCTTTAAGAAAGGTTTTGCTTTCATTCTCATGTAAATAATGTGTTTTGAAGCTTTAATTCTTCTGTGTACAGTACTTTCTGAAATTCTGGAAGTTGATGAAATTGCATGCATAGATAAAATATCAAATGAAGCCTTTTTTAATAACATTCTATCATCACGTAACGTTGTTTTCTTTGGTCTTCCGACTCGCTTTCGAGTATTCCATGTTCCACCTGATTTCAAAACTCTATAAATACTTCTCAAGGATCTCTTTATTCTTCTCGATATTTGTACAGGATTTTGTCCTTGCGCTTTTAATTGTAAAATCTTATTAATTTCTTCTTTAGAAATTTCTTTAGAAAGTGGCATTTTTATCAGAATACGCAGAAAACGTCTTTTCCGAATCACAATTTCCCTTCCGTGGTTGGTTGGGTTTTACGTCACGGAAGGGATGCCCTTCCGTGGAGGATCAAAATTGTGATGGCATGTCTCCGGACTACCTCTAAGTGTGTGTCCCAGACCGTCGCCAATTGCCCATCTGCGCAGCACTAGTGCGCCATAAAACTCATCCATCCATCCGAATCACAAACAAAACAATACATTGAACTCATTAAATTATTATACTAAAAATATAGCAGACGATATTTCAATTGAAGGGAAAAATTTTTCTGCATTTATAGAAGCAGACGACAGTAAAAATATTTTATTCTGTGAACAAAAATGTAAAAGAAAGCATGCAATGCTGTATTGTGTCTATACTTTTGGGACAGCACATTTTTATGTAATTTAATGTAGATTTTATAATTTCAAACTTTTGATCATACCCATAGAGCACAGAATGTTTCACTTATGTTGCAAAAAGCTTACAATCTTTCAAAAACACAACACATTTAAGTATGCTGTGTGATAACTTTCTGAAACATTTGCTCTTTTTGATTTTCTATCTGATTTTCTATCTGTTAAGTGATTGTAACGTTTCTGTTACGAATCTGATTTTTTTGTTACGATCGCGGACATTTTTCCATTTTTAAAACTAATCGGAAAGCAATCTGAACGTTTTTAAACGTTTCTGAGATATTTATAATGTTTCAATGTTATATGATTGTTAAGTTTCAGGAACATTTTGTGCTGTTAGGGTAATTTATATGCGTATATCAGCAAAACTATTTTTATTTATTACCAATCTCACAAATTTTAATTGTACCTTATTACTTTTTATGTTAATGCAAATTTTTTTGATTGTCAAAATTTTTTGGACACGGTGTATAGGGGCTTCTCTCTCTCTCTTTTTTCTGATTCTTTAATATTTTTCTTTAATTATATTTTTTAAATTCTTTTATTTATTTATTTATTTTTTGCTGTTTCTTTAATTATTAGCTTGAAATACTCGCTCCTAGCTCAATAACATCTGCTTACAAAAAGCTTACAACAACATCATTTAAATGCAATTTTATTGTTACAAATTTAATTGGAGTTTTATTAACAACAATCTGTCCTACCGATGTGCACAATTACAATAATTCTTTAAAGACTGATTGCACAAAATAGCTCTCGGAGTTTTATTACAGCTGTTGTATTAAATTAAAGCATGACAACTAAATATCAACGAAAATGCATAAGAAAACAAAATTATTCAAAATTATTCAGTGACAGATTAGCAAAATATTATTTCGATTTTTTATAATATTCTGTTAAACTGGACGAAGAGTCTACTTGCTTTGCTTTACCTATAACATAAGAAGTCTTCAACGAATTTTATCAATCAACTTGATCCAACAATTTATTTCAAAATGACGGGGGATTTTAAAATTTTAAACTTTTATTGAAAAAAAAAACAATTATGAACTGATTTTTATAAAATTCGTTATGTTCATAGTCTAGATCCAGGTAACAGTTATGTTTATTAATCAACTCAATCCGCTATTTTGTTTACAACTGGAAGCCACTTGAAAATTTCAAAAAGAAAAGAAAAGTTTTCTTATGAATTCATTTGTATGAAACTCAGTATATGCATAGCCCATAATGAGGTCTCAATAAAATTTATCAACCCGTTAACGCCCGAATTAATTTTGCAAAATATTATTAGATGATTATTTCACTTCTAAATTAATATAGACAACTGACAGTAAAATACATTAACTTAAACAATTCTTCTGATATGTTTGCATTAAAAGCCTATCCTCATTTATTGACGTTTAGTGTACTAGCAAGAAAACTTCGAGATAGAAAACCTTCAAGATAACTGATTAATTTCCTATTATATGTTGACAAAGATCTCGAAAGTAAAGTATTATAATATATATATTATTATTGAACTTGACTGGAGTTAGTATGTCTGCGCAGAAAGCATACATATGTGCGACGAATGAAAAATCATAAGATGACTGTCGAAATTATGGAATAATAATTAATAGTAGGCACATAAAACTTTCAGGAATCATTTGGAGTGACGCTATAAACTGTCACTAAAAAGCAGAAATCCTTCCAAGAAACCACAAAAAATATACGTCCCTTTTTATTATCTGTCCTCAAATGAGGACACTGTGCGCTAGTCGGTTAATTAACTGGTTCCACCATCTTATTTCCAAAGTACGGCTACTCTAAAAGAACAACAACAACAACAACAACAACAACAAAACTATTTTGTTTTATTGAGACGAAAAGACTTGTTTTAGAATTAAAACATATGATATTTAATTTAATATATATTATATATATTATATATTATTATATTTAATCTTTTTTAGTGGACTTTTAAATTAATAAATAATCACTTTTAATTTAAAACTAAAGTTGTATCTTTTAAATGTTACAAACTTATTTCATTTTGTAATTTCTTAGATCAAATAGCAAGTTATATACTGACTGAATAAATAAGACTTCCATTCTTTTTTACAAAAGATCTCAGGTTTCACAGACAAAAGCAATTTTTTTTGGACAAAGGAAATGAATTGCGGCCTATTTTTGTGTAAAGAAGAGAAAATCTTTCTTAACTATGTGTAAACGTCAGCGTTTCTAGAAGAAGAAAAAATATAGAAGTAATCACTCATCTGTGACAGACGAGTACAAAATAAAATAAAATAAATCTCTTTTTAAATACTAAATACCATTTGATTTCTTAGCACTAAGAAAAACTACTATAATGTAATCAATAGCTAAATTTATCGATTTCTTTTAATTTGAAAAGAACATAAATATAGAATTTTGCTGTCATGTTTCTATTTGATATTAATTCAGTTAGTACATAATTTTAATACGTAGCGTAATAGATATCATAATAAAAACTAATTAAAAGAGAAATACCTAATAAAGAAATCTCTAGTTACTAGCATTTTTGTAAAACAAAATTTGGAAGATAGGTATAACCCATTTTACAATCTGAATTATAATCAATCATCCAACCCAAATTACCCTCGTCACGTTTTGCGAGAAACCGTAACTAAACAGCGTTGCCATTCCAAAAAAAGTAATTCAGTGTTGCCACCCTCCAAAATAAAATAGAGAATCAATCAATCAATCAACCAACCCAAAATACCCTCGTCACGTTTCACGAGAAACCGAAACCAAAACAAACAACTCAACTCTCCCAGCAGGAGAGAAACAACTCCACTCCACTCATGACGTCACTTCCGCTTCCCCCCCTTCTTCCCCCCTCAAGGATGACGTCACTTCCGCCGCCTCTAGTGGCAGGCTTACTACTGCTCCCAAAATTTTACACAATCAATAAAATTTGCATTAACATAAAAAGTAATAGGGTACAATTAAAATTCGTGAGATAGGTAATAAATAAAAACAGTTTTGCTGATATACACATATAAATTATGATCAAAGGTTTGAAATTATGAAATGTACATTAAAGTATATGAAAATGTGCTGTCCCAAAAGTATAGACACCTGTAAGTGTTTTTGATTTTACATTTATAAAAGTAACTAAAACGTACTTTTTAATATTGAATTGTATTACTACGACACTATATAACATCAAACACACGTTGTTCCATAGAATTAATTAAGCATTGCACTACAGAAGGAGATATTTCATACCACGCTTTGTCAATTGCAGTTTATAAGTCCTTTACCCATGTATATTTCTTTCCATTTTCATATATTTTACGCCAAATAATCATCCATATGGGATCTATGGTATCCAAATCCGGACTAAGTGCTGGCCAGTCTAATAGTGTGATATTGTTTTACATAAACCACGTTTTCGTTGATCGGGAGGTATGGATGGATGCCCCATGTTGTTGAAAAAACAGTCTGGTCCTGCTAGCAAATCTATAATTGGCAGTAAATTGGTACATAAAATATCCTGATAATCCTCCGATTTCATTTTTCTGCCCGTAAATCCTAGAAATGTTTGCTCGTTGAAACAAAACCCTCCCCAGGTCATTACGGATTCTCCGCCTTGTTGCCTGTTAAAACAGTTCTTTGGTTCTTTTCTTAGTCATACCAGTAAATTTTATAACAGTCAGGATCGTCCAAATTCCATTTCTTTTCGTCACTGAAGATGACAGAAAGCCACTTTTCACCGTATGACATACGCTTTCTAGCCCACTTTAGACGTGCATCTCTATGTCACTGCTTTAAGAAAGGTTTTGCTTTCATTCTCATGTAAATAATGTGTTTTGAAGCTTTAATTCTTCTGTGTACAGTACTTTCTGAAATTCTGGAAGTTGATGAATTTGCATGCATAGATAAAATATCAAATGAAGCCTTTTTTAATAACATTCTATCATCACGTAACGTTGTTTTCTTTGGTCTTCCGACTCGCTTTCGAGTATTGCATGTTCCACCTGATTTCAAAACTCTATAAATACTTCTCAAGGATCTCTTTATTCTTCTCGATATTTGTACAGGATTTTGTCCTTGCGCTTTTAATTGTAAAATCTTATTAATTTCTTCTTTAGAAATTTCTTTAGAAAGTGGCATTTTTATCAGAATACGCAGAAAACGTCTTTTCCGAATCACAATTTCCCTTCCGTGGTTGGTTGGGTTTTACGTCACGGAAGGGATGCCCTTCCGTGGAGGATCAAAATTGTGATGGCATGTCTCCGGACTACCTCTAAGTGTGTGTCCCAGACCGTCGCCAATTGCCCATCTGCGCAGCACTAGTGCGCCATAAAACTCATCCATCCATCCGAATCACAAACAAAACAATACATTGAACTCATTAAATTATTATACTAAAAATATAGCAGACGATATTTCAATTGAAGGGAAAAATTTTTCTGCATTTATAGAAGCAGACGACAGTAAAAATATTTTATTCTGTGAACAAAAATGTAAAAGAAAGCATGCAATGCTGTATTGTGTCTATACTTTTGGGACAGCACATTTTTATGTAATTTAATGTAGATTTTATAATTTCAAACTTTTGATCATACCCATAGAGCACAGAATGTTTCACTTATGTTGCAAAAAGCTTACAATCTTTCAAAAACACAACACATTTAAGTATGCTGTGTGATAACTTTCTGAAACATTTGCTCTTTTTGATTTTCTATCTGATTTTCTATCTGTTAAGTGATTGTAACGTTTCTGTTACGAATCTGATTTTTTTGTTACGATCGCGGACATTTTTCCATTTTTAAAACTAATCGGAAAGCAATCTGAACGTTTTTAAACGTTTCTGAGATATTTATAATGTTTCAATGTTATATGATTGTTAAGTTTCAGGAACATTTTGTGCTGTTAGGGTAATTTATATGCGTATATCAGCAAAACTATTTTTATTTATTACCAATCTCACAAATTTTAATTGTACCTTATTACTTTTTATGTTAATGCAAATTTTTTTGATTGTCAAAATTTTTTGGACACGGTGTATAGGGGCTTCTCTCTCTCTCTTTTTTCTGATTCTTTAATATTTTTCTTTAATTATATTTTTTAAATTCTTTTATTTATTTATTTATTTTTTGCTGTTTCTTTAATTATTAGCTTGAAATACTCGCTCCTAGCTCAATAACATCTGCTTACAAAAAGCTTACAACAACATCATTTAAATGCAATTTTATTGTTACAAATTTAATTGGAGTTTTATTAACAACAATCTGTCCTACCGATGTGCACAATTACAATAATTCTTTAAAGACTGATTGCACAAAATAGCTCTCGGAGTTTTATTACAGCTGTTGTATTAAATTAAAGCATGACAACTAAATATCAACGAAAATGCATAAGAAAACAAAATTATTCAAAATTATTCAGTGACAGATTAGCAAAATATTATTTCGATTTTTTATAATATTCTGTTAAACTGGACGAAGAGTCTACTTGCTTTGCTTTACCTATAACATAAGAAGTCTTCAACGAATTTTATCAATCAACTTGATCCAACAATTTATTTCAAAATGACGGGGGATTTTAAAATTTTAAACTTTTATTGAAAAAAAAAACAATTATGAACTGATTTTTATAAAATTCGTTATGTTCATAGTCTAGATCCAGGTAACAGTTATGTTTATTAATCAACTCAATCCGCTATTTTGTTTACAACTGGAAGCCACTTGAAAATTTCAAAAAGAAAAGAAAAGTTTTCTTATGAATTCATTTGTATGAAACTCAGTATATGCATAGCCCATAATGAGGTCTCAATAAAATTTATCAACCCGTTAACGCCCGAATTAATTTTGCAAAATATTATTAGATGATTATTTCACTTCTAAATTAATATAGACAACTGACAGTAAAATACATTAACTTAAACAATTCTTCTGATATGTTTGCATTAAAAGCCTATCCTCATTTATTGACGTTTAGTGTACTAGCAAGAAAACTTCGAGATAGAAAACCTTCAAGATAACTGATTAATTTCCTATTATATGTTGACAAAGATCTCGAAAGTAAAGTATTATAATATATATATTATTATTGAACTTGACTGGAGTTAGTATGTCTGCGCAGAAAGCATACATATGTGCGACGAATGAAAAATCATAAGATGACTGTCGAAATTATGGAATAATAATTAATAGTAGGCACATAAAACTTTCAGGAATCATTTGGAGTGACGCTATAAACTGTCACTAAAAAGCAGAAATCCTTCCAAGAAACCACAAAAAATATACGTCCCTTTTTATTATCTGTCCTCAAATGAGGACACTGTGCGCTAGTCGGTTAATTAACTGGTTCCACCATCTTATTTCCAAAGTACGGCTACTCTAAAAGAACAACAACAACAACAACAACAACAACAAAACTATTTTGTTTTATTGAGACGAAAAGACTTGTTTTAGAATTAAAACATATGATATTTAATTTAATATATATTATATATATTATATATTATTATATTTAATCTTTTTTAGTGGACTTTTAAATTAATAAATAATCACTTTTAATTTAAAACTAAAGTTGTATCTTTTAAATGTTACAAACTTATTTCATTTTGTAATTTCTTAGATCAAATAGCAAGTTATATACTGACTGAATAAATAAGACTTCCATTCTTTTTTACAAAAGATCTCAGGTTTCACAGACAAAAGCAATTTTTTTTGGACAAAGGAAATGAATTGCGGCCTATTTTTGTGTAAAGAAGAGAAAATCTTTCTTAACTATGTGTAAACGTCAGCGTTTCTAGAAGAAGAAAAAATATAGAAGTAATCACTCATCTGTGACAGACGAGTACAAAATAAAATAAAATAAATCTCTTTTTAAATACTAAATACCATTTGATTTCTTAGCACTAAGAAAAACTACTATAATGTAATCAATAGCTAAATTTATCGATTTCTTTTAATTTGAAAAGAACATAAATATAGAATTTTGCTGTCATGTTTCTATTTGATATTAATTCAGTTAGTACATAATTTTAATACGTAGCGTAATAGATATCATAATAAAAACTAATTAAAAGAGAAATACCTAATAAAGAAATCTCTAGTTACTAGCATTTTT
The DNA here is from genome assembly GCA_963930645.1 of Salticus scenicus. Taxonomy (NCBI): domain Eukaryota; kingdom Metazoa; phylum Arthropoda; class Arachnida; order Araneae; family Salticidae; genus Salticus; species Salticus scenicus. The sequence continues at coordinate 204,436,606 of OZ005654.1, forward strand.
GTAAAACAAAATTTGGAAGATAGGTATAACCCATTTTACAATCTGAATTATAATCAATCATCCAACCCAAATTACCCTCGTCACGTTTTGCGAGAAACCGTAACTAAACAGCGTTGCCATTCCAAAAAAAGTAATTCAGTGTTGCCACCCTCCAAAATAAAATAGAGAATCAATCAATCAATCAACCAACCCAAAATACCCTCGTCACGTTTCACGAGAAACCGAAACCAAAACAATCAACTCAACTCTCCCAGCAGGAGAGAAACAACTCCACTCCACTCATGACGTCACTTCCGCTTCCCCCCCTTCTTCCCCCCCTCAAGGATGACGTCACTTCCGCCGCCTCTAGTGGCAGGCTTACTACTACAATGGCACAAATAAAATTTCTTTTGTAATGACCCAAGATATTCGACTGGGTCGGTATGAAATTAATTTCGATCTAGTAATTTCATGATTCGACTCTCATAGAATTTCTGATCTTTTTTAGCAAACAACTCAACCAAGTGCGACTTGAGGTCATCGTTATTATCGAATTTTGTACCGTTTAAAAAAGTTTTGCGAACTCTGAAATAAAGGATAGTCCGATGGTGCAAGGTCGAGGCTATATAGGGGATGCTAGTACATCACTTCCCAACTAACCTCAAATAATTTTTTAGGGTTGCTATCGTGAAACACGTTTTCTGTGCGATTTGTCATTTCTGTCCCTTTATCTTTGATTGTTTCTTCGAATTTTCTTGTTATTTTTCAATTAACTTTAATATAGACAATACATTGTTCACCACCAGTGGTAATTCCTTTAAAAAAAGAATCGATTGCATTAAGTTTGAAATGCTTATCACAAATTTTCATTCGTTGCGTTAAGTGAATTTCTTTCGATTCATCCGGAAGCCAAATATCGAGTTTCTTAATAAATCCATGACATCTTATGCGATTTTCAATTGTTGTGCTTAGTGTAATACATTTAAACGTTTTGCAATCTCTCGCTCAAAACTAATAATAACTTCGCATAAAAATAACAAAACAAATATAATGCTATCTGTTTTTTGCAAATCGAAAGAAATTTCCTACCAACCCAATATTTTATTAGTGATAATACAGCTAATAAAAACTTAGAAAAGGATCTGATAGTCTCTGTAAGGATTCTTCAGTCTCTTTAAAATACTATTTCTTTCTGGTATAAAGCAGATTTTTTTTTTTTTTTCAGAATTCATTTAACACATAAATTTAACATTTTCAAATTCATAAACAGGTAATTTTTTGCTATACATTCTTTTGACGCTACAAATTACTTTTTTTTTAAATATGAGTTTTATGGTCTTAACTTTAACTGATAAATAAATTAGTATGAAAGTATAAAGTTTCAGAAATTTAAAATATATTTTTATCTGAAATGGTTCTTTCACTAAGAATAAACAATTTAATTTTGAGAATTTTTATTAATATTTTTCTTTGTCAAGTTCTATTAATAATCTAAAACTAAAAAAATTATAAAATTCATGACAAATATTCTCAATCATTTGATTTAACATAAACTTACAAAGTTATTCAAATGCAGGCAATTAATTTGCAATGTGTCGGAGTAATTTAGAGAAATAAGTTTATTAGTTTCTTCTATAATTATAAGAAGAAAGCATTGAACTCGCAAAAATTTCATTTTTTAAAGTTTATATAATGATTAACTTTTTGACATGCAGCGACTTCATTGCAAGGACGCAAGTGTCAACTTTAGAAATTCTTCATGGAGTTTTTTAGAAAAATCTTACTTTTGTAATATATCACAAAAAATTATTTATTTATTTTATTTTAATTCTGTTCATAAATTCTGGTGGCAGTCTAATTTAAATGAGTGCAATTACCTTGCTCTTAAAAGATTTAAGACGCCCAGAATACATTTCGACCATTTTCGAAATGGTATCTGTCCATCTGCGTTAATTTGACAAAAATGTTTTGGCAGCAGATGAAGAACTAATGAAAAGAACTTAATGAAAATCTCCATATATCATTACATTGACATAAATTGGTGTCTGTGAACAATTGATGCAAATACTTCAACATAGATCTGTCGTTCCATTTTTTCACAACTTTTAATGTGATAGAATAGTACAAAATTTCGTATGCATGTACACAATGTGGGTTGTTTTTAATCAATCATTGTGAAATATAAAATTCCATTTATGATAATATTAATCAAGATAAAAGTTTGTGAGGTTGAGAAGTCAGAACGTCACCACAGTTGTTTTAATTAAGCTGGATCCAGCAAAGTAGGAAGTGGGGACGGTTAAAATCACTCCGTCGCCAGTGGCTCGGTGAAGGTTGAGGTCGAGCTAGTTTTGTGTCGGCAGGGTGCTGCATTAAAAGACTTAGATTTTGAATACTAGTTAAATTAGAAGTGATTTTTAAAAGTACGGATTGAAATGTAGTGAAAGGAGGGTGTAGGAAGAAGTATAAAAATAGAGATGGTTTTAGTAGATGGTGTGGATGTTGGAGGATATTATAGTGGTTGTGATGAATCTTAGTTTGACAGATATTGAAAAGTAGAGTAGTGAAGATTTAGTGGCGTGAAGTTAAGTAGTGTTGAGTGTTGGTGAGTGTCTACTAGTTTTCGGAAAGTTCAAGCTGGGTCAGAAGGGAATCCTCTGTCCCATAGTGAAGCCGTAGTATTGGAGTACGAGTGCGACCGTCTCTACACCTTCGACTATCTGCTGTGGTGAGATATTTAAGATAGTTAAATTGTTGATTTATATATTTTTGATTTAGTAATACGCTGGCTGAGCTAAGATCTATTTTCCAGGCCGCCCTCCCATTAATCTGTTTCAAATAAACTTTTATTTGTTGTTCAATTAAAGTCTCTGGTTTTCTTAGTAATCTAAGTATTTAAGTTAAGATGGGGTTTGCAGGAACGCAAACGCCACAGTGGCGCCCAACTCAGTTCGACATCTCCCCCACTCGGGTTTATTTTACTGGCTCAAACAATGTACTTAAATTTTTTGAAGATCTTGAACAGTATTTTGATATATGTAAAATTGACGAGGATGATAAATTTAATTTATTAAAATACTCCTTAAAAGGAGATGCTAAAATCTGGTATGACACCATTGCCTCTAGAGCTCTAGGCCAAAATCCTATGTATGGGGATTTGAGGCTCAAAATTAAAAATTCATTCTCTTCTATTTTGGATAAAACCAAACTCCGCCAAGAACTTTATACGACAAAGATGTCGTTTTATGACAAACCTACCACATTTTTATTACGTAAATTCGACATTATAAAGCAGCTGGATTTAGTTTTATCTTTTGCCGCTGCAATGGAAATCATAACCCCGCTTTTGACTATTCCTATTCAAGATTACTTTGATTCGAAACCTGTCACCTCTTACGACAGTCTGTTTCAAACCTTAGCTAAATATCAAGAACGACACCCTCCAAGGGCGGAAAATACCTTTAATCGCCAACGGGGTAATGGAAATATGCAAAATTCTAGGCGTGAAAATTTCACCCCCCCCTCAAAATTTCAATCGCTATCAGCAAGAACATCAATCGCCGCAGCCAAGGCGTAATAACTTTCAAAATGCTCGGAACGATCGTTCTAATCAAAATCAGTCTCAAAACTTTTCTCGAACTGATAGAAATAACAGAAATTTTCGTAACTCTCGTAATAACCAGAGTCGTCAGTTAAACGAGTAAGTGGCTCTTGTGAGGAGGGTCAACAGCCACTAAATAACTCAACCACCTCCATATGTTTAGACACAATTTGTATCAGTCCGGTGGACCTTCCTAATTTAAATGCAATAATTCATGATGTTTTCATACCTACTTATTGGGACACTGGTGCTGAATGTTTCTTTCTAGCACATGAAACTTATAAAAAGTATTTTGACTTTAAACCTTTAAAGCGGACAAATTTAAATATTACAACGGCTCAAGGCAAGTCCTGTGTTAATAGAGGCGAAGTCAGCCTGAATGTTAAAATTCATAATTTAAGTGTTAATTGGCGTTTTTACGTCATCGACAATCTTCAGCATCCCTGCATTATAGGGTTAGATTTTATGAAAGCAAATAATGTTGAAATAAATTTTGCCAATAAATCTTTACATATTGATGATTCTAAGTCAAATTCTAAACCTGTCGAGCCGACAGAGTTAATTGTTAATTTAGAGGAAAGTGCCCTCACTCATATTGAAAAGATTGATTTTGTTAATTTTCTTAATCAGTTTAAACAGTTATTCTCTGAGACACCTGACTTAACCCATGTTGTTTGCCATGATATTGACACTGGAACTAATAAACCAGTCTTTAGTAAGCCTTATCATTATGATCAAGCCAAACAAGATATTATAAATTGGCATATTGACAAAATGTTGAAAAATGATATTATTATGCCTGTAACTTCTCCTTATGCATCTCCTGTTGTTTTATGTCGAAAGAAAAATGGTAAACCTATTACTGATCCTGAGGCATGGAGATTTGCAATCGATTATCGTAGGCTAAATTCTATTACACAATATACTCAGTATCCCTTGCCTATAATTGATGATTTGTTAGCACATATAACAACGACAAATTTTATGTCTACTCTCGATCTGACATCAGGTTATTTTCAAATTGCAATGAAACCCGCTGATATATCAAAAACAGCGTTTATAACTAAAAACGGCACGTTTGGTTTTAAACGAATGCCTTTCGGATGTTCAGGGGCTGTGGCAACATTCCAAAAAGCCATGGAAACTATTCTTAAACCTGTTTTGAATAAATTTGTACATGTTTATCTACATGATATAATAATCACGTCCTCATCTTACAATGAGCATTTAGATCATTTAAAAACTGTTTTTACTCTACTGCAAAATGCAGGATTCACTTTAAATTCCTCTAAGTGCCATTTTGCACGACAGGAAATTAAGTACCTAGGCGTCAAAATAACGCCTGCTGGTATTTCTGTAGATAATGAAAAAGTTCAGCCAGTTTTAAACATGCCCCCTCCTACAACTTCCAAACAAGTTTCGAGATTTCTAGGCATGTGTGCTTGGTATGGAAAATTTATACCTAATTTTGCTCACATATGCGAGCCCCTCTTTAAACTCAAAAGGAAAAGAGTTAAATTTCACTGGTCAAATGAAGCACAAGAAGCATTTGATAAGTTAAAAACTATACTTAGCGCTCCTCCTGTACTAGCTCATCCTAATTATAATATTAAATTTCAAGTAGCTACTGATGCTTCTTCGTACGGCATTGGTGCCGTTTTAAGCCAAGAAGGCCGCCCAATAGCATATGCGTCCCGTACGCTTAACGCTGCAGAAAGAAATTATCCAGTAACTGAACGTGAATGTTTAGCAGTGCTTTGGGGACTGCAAAAATTTCGTTTATATTTTACGCAACTTCCAGTAACAGTTGTTACGGATCATGCGGCATTAACTCGGTTAACAACTGGAAAGAACCTATCCCCTCGCATGATTCGATGGACTCTTAAGTTATCTAACTTTAATATAAACATCGAACACCGACCTGGTTCTGACAATATCGTAGCTGACGTTCTTTCACGTACTACTCAAACTCAAGAAAATACGATTGAATCTAATGTGTTAGATCAATCCCTTGCTTTAAATGAAAAGAATGATCAGTTAAATTCTACTGTTAAAGCCTCATATATTCATCATTCGCATTTAAAGGCTGAACCGGTTCAACCCGAAATATTAGCAAACGTGACTGAAACTCGTGTAAGGGAAATTGAAAGTGAACAAGTAAACCAAGGTGCGTCTACAAATCTAGTACCTACCTTAAACAATAAATTCGTATCTGATCAGGAAAAAGTAGCTTTAGCGCTTATGCCAGCATCTGTGTTAAATTCAAGAGATCAATTAATCCAAGAACAAAAAAATGATCCCGAATTTGGATTAATCTATAAGTATTTAGAAGATCCTGAGTCGGTTTCAGTAATTGAATCAGCCATTGCCTTAAACTGGTCCCAATCTTTTTCTTTAATCGATGGCTTGCTTTTTTATTCAAAATTATTATCATCTTATGGCGAATTACGAGTTGTAATTCCCCAATCTCTTCGTCAAGCCATCCTATTTGAGTTTCATGACTCTCCAATTTCGGGGCACTTTGGCATTAGGAAAACTTATAAAAAGCTCAAAGATGCCTGTTACTTTCCTAAAATGAGGAAGTTTGTTAATGAATATGTTTCGAGTTGTCGCTTGTGCCAGCAATATAATTATAAAAATGTAAAGCCGGCCGGTAAATTAATTCCTATTAAAGTTGATTTTCCAAATCAAATTCTTGGTCTCGACTTAATCGGTCCTTACCCCCTCTCTAAACCAAATAGATTTCGTTATGTGTTAGTTATGGTGGATTATTTTAGTAAATGGCTTGAATTTGTGCCTTTACGTAAAGCTTCGGCACAAGCAGTGGCCACTGCCTTCTTTAATAATTATATTTCTCGTTACGGCGCCCCCCTTCAAATTGTAACAGACCATGGTCCTCAATTTATAAGTAATGTTTTTAAGGCACTTTGCGATACACTCGAAATTAAACATGTCTTCACGGTTCCATATCGGCCGCAAGCTAATCAGGCCGAACGTGTCAATAGAACTTTAATTAATATGATTGCGACGTTCATTGGTCAAAATCATGAAAATTGGGATCAGTTTCTCTATTATTTTGGCTATGCGATTCGTACAGCGGTAAGTGATGCAACCGGAAAAACTCCTGCTGAATTGTTTTTGGGCAGAAAGATTCTGACCCCCTTTCAAAAACTGGTATTAGTACAGCAAAACGCATCTCAATTTATTACGCGAAATATTGAAGAATTGCTACCAGAAGTTCAGAGAAATTTGAGAAAAGCTCAAGAGCAGCAAGCTGTATATTATAACCTTAAACGTAGAATTTTAGAAGTAAAAGTGGGAGATAAAATACTCCTAGAATCACATTTTCTTAGCTCTAAAAAAGATTCTAAAGTAGCTAAATTTGGGCCAAAATTCATTGGGCCTTTCTCTGTTTTAAAGATAGAAAATAATAATTTGACAATTGATTTTAACGGCACCCCAAAAACCATAAACATTGATCAGATACGCATTTTTAAAGAGCGCACTCAATCATATGCTGAAACTCTTGATAGTGATAGCGTGCAGGGTTCAAACCCACCTGTCGAACAGTCCGTCTTTAAGCCTAACCTCACTTCCCAGCCTAGTGCTCCTGATTCTTGTACAGCTGATAAACTACCTACTCCTACAACACCCGAACAATCTGTTCAGGGCACTTCCACTGATCGATCTAGTGTTAGCAGACCCGTCGCACAAAAGCGAGCTCGTAGTGGGTCATCAAACCATTCTAATGTGAAATTTCCTAGGCAAACTGGTCGCAAACGCGACTATTCTTTTACTAATAGCTCTTTTATACCGCAGATTAAAAAGAAAAAAGCTTGGAATAAATATTTAAAAAGGCCACAAGCCCCCTCCTCAAAGTCCTCTGGAACACATCGCCCACAGAAGGTACTAGCAGTTCCAGATTCAGTGCACACCGACTCTTTCCGACCTAAGAGAAAGGCAAGGGTTCGAAAAAGACCTCCACCCTCTTCATCAGCTAGCGGACGGTACATGGAGAAATTCCTAGTAGCCCCTGACTCGGTCGGCACAGACGAGTTCTCTTCACACCACCGATTCAATACTCGGCGTCAAGCCAGACTCCGACAACATGCTCAGCCATATGAATCACCTGCCGAACAAGCCTTTGTACAAGCCTTTTGGGATAGCCCTAGACCCCGGTCTGAAAGCCTGCAACCCTGTGGCCTAGCTGACGAGTACATCGAGCACATTCACCAAGACCTCTAACCTTCCTGAAGTTACAGCTGCAAATTCACATCAGGTGATACCGTTCTCTATTTTTTTTTTCTATTACGAGTGCATTTATTGGGAGTACAAATTAATTCGGTCCGTTTTTTTTCGTTAAAAAAACATATTATTTATTATCAAAATGAAAAAACATGTTATTCAAAGTAATGTCCATCGGTAGCCACAACTTTTGTCCACCTTTCTGGCAATTTTCGGATTCCATCTCTGAAAAATGAGTCCTCTCTGGACGCAAACCATGAATCGAGCCATTCTTGAATTTCTTCGAAAGAAGTGAAGCGGTGTCCAGCCAAATCGTGATGCATCCGTCGGAACAACCAATAATCAGAAGGAGCAAGGTCTGGCGAATACGGCGGGTGGGGTAGGACCTCCCATTTCAACGTTTCCAAGTAATTTTTAACGACAATTGCCACATGGGGCGCAACGTCGCGCGGTTTCAACTCGTATGGGACCCAATTTCCTTGCTTTTGAACCATTCCCATTTTTTTTAAGCGCACGGAAATTGCTTGCTGAGTGACTCCCAACGATCCTGCAAGCTCTTGTTGCGTTTGGCACGGATCTTGATCGAGCAATTCCTCCAATTCGGCGTCTTCGAACTTTTTCGGCTGGCCCGGGCGCTCATTGTCTTCGACACTAAAATCACCATTTTTGAAGCGTCGAAACCACTCTCTACATGATTTATCAGATGGCGCAGATTCACCATAAACTTCCACAAGCGATCGATGCGCTTCAGCGGCACTTTTCTTCCAATTAAAAAAGAAAATCAAAACTTCCCGCAAATGTTGTTTCTTTAGCACAAAACTCGACATATTGAATGCTCAAAAAACCAATGTTGTTGTATAAAACTCGAAGCTTCGTTGACTGAATATGGTTGACAAAGGTCAAACCTTTCTAACAATGCCAAAAACATCTATCATTATTCAGTAAACAAATCAGCCAGAGCCATCTATTGAAAACGGACCGAATTAATTTGTACTCCCAATATGTCAGAGCTGTACAAAATGTTCGACATACCTTGAAGCCTTTTTGGGACTTTATATTTTAAGAACTCTTACGAAAGTTATGGACTTTCCCAAACTAAAAATACAAAATTTAATTTAGCCATGAACTTTCAAATCAAAATTAATGTTCTGCTTCAATGTCAACATTTTTGTTCTCTCTTAAATATCTATTTTATGTATGTATTAAGTTCTTTTACCTTGTAGCCATCACCTGCAGAAAGCTGCTTATATAAACTGTTTTTTTGGACCCTTTGTAAATTTCCCCCCCCCCTTTTTCTTTTGTATTTCCATAAATGATGTATTTATAAACTGCATATTTGTATTTGTAAAACTTTTGAATATTTGTCTAAAAGTTTATCTGTATGTACTTTTAGAGGGAAAAAAAACTGTTTTTTTTTAGCTATAAGCATAAAAAGCGTGTTTAACCATATAACATTAAAAAGACTAACTGCTCAGTTTTTTCGCTTATGCTTTAGCTAAGGAGGGAGAAATATTTCTGTATGTAACCTATCTATTATGTTAATAGAGACTAACATGTCTCAGTTTCTTCTAGAGATGAATTCTAACTATTTTTTTTTACTATGCATACTGTAAAAGTTTTTCCCATTTCAGACACACTCTGATGGACTATTTCTCTTAATCTGATGTTAAAAGTATTTTTATCTGAAGTGAAAGATCTCTTAATCTGATGTCAAAAAGTTCTTTTTCCTGGATGTGGACAGTCTGCACATTCCGACGTCTACTACGACAGTTACACTGCTAGCCACTTCATCTGCAGGATAGATTTTCAAGTTCCCCATCCTATTGCATACCATTAAATTTTATTAGACTTTTTCTTCACTTAGATATGTTTAAAAGATTATTTGTGGGATATGAACAAACTGTGCAACAGACTCTATTCTACAGCAAGAAATTATCGCATTTGTACATGCGAGTCTCTTTATAATTCTACAGTATATCATTAAAGTCATACAATTACCTTCCTGGCTTAACAGGGAGACGTGTGTAAATCCTACTGTAAGCCTGGTGTTAGCTCAGTCAGAGTCCCGGAGTTCTCGGGGTAAATATACGCCTTTTATTTAAAATTTTAAATTAATTTTTTTTTTTGCGTCCCCGAATTTTCGCTCAGGGACTTAACAAATTTTTAAGTTTTTCTCACCCGGTTAAAATTTAACTGACGGCTGCACTCACACTTCAGAGATTTAAGATAGTTAGATATGGAATGAAGCTATTTAAATTTACTCGATCAAACCCTTTGGGGATTTTCCCGACTAAATTTATTTTCTTGGAGGGGGACTGTGAGGTTGAGACGTCAGAACGTCACCACAGTTGTTTTAATTAAGCTGGATCCAGCAAAGTAGGAAGTGGGGACGGTTAAAATCACTCCGTCGCCAGTGGCTCGGTGAAGGTTGAGGTCGAGCTAGTTTTGTGTCGGCAGGGTGCTGCATTAAAAGACTTAGATTTTGAATACTAGTTAAATTAGAAGTGATTTTTAAAAGTACGGATTGAAATGTAGTGAAAGGAGGGTGTAGGAAGAAGTATAAAAATAGAGATGGTTTTAGTAGATGGTGTGGATGTAGGAGGATATTATAGTGGTTGTGATGAATCTTAGTTTGACAGATATTGAAAAGTAGAGTAGTGGAGATTTAGTGGCGTGAAGTTAAGTAGTGTTGAGTGTTGGTGAGTGTCTACTAGTTTCGGAAAGTTCAAGCTGGGTCAGAAGGGAATCCTCTGTCTCATAGTGAAGCCGTAGTATTGGAGTACGAGTGCGACCGTCTCTACACCTTCGACTATCTGCTGTGGTGAGATATTTAAGATAATTAAATTGTTGATTTATATATTTTTGATATAGTAATACGCTGGCTGAGCTAAGATCTATTTTCCAGGCCGCCCTCCCATTAATCTGTTTCAAATAAACTTTTATTTGTTGTTCAATTAAAGTCTCTGGTTTTCTTAGTAATCTAAGTATTTAAGTTAAGATGGAGTTTGCAGGAACGCAAACGCCACAAGTTTGGTATACGTAGGCGCAACACTCCCTCCTTTCTCCAAACGCGTAGGGAATACATATTCATACTTTATTTTTAGACATCTTTGATTGTGAGTATCATAGTAACATACCTTCCAACTAGAAGGTATGTTACTCCAACCTCCTATCTAGAAGATTTTTAGAACCCGCCCCTTTTTTCATACCATTTTATTTTTAGAGAAATTTTCTTCAAATGTAATTACCATTAAAAAGACTGGTGTAAAAAAAAAAAAAAAAAAAAAAAAAAAAAGGCGGGTACTGACAATTTTCCGGGTATTAAATAGTAAGTTCGCAGGTATGTAGCAAGACCGTATGAACAGAGTATTTAAACTTACGAAAGGGATAATTTCTGATTTCTTAATTTAATCTATAGCTGTCTAACGAAAAGTATGAAATAAAATATGAATTTTGAACTAGCAGGCATATATGTATGTGCAGAAATTAAAGGTCATTTGTCATTAATGTATTATTAATGGATGTTCAAAGGTAACAAATGCCAACTGTTAATCCTAGATGTACATATTCAAAACTACGATTTGTTCACTAAAGCACATTAAACTTTCAGTGACTATGCGCATTATACAAAAAGGATTTTTTAATTTTGCATATAATTTGCCATATAATTAAAATTTATCAATATTTATAAATTATGTATATATTAATACAGATACATTACAGAAAATACGGAAAATACAATTATTTCAAAAGATAAATTACTTATATTTGTTTAAAACAATCTGGTGTGACTCGCACGACTTTCTCTTACCCTGCATAATCTATAAAGACAGATTGCATATTAAGTTTTAAGATTAATAAAGTTTAATGTACTTTTAAAGTAATCTAAAGTAGGTTTAGGATCAGTTTTAACATAAAATTCTGTGCCCTCAACCCTCCGTTCAGTTATGGTACTTACATTTATTTTAAAAGAAAATTCAAGAGTGTCATTAATCTGCCTTCAAACTAGCCAGTCTTGATTACATTTTTAAGTGGCAACCTTCAAAATGCCAAATTTGAATTTTTTATAGTTATTTGTTTTTAAGTTATGGTGATAACAGATATACATACAGATCAACCGTTAAATATTCTACTTTTGTTAACGTCAAAACGTGATATTATACAAAAAACCAAAAATAGAAATAGAACTTCAAAATATACTTTGTTTACAGCATGAGCATGAAAAACTAATTTTTGTTCCTGAGCAGTGCTCATCGATATAGTATAACGCAGCTTCGATATAGTATAAAGCGCTTCCGTCACATTTATTCCATCAATTACATTCAATAGAAAAGAAAGTTTAGCTAAATTTTGGGTAGTACTTTATATTGTCTATAAGCAATATGCAGTATAAACAATATTGTGTTCTTAAATTTTGTCTTACTTGAAAAACATCTAACACAAAATGAATTACAATTCCAGCAATTTCCAAGTTTAACCCCAATATATACAAACATTTTGTGTAGCCCTGTAAACGAATGATGAATGATTTCCATAGAACAATCTGCACAATACATGCTTTTACGCATATAAATAATCTGGTGTGTCACTCACACGACTTTCTCTTACCCTGAAATTTAATACTATAAATACAAGTTGAAGATTAAAAGGTAAGATAACGAGTACTGTTATGTAAACCTGTGTTAAACAATTCATATTAGGCTTCTGAAGACTTTTATACGATAATTAGTTCTTTGTGAGGGGGGCCACCGCCCCCCTCAACCCCCCGTTTCATTAATGCACCTACATTTATATAGAATTTAATTCGGTTATTAAAAAATAATTCTGTTTTTAAAAAATAATTTATTAAAATTATTATTTAAAAAAATTATCTTTTATGATAATGCAGACGATTTCCATATTAGAGAAGTAGTATAACACCAAATATCCAAAAAAAGTCCATTTTATTCTCAATATTTTCTCGTTAAAAGTCTTTTTTCGTTTAAAAAAAAAAAAAAATCGATAACTTTGTTTTAAATTATCGCAGATCGATGGTACAACCATTCTTTTTAAAGGTATTGGCGAGCTCTTTTGAAAGATACCCATCATGAAAATTTACTCCCCTCGAGGGGGGACTTCCCCCCCAGGGGGGTAGGAGCAAAATATTAATTTTGCCCCTACATACACAAAATTTTTTTCCCAGTTAACTATCTCTATTAAAAAAAATATATATTCGTTTCATTTGGTTTAGTGCAGTCTATAGACGTTAAACTCTACTTACCTGCAATTTCCCCCATAGACGTAATGTATTGGAATTCTCTTGATTGTCCCTGTACACGAACCATTTGCTTGATCTTAACGAAAAGCTTACTGTAGCATCCCTATATGATACACATTTAGAATACCAAGTTTGAACTTTCTACCATAATTTGTTTTTGAGATGTGCTGATAACAGACAGACACACAGACACACACACAGACACACACACACACACAGACACACAGACACACACAGACACACACACACAGAGACACACACACACAGAGACACACACACAGACATACACACAGACCATTTACTAAAAACATGATTTTCGTATTCAGGGGACCTCAAAACGTGTAAATATAACAAAATCTCGCATTCGAAAATTTGACCCAAAAACAATACTTTCTCTAACTTATGGGTAAGAGAAAGTAAAAATACATATTTATTTCATTTGGTTTAGTGCAGCCTATTGATGTTGAACTCTACTTAACTGCAATTTTTTCCTTTGACGTAATGTGTTTGAATTCTCTTGGATGTCCCTGTACACAAAATATTTGCTTAAACTGAACGAAAAGTTTAGTGTAGCATCCCTATATCATACGTATTTACTATACCGTGTTTGGACTTTCTGCTACGATTTGTTCTTGAGATATGCTGATAACAGAGACTCAGACACATAGACCAACCGCTAAAAACACGATTTTCAGATTCAGGAGACATTAAAACGTGTAAATATAATAAAATCTCGATTTCGAAAATTTGACCAAAAAACAACACTTTCTCTACCATATATATGGTTAAGAGAAAGTATAAAAGAAAAAAAAAAATATGTGTCAATATACATTTTCGATTATCTTACTGAATCCTTTGCTTCTGATACTACAACTTCACTATTTTATAAATCCGAAAACAACAAAAACTGAACGTTTTCCCTTATTAACAGTTAAATTTTTTGTATAAGTTTGAGAAAAGTTTCAATGCATATACTTTTAACATACTCATTTAAACTAGTTATTCTTTATTTATTTAACTTTTAAACTCATTTTTCTTTGTTTGTGATAAAAAATAACATTCAATTACACCCTCATTAAAAGTGAACTAATGACATGGTTTCTTTTAATTTTTAGTGCATTAGTGGTAACAAATGTTTATATAATAAAGAAATCGATGCTTTAAAATGAAATTTCTAGAACACTTAGAATATTTTAAAATGTGTCATTTGAAAAATTATTAACATAATATTGAAAACTAAAAACATGAACAGTGACATCATTAATTACAAATGTTTTTTTTTTCTCTTTTTCTATTATGAGCAGTTTGTTACTAATTACTGAATTAAAATGTGAACTGGAAGTTATCCAGAAAGGTAATTAAACCTTTTTAGCATTATTTCTCTTCAAAGCTTAATTAGTGAACATTTTTTTTAAAGCTAGGATAAGATTTATGGCTTCGAAATAAATTTTATAATGTAAAATGTAGACAACAGAGGACGGTACTTCAAGGAATATTTTATTTTAAATTGTTTTAGAAAAGGGAGATACTTCACTTTCACAATGTTTACCTTTAGATGTGTTTACACAAAACACTTCGATAAAATGTGTCTCTTTTTTTTTTACTTTTCTGCTTTTCTTCAGAAAGTTTCGTAAAACCCACTTGTGTAACTTGCTGTCCCGATATATGCTAAAAAAAAATGTCGTGCATTCTCGATTTATCAAATTCTGCATGATTCATTAATATCTAAAGGATGATCCGAAAGAGTTTTTATAAAATGAGAGAATAGTCGCACCTGTCAAAACAATCAATAACTACTGGGAAACCTGTTTTAATCTAATTAATGGTTAAAATTTGAGTGTGTTCGAAACAGACCAGCAACCAAGAGTCGTTATTTCTTTCATGCCGAACAAGTAATGCATAATAGTGAAGTATTGGGACTGTATGAGAATTTTTATTTATAAGAAACATTAACTGACAATTATAACTGATTGTAGAGTTTTGTACTATTTCCATTAGAAGTCGTCATAAACTTTAGAATATCCTCCCCCCCCCCCCAATTATGCAAGGATGTCATCCTTTCTCCTTCTCTTTCGCATGCAGATCTCCACCAATTCGGCGATTAAAATTATTTTTTTTCGGGCTTGTCTGTCTATTGTGGGAATATCAGGCCATTCTCTGTCGCACCCCAAAACTTCCTAATCTAGCAGTGCGCATTTTTTAAAGTACGTCCTGATGCGTTCTTTGCGTGCTCAGTTTTTGCTGCATTGAAGGTGCGGGTGTGCCAATCTATCATATGTGTCCAAGAAGAACAACTCAGAAAACAAAAAATCACACTCAGGATGTCGGAGGATGAACTTTTTTGGATCATCAATTGACTTCAAGGCATCCAAATCTTATCCACAGACATCCTCTGTTTATCCTTAGGATGACAAAATGTCCACAGAATCTATATCCCAGGGACATACAAAATACGTCCCAGGAGATCCAAATTTCTTTGATACAAGGACGTTTCAGGACTATTTAAAAAAAAAAAAAAAAAACATTACGCATCCTGAGGGCATTCTAGGGATTACATTCTGAAATCTGGTGAGGACCATAATAAGATGTTTCCTAAACGATGATATTTAACTTGTAGTCCTTTGCGAGTCCCATTTAATTCACCCCTGGTCAATGTTGCTAATTTTAGCGACTTCAACGTCCACCACAAAATCTTAACTGTAACAGTTGACTATTACTTCGAAGGTTATTCGTCCATTATTTACATCAAATCATACTCCTCAAAATATTGGTGATAGTTGAATAAAAGTGTCCTTTAATTTTATCATTTAAAACATTGTATTTCTTAAAATATCTTAATATATATAAATCTCGTGTCACAATGTTTGTCCTCAATGGACTCCTAAACCACTTAACCGATTATAATAAAATTCGCACACCATGTGCAGTTTGATCCAGCTTGAGAGATAGGATAGTTTTTATTACAAAAACTCGACCCCCCCCCAAGGGGGGGAGGGTGGCAAAACAAGATTTCACAAAAAAAAAAAAAAAAATAGAAATGCAGTTAGACCGTTCAGAATTGGTACAAATACGTTTTAGAGGCCTACAAATCGAATGAGGATATTTTCGAAGTGTAAAGTTATTAGGAGTGGCGGGAAAGGGGGCGGAGGGGCAAAAAACAAAAAAATAGAGTTAGGTCTTTCAAAATTGGTACATAGCGGTTTTGGTACCTGCAAATTAATTGCCAATATTTTCGATTTTGTAAAACCATTAAGAGGGGTGGGAAGGGGGACAGAGGGGCAAAAAAAATAAAAATAGAGTTAGACTGTTCAAAATTGGTACAGATAGGTTTTAGAGGCTTGGAAATCGAATGAGAATATTTTCGAAAGCGTAAAGGTATTAGGGGGAACGGGAAGGAGGGCGGAAGTAAAAAATATAAAAATAGAGTTAGATCGCTCAAAATTGGTACATAGAAGTTTTTGATACCTACAAATCGATTGCGGATATTTTCGAATTTGTCAAATTATTAGGAGGAGTGGAAAGGGGGGGGGGAGAGGGGCAGAGGAGCAATAAATAAAAACGGAGTTAGATCGTTCAAAATTGGTGCATAGAGTTTTTGATACCTACAAATCGATTGCGGATATTTTCGAATTTATAAATTTATTAGGAAGGGCGAAAAGGGGGGCAGAGGGGGAAAAATTAAAATAGAGTTAGATCGTTCAAATTTGTGCATAGAGGTTTTGGATACCTACAAATCAATTGCAAATATTTTCAAATTTGCAAAATTATTAGAATACACGGGAGGTGGATGGCAAAGGGGCAAAAAAAATAGTAATAAGAGTTAGAGTGTTGAAAATTAGTATTATTAAGTTTTAAGGCCCGATAAATCGATTGCGGATATTTTCAAAAGTATAGAATTATTAAGAAGGGCGGGAACGGTGAGCGAAGGAACTCGCTTGCCGTGCGAACAGGTATAGGCTGCCGCAGGGAGTGTGGGTCCAGGCAGATTATTCCACCGATGAGAGAAGAATTTTTTCTATTTTATATCATTTCACTTTCGATAATATAGGGATTCATTATGAGTGTCGAACATAAATGCGCGCGCGCAGAGCACAATGGGATCTCGATGCGACATTTTTCTCGATCAGATTTTTTTCTCTTTTCACATGATAAAAATTAATGCAATTTTGAGAATTCTTTAGTGAATCATTTAAAAATAGGGACCTGCGAAGCGGGCTAAGCCTTCTAGGATCAAGGATGTTATCAAGGACGGTCTTTATTCGTAAATAATAATTTGAATATATTGAATATTTTACTACAATATAAACCAACGTATAACATAGCCACAGCAACGCGTGGTCGGGTCTGCTAGTATGTATATATATATATATTATCTTTTCTTTATTCTAGTTTTGAAATAAATAAATAAAATTTAAAAAGAACACATTTCTGTCAATTCTGAAGATATTATTTTAATGGATCGTAAGACGTCGAAAAAAATGTCCTCAAGCCGTCTTAAAGCGGACGTTTTATTTTAGGATAACTTAAGATATCCCAGAGACATCCAAATTGATTTGTTCTTAGTATTTTCTGTTCAACATCCTGTGGATGTCCTCCCTTTATCTGTTTTATCCTAGGATGAAAACAGGGCATTCGAGACTTAAAAAGAACATCCCACGGATGTCATGTGCTATCTGGGAGAGAGCACTAGTTCCTCATAAGTCATTTCCTCAAAAACGTAAACGAAGTTATCAGGACACGGTTCATTTTATTGGTACACTTAAATGGTCAGTCACTATGTGGTGAATCGGCAATTATTCTCCCCCGATGCACGGTAAATAACCCAAAGGCTTGATTTTGCCAGGTAGGTATAGGGCCCTCCACAAGTCTCCAAATTCCAAGCTTACATTAAGCTACAAGTTTACATTATAGTTATTACACGCACACACACACACACACGCATATATATATATAAACGTATGTTATGGTCAATGTGATTAATTGGTAATTGTTAATAATAACCAAATAATCCAGTTAAAGTGAATAATTTATGAGAATTTATAACATTAAACGTGGTTATTATTAATAATTACCAATGATTTTGGTTAAAGTGTGTCTTTAAGAATTTATCACATTGACTGGTTATTATTATTAATTACCAAATATGTTTGTTTAATGTAATAATTTACAACAAATTTTAGCTAGAGATTTCCATTATTAAGGTATGACTAATTATCGCATTGAGCAAACTTCCTTGGTAATTATTAATAATAACCGGTTAATGTGATTAATGTTCCTTATTTATTCACATTCACCAAACACATTTGGTAATTGTTAATAACAACTGATTAAAATGATTAATGTCCATTAATTAATCACATTCACCAAAAGAGGCGGTTATTATTAATAATCGCCGGCTATTATTAATAATAACTGGACTTATTACTTTAACCGTAACATATATAATAACTGTAGTGTAAAAAATTAAAAAGAAAGCCAGCAAAAAACCAACACAAATTAATTTTTAAATATCATACAAGAACCAAAAATTATCAAAAGAGACCTTCAAAGTTCAGGGTAGGAAAAAAAAAAAAAAAAAAAAAAAAAAGATGTTTCAAGAGCAGCTAGTAAAATACTGAAAATAACTCTTATCTCTCTAAACCTAACCAAGCGAAAAGAATAACACGACAGATGTTCCAAATACAAGAATATATAAATATATAAAATAGTTAAAAAAGAATTTAAGGCATATCTCAAAGAAATCAATTCAAAAACACAAAGTATTGATAGAAATACCTGTCAACTTATTAAAAAAAAAAAAAAAACTGAATATCTAACTTAAATGAAACAAGAACGAATATTCACGCAGTACGCAACATTTTCCAACTGTACGTACTCGTTTCATCGTATAACCTTCAATGTTCTTAGCCTAAATTATCACACAACGGACAGACAGAAGAACAGAGAGACAGACATATAGACTAACTGAATTCATAATTGCTCTTAAACATAGTTGGAAAGTGTTAAAAATGTTTACCACAGACGAATCTCTAATTGCAGCCCTTAATGTAGCGGAATATTTTAGTGTAGACCTGTAAATCTGAAGGTTAACCATATCATATTTTATACAAAATTATATTTTAGCACATCAACAATAAATATCAATTTCATTATGATTTTTACAGTAAAAAGATATTTAAAGGTGATTTTTAAAAATATTTGTCTTAAAACGCAATGCATCGGCATTTCTTTGTGTGTTCCTGTACACAAACTAGTTGTACAGGACCTATTAATGCCATTTTAAATAGGGAACATTCATGGTAAATTTGAATAACATATATCACTTTTTAAAAATTTGAAAATATTTACGGACGCTGGGGACGATCAGACCGACAGATAGACGGATGGACAGTCAGAAGACAAATACACAAATTGAAATCTTATTCGCACTACAAAATTAATAAAAAGTAGGAATTAAAAACACTTAATGCAACAAAAATGCAATTCCAGCAATTTTCCAATAATAACCCTTAATGAAACTGAATATTTTTGTGTGGTCCTGTAAATCTTATGCTAATCATACTATGTTCTACAGAAAGCATCCTTTTGTATATATGAATAACATATTTGAATTTCATTAAGATTAGTGCAAATAGAGTTTTTAAAATTTGGTTGATAGAAATACCTCTCATAGAAAGCAATGCTTTCGAATATTTTCCGGTGTCCCTGTACACAAACCATTGGCGATATTTACTTCATTTTATACTGAAAACATCCGATAGTTAACGTGATTGATATATTTCAATTTCATTAAGATTTGTTAACATATGGTTTATAGAAATACCTCTCATAGAATGCAATGCTTTGGAATACTTTCGGGTATCCCTGTTCACAAACCAATAGAGGTATTTACTACATTTTCAATAGGCAACATCCGATAATGAACTTGAATAGCATATATTAGTTTTAAGAATTTCCATGAATATTTACGGGAGTTAGAGCACGGACGGACAGACGGACAAATTTCATTAATATTTTTAAACTTATTGGAAAATGCTAAAAATGACTTAGAAAAGCACTTTCAAAAACAAAACAATAATTAACATCAAACAACTTGGTATATGCAAATTAAATTTTAGCATTATATCTGCTTGCACTGGTCAAGCTGCTTGGTGTTAGTTAAAATAAAATTTGAAGGAGTATACAAATTAGGAATATGTATTTTAAAACTCATTCGGCATATAACAATATTTATCAGAATCAAATTCATGAAAATTATAAAAGTTGGATGACGCATGAATAACTCTAGTCTAATATAGGTTTAATGATCAGTTTTATACTTTTGAAAGCTTCATGAATAGCTTTGCCTATCATTAACAAATTATTATATTAATATTTCTTTACTTCATTCCGGCATAATCTTGTAAGTTTACGACACTCTTTTCTTTAAAAAATAAAAATACATAACTTTTAATTTCAAGTATTAAGTTATTAATTAAAATCTAAGATTATTGGATTATAAACTGTTAGCTAATAAATGTTAATTTAATTATATTCATTTTTAAAAAGCTGTACTAAAAATTCTCTCAGTTTCTCGATTAACGCGAAATGTTATCAGTAAAAAAAAAAAATAAGTAGTTAATGAGTAAATAATATAAAATGAACTTAGAAAGTTTGAAGAAATCGATCAATTCCTCCTTCTAGCGGAAAAGATTAAAGTTATATTAAGTGACTCTATACGTAGCAAGAAACTGTTTGATTTTTAATTGAGGAATAACACATTTTATTTATTATTTAATAAAAGTCGTCAGCGTTTGTGATTGCTATGTAACTGGGATAGAGAAAGTTCCTAAACTGTTTGTTCAGTGTTCTGATAAATTGTTAATATAAAGTTATTTATACTTTGATTGGTTTTGAGATAATTTAAAATCAAATTAAAGTGCTTAATGGATTTTTCTTTTTTTTACACATTCTGTTTTTTTCAATAATAAGTGTCTCTATCTTGTCTTTTTTCTGTGTTTATTATTTTGAACGACATTTATTTGCAATTCTATTGCCTTTCGTATTTTTAGAAAAAGTGGTCACTAATGTGACAAATCTGGAAGATAAAAGAAAAATTAATAAATAATTGATTAACATTATATTAGTTTTTAATGTGTGTTAATATTTTCTATATGAGTTAATATGTTTTTATATGTGTTAATCTAATGGCCTTTCGAACGTTTAAATACGAGATTGGGAAAATATAAAGAGTTTTAAAATTTAAATATGCTAATATATTTTCATTAAAACACGCTTCGTTTTAAAGATCGTATAAAAAATGTAGGGGAGAGTCGGGAGGGATGGGACATTGGGTGGGATGGGACACCTAAAATTATTCTTATAATAAACATTGTTTTTAATTTTTGACACTTCCACCAGGTGAAGTAACTACAGCCCCATATTTGTTGCTATGTATCATTTTAGTTGGAGAACTCTGTAAGTTTATGTAACAAAAAAACTATTTTATAACACTAAAAGTAAACAATTTCTTAATTTTCAAGGCAAATTTTCAACGTCACTCACTCATGTCAGTATAATCACTTTTCATATTTTATATACCTAATAATATAACTTCTATGAATTAGTAGCTAAATTAAATCTAAAAGTAGCATGTGTCTAATAATAAATTATTTTTTTGAAAAATAATGAAAAGGGAGGGATGGAACATGTAAGAAAAGGAAAAAGAATGAAGATTCTGATACTCCTTAAACAGAAAATATCAAGAGGCAAATGAATGAACAGATGGAAGAAACAAAATGCACGAAATAAATTCAAAGTCATGGAAAATAATTTGTGGGGCACTCACACGACTTTTGTTTACCCTTTTAACTTTTAAAAATAATTTATTTACCATATATGTATGAGAAATTCATTTTCATTCCTGAGCAGGTTTTTTGGACATGGTAAAATATACAAAACAAATTACACTCACCAATTACAGTTAGGATTTCTTGGTAATATTTGTTCTTGAGATATGCTGAAACACACCCAGACTAGCCACTAAAAACATTATTAATATTCAGGGAACCACAAAACATATACATATAACAAAAACTTAATTTTGAATATTTGAACTAAAAAACAGTACTTTCTCTGCTAGAAGTAAAAAAAAAAAAAAAAAAAAAAAAAAAAGATGAACTGATTGAGCATTTGAAAATTTTTATTTAAGTGGTACATGATGTTCTAATGTTGGATAAAATTGATGTTATTAGTAATTAATTAACCTTACATACATCGTGTCTCGCTGTTTTTTTCATTTTTCATAGTATGTCTGTATATTATGCATTTATTTTAACTTTATAAACATGTCTCATCCCTCCCTCATATAAGGGAGGGATGCGATATTTTTATGACTATGTTAATTGGCTTATAAAATTAATATTTTAATAATTACCATCAAATTTATATTTTTTAAAGATGTTAAAATGTTTCAATTTGTTTCTCTGAAACTTACAGTGTTGTTCCAGTAAAAGTAAATTCGTAAAAAATATTTTTGTCAAAACTGTCCCATCCCTTCCGACTCTCCCCTACATATAAAATGCTATTTCTGTTTCATTTAGCCCTTGTCACACATAGTTTTGAAATCTTATGTATATCCCATGAACTCATTTGAATATATCATCTATTGTAGAATATCACCATTGTTATAATTCTTTTATTGATGCATGAAACGTTTTACAGCGTCTGAGTAATAAATTTTTACTAGCAAAAATTTTATCTGTTTGTATAATCTTTATCAGTATATCACTTCATTTCTTATTCAAGCTTCAATTGAATAAGTTCACTTACAAAACTCTTATGATATAATTCATAGTTCGTTGCAAGGTTACACAAAAGAAATAGCATTCATTATCCTTTAACAGGTAGTTACTCCATTAAGTAAATTAGTATGATACTATACAACTTTAAATACGCATTTTTCTTCTAATTTGATATGAATGACTTAAATCTGTTGGCTAAGCAAATTTTTGAAACTGCCATTAACTTAAATATAATACAGACTAAGGTTACAAAAAACAGGGCACTCAGAAATACCGAAGCACGTTTCTTTCAACAAAATTCGTTTCATTTAGTGTCTAGTACCATACAGCGAAATTAAAGTAAGGTATATACTTTCTATCCTTATAAGTATTAGATATTTCCTTGAAAAAATTTGATTTTATGCGAGTGTTATGTTAATGGGACATTAAACTGCGGTCTGTAGAAAAAGAGACAAAAACCTTTGTTACAAAAGTATACTACATATACAGGGAGACCATAATTAAACTTGGTCTATTCAGAGCACTCTGTAGGTGTAACTAAAATGTGGATTGAGTCGAAAATTTGTATACAGATATTTCAAAAGATGCGCTCAAAGGTTATACAAAAATAAATAAATAAATAAATAAAATAAAATAAAATAAAATAAGATAAATAAATAAATAAATAAAAAAAAAATAAAAAAAAAATAAAAAAAATAAATAAAATAAATAAAATAAAATAAATGTCCGCTCTGATGGGACGTACATCAAAATGCCAACAAGCTATAAATTTTAATACAAACAACGTTATCTATTACAGATTTAATTGTTATTTGTTATAAGTTACAGACAGTTTACCGAGGGAGGTCATATTGTTCAATACCGATGAACAGTGTGTTCAACAGGTGATCGCAGCTGGTCGCCAGTGATCCTCCGCACATGCAACTTTATATAGTCCTTCAAGTCAGCCAAAGTTAAAATATTTCTTTTAAAAACCAAGCTCTTTAGTTGATTGGTTGAGTTGTACGTCGCTCTAGTGCTGCGCAATGGGCAATTGGTAGGCTGACCACAGGTCTTCGAATCTCCAGGACAGTCCTCGAAAACTACCTTCGTCTGTCAAAAATTACAACACATTTGGGGACGCCAGTTGTAAAGCTATTAATGTTTTAGTATAATAATTTATTATATGTATAAACAATAAGCTGAAATAAATTATTTTAGGAATTTGATACATAAAAATTAGTAAAATGTTACAATTTAAGATGATTTATTTATTTATTTATTTATTGCTTGTCCTCGAAATTCGAGGACACCGCCCTATTTGCCCTCAAATTCAATGAAAAGAGCTGGTCGCTCTAGCAATTGGCGACGGTCTGGGACTCACCCCTAGAAGTGGCCCGGAGGCATGCCATCGAAATTTTGATCCTCCAGGGAAGGGAACATTTTGACTGTAATGCTTGTTTGTATTTTGATGTGTGTCCCCACAAAACGGAAATTTCTAAAAATTTTATTTTTATTTATTTATTTTTATTTATTTATTTATTTATTTAATTTGCAGAACCTTTGAGCACATCTTTTGAAATGTCTATATACAAATTTGTGACTCAATCCGCATTTAGTTACAACTACATAGCAGGCCAAGTTTAATTATGGTTACTCTGTATAAACTTCTAAAAAGACATATATTTCACACATGTAAAAAAAAAAAAAAATGCAATTTTTGAAGCAATTTTGGCAAAACTCGTTTCTCTTATCGCGAATACAAGTACGCTCTGTTGTAAAAATATATGGTGGGGGAACTGAGGAAAACCTACCAAAGTGAACTAGTTTTAAAAGTAGAGCTATGAAGATAATTTGCGAATTTTTTTTTTCTTTATAACAAAAAGCAAGATAATTTTAAGATGTCATTAAGGTTTTGAAAGTAAATTATTCAAGAGTTAATTTCAGTTAGAAAGATCTTGTAATCGGGGCGAACCGCATTACTTTCCTTTCTCGTTAACATTAGAATCACAACTGTATGCAGTATTTCAAACTATAAGAACACATCAGGACAAATACTATTTCATAGATCGATGCTCTTAAATGGTCATAACATAGAAAGAATTTTCTGTCAACTTAAGTTTTTGTGAAAATGTGCACTTTAATGCTATTTAAATGAACACTTTCTTCCTCTTTTAAAATACCCACAAGTTATTCGTAATGTATCTCCAAGGTATTTAAGTTTAAAGTATTTTTTTTATTTTCTATCTAAAAAAAAAAAAAAAAAAAAAAAAAAAAAAAAAAAAGGACTAAATGCATGCTTTCTAATTTATCAAGATTTGGAAATAACAACTTTTCCTATTTTTACAATTTAAAATACTGGAATAACCTTTTGACTTCGCCGAGAAAATCCTCCAATGACGCCAGAATTTTTTAAATGTCGTTAAAGTGTCTCCTTTCACTTGTAAATAAAATGAATAGTAATTGTATGAATCTTTGAAAAAGAGAAAACTAAAATGTTTATCATTTATCTTTACATCTCCAACCATTTAATTTTTTCAGAATTATGAATGAACGGCATTTAGCTAGAGAAAAATGGAAAAATGTGACTACGATAGAATAAGTGTAGGTGTATTTAATCGATTTTTATTAAAAGGAGTAATTTATTAACATTATAAAAGAAAAAATATAATAAATCTTCCTTTAAAACTGTTTGAGGAAATATTTTCACAGGAATTTTTCTGACGATTGCTGTTTTTTTTTTTTTTTTTCCCCTTCATGAAAAAGATAAAGGAACTTGATTAAAGGTATCAAAAGAATTTCTTTACGTTACCAACAACATCTTATTTTACATGAAATAGTTTAGAAATATAATCTACATCAAGTATCAACGAAATATTCCTCACATAATCATAAATGAGTAATACTGAATAATAATAAAGCAAGTAACTTTATCATATCTTTATCCTAATACTTGAGCTAAATGCAAATAAATTTTAGTTTTGTAGTTACATGTCTAAATTTATTATTAAGTCGATCAAAAATTTCTAGTTAAAGGTAATAACCCATTTTTTTGTTATTTCCTGTTAGTTAAAAGAAGACTGATTTGTAAGCGAATCGTTACTGTTGTGACTTTATGGTGCCACATGCCATGTTTAAATCATTGTACAGACATGGATGAATCTTAATGTGGAGAAAAAAAAGTGCAGCGATATTCCAAATTAACCTACTATCGAAAAATAGGCTGAATAATGTTCAAGTCTATGTTAATGTGTTGAAAATAAAAGTAGCAGTAAATAATAAATAATGTTACACAAGTATAACAGATATAACTTTTTTTTTTCTCAAAAAAATCCAACGATTTTATAAATAAAAATAACATTTTTTGATATGTAATATCTTGTATAATTGAAATGGATGCAGTATCTTATTTAAATTATTCTTTAAATAGTTTTATGTAATGATTTTCGAAATTAACATTTTTTTGCCATTTTGAAACAATGATGATACTATTCCGATTTTTTTTTTTTTTTATGATATAAAAAAGGGAATTTCTTAACATTTACATAGACTTTTCTGATTTTTATTTTTTTTTGAGTATTATTTTTGTTTTTTAGTCTTTTCTCAATCATTTCGTTTATTCTCATAGTTCGAAACACAACAAAAATTTTCTTTAATTTCTGATGTTCATTAATTTTTCACTGTCTGTGAAAACTTTTCTCACATTTAAATACATTTTGAATGAAGTTAAAAATTCTGCTTACTTTTCATAATCTCGATTCGTCTACATACATATTCTTCGTTTACTTTATCTCGTTATCAGTTTTTATGTGAGTGCCACGTTTTTAGCTCATATATGTGTGGTTCCTTCCAAGCAGCACCGAAACGTTCTCTGAACGTTCAAAAATTGTTCTGCAAACACGTTCTAAGAACGTTCACTTTGAACGTGTTATAGACGTCTATCTGTCCATCTTGAAGACGTACAATAATACGGTTCAGAGAACGTTCAATGAACGTGTAACTATCACCATCGGTGTTATAGAAGAGTTCTGAGAACGTTCTATATATACGGTCTCAGAACGTTCTAAACGGTTTTAGAACGTTTTCAAAACGTTATACACATTTTCAGAACGTTCCAGAAAACGTACTGTAAACGTTCTAAAATAGTGTAGTTAAAAAAAAAAATAAAATAAATAAATAAATATGACGTCATTATAAAAAATCACCTCAGTACGAGCGTTTAGAAGTAAAAATTACATAGCTGATGACGAATAATGATACAACACATGCACAGGGATATGAATTACTTTTTTTTTTTCAATTCAAATAATGTTTGAGAAATTTTAACATACTTACTATTCCTTTAATTTCAACGTATATGCATCAAAAATTCTATATTCTATGACAATTTTCCCCAAAAAGTGTCACAACGTCTCTTTATACCTTAAAAAATTTCTTAAATTTTTGCATTTTTTAAAAATTTCTTTTTTTCCCCTAATCTGAAGATAATGAAGTTGTAGTATTAATTACAAAACTTTGAATACACACCATAAAATGCAAGAACTAGCACCAACTGTTTCGGGTCAAAAGAAGACACAACCCTTCATCAGGCGAACATTGTAGGCACGAGAGCTGCAAACAATTGAGTTTGTTGAATGCGTTGCCGCTTTGTTTGTAGAAGCCGTGCTTTGTTTGTAGCAGTTGCGAGTTCTTGCATTTTATGGTGTTTATTCAAAGTTTCGTAATTAATACTATAACGTCATTATCTTCAGATTAGGGGAAAAAAGAAATTTTTTTAAAATGCAAAAATTTAAGGAATTTTTTAAGGGATATAGACACGTTATGACACTTTTTGGGTCATAAAATATGGAATTTTTCATGCATATACGTTGAAATTAAAGGAATAGTAAGTATATTAAAATTTCTCAAACATTATTTGAATTTAAAAAGAAGTAATTTATATACCTGTTGCTGTGTTGTATCATTATTCTTCATCTGCTATGTACAACTAAATTCTTGACTTATTTTGCTTATTTTAATCCTTGTGATTTCGAATGCGTCATCCTATGATTAATGTTTGTTTTTCATGGTTGTTTTCTGTTTGATTCTCTGATATCTTGAAGTAAATAATTTATTCCAATTTATTCTTCATTTCTAACTTCAATTAATTTCTTGTACGGTAGGGTGCCCGCTAGCAATTTGCTATTATAGCTTCTAACGAACGAAATCGTACATTGGTGCTCAACGACGAAAAGGGTCACCCCTGACCAGTTTTTTTTTTTCTATCATTCTAAGCTTTTTCTAAAAAAATTTTAAATTGCTGTCTTAATTTTTTATTTCCTCGTTGCTTGTTTGTATCTTTTGATTTGAGTTTCATGTGGTTTTTACGCACCGGCAAAATTATTAAAATTGTAACTAACTATATCGGAATAAATTTATGATTAGACTGAAGTTAAATAAAATAAAAATCAATAAACAAAAAATAAATGTTTCAATAAATCACAATCAGTCACCCCAGGTTATTTAAATTTGTTGTAATTTCCTTCTCATTGACCTATGTGGTTTCAGGGATCTTATATCTGTTGCTTGGCTTTAACTAAGATTAAAAATTCATTTATATATATATATTATTATTATTATTATTATTTTTTTTTTTTTTTTTTTAAATACAGGGTGCAAAGCATTGTGACGAGAATACCTTTATCTCCGCAACTATTGGTCGCAAATATATAGTTTCAGTTACAAAATGTTTTAAAGAATATGAGCATTTGTGGTATAACATGTTTTAATTTAAAATATCTATTTTTTCAAAATTGCAAAAACTAGCTTTTTACATAGTCCCAGATCCCTACACTGTTAAAAAAATGCAGAAAAAATACAGAAATTCTCTGTAATTTCAGAAAAAAAGGCGTAAATTACGGAAAAATTACGTAGACAAAACGTATTTTACGACTTTTTTTCTGAAATTACAGAGAATTTCTGTATTTTTTCTGCATTTTTTTAACAGTGTATAGTCATATTTAGAAAAACTGACACTCATCCTAACAAAAAGTTTCATTTCTATTGTCCCAAAATGGAGCAAGATATTTAAAGTTTGGATTTTCTAACATATTTAGGCCTTCAATAAGATATCGGTTTAAAAATCCTAATTGGACTTTGTTTGCATTTTCCCAGGGTTTATTAAAGAATTTTTCATTGACTTTTTAATAAAGCCCGAGAAAATGTGAAATAATCCTAAATTTTGAAACTAACCATCTCAGACAATTTTGGGTGCACAAAAGTGAAACTTTTTGTGTTATATTTTTTAGGTTGGAACTCAACTTTCACTATTAGTGTCATGAAAATTGTATAAAAATTATCAGTTTTTGTGATTTTTAATAAATTGATTTTTTAAATTTAAGCATGTCATATAATGAATTCTTACATTTTTATTTTTTTTTTTTTTTTAAATACATTTTCTTATTGGAGGACGTCTGAGACCAATTGTTGCGCAAATAAAGGCCTGCTCTCGACTTTGCACCCTGTATATTCTAAACATTTCTGGGTACTACTTTGTAAGTCCATGGATAGTTCATAAATATATTTGAATGCTGAAGTTCATAGAAAGTTTTAATATTCCAACATAAAAAATAATTTGAAAAATGAATGTACCAATACACCGCTAAAATAATATATAATTGAGTTTAGAATACATTGTTAATTTATAATAATAAGAAATTGAAACAAAAAATTAAAAATTAGTTAGAAGGAGGAAATTTTAAAAATTTCCAAATACTTAAATACATATATATATATTTTTAATCAAAATATTTTTCTAAAATATTTAACATACTTCATATTTTTAAATTTCAGTACATGTGTGTATACATATTTTCAGTTTATAGCAGCAGTTTACAAAAATGATGTTTGCAGGTATTTAAATTTATTCCACATGGCAATGTAATTCGTATTCTTTAAATGTTTAAATTTCTTTAAATTGAGTCAACGCAATTTTTACCTCATTTGATGTAATTATGCTATCATGGCATATTAAATAATTGATAAATGTAAATATTATTAGTATTTATAAATAATATAGTAAATCGTCCTTTTTTTTTTTTTAAGCAGAATATCTTTTTTTATAAAGATGTTGAATAAAATTGAATTGAATCTTTGTTTTATTATGCAGTTAAACAATTTCATATATTTTATTTAATAAATAACAGTAAAGAGATATTTAAAATTGTAAGTCGGTGAAACTTAGGATATTATTTCAAAATATGCAATTTGCATAACCTAGATTGTATATATATTATCATATAAACATTAAATAAATACTTCAGAATTTAAAAAGAAAAGAAATAAAATCTTTTTGTAAAAAAAATAGAACCGACTCCAAAAAGCAACTACTATTCAAACAAATAATAAAAAAAATTGGATGAAATGAAACTAAATTGCGCCTAAAAGTATAAAATAATTTTCTTCGCCAAACAACCTATAACACTACAATTAATCATAACTTTTGAAGTCGGCGCAAAATTAAATAAAATTTAATTAGTTTTTAAAGGTTTGTTTTTAGATCGGTAGCAACAAATGCTGTTGTCTCGAATGATCCATTTCATGTTTCCTTTATTATTTTATCACTGTATGCAATTGGTTCATTGGTAGCATCTACACAGAACAGTGAACATTCTTCACAATGCGGTATTTATGTTTCTATGAAGTTAAGTTTCCTTTGCAAATTTGATATAACTTTGATAACTATAATCCTTGGTGGTTTTTGGATTATTTGGCGTTCAAGCGTATTGCAAAAATATACACGCAAGATGTATATTTTCATAATATATTTTGTACGAGGTATTGTTTCATATTCTTGATTACTCTCTTAATATAGCTTATCAAATTAATCATGATATCCCAAAATAATTAAATGTGTTTGCCAGATAATTTTGCGATTTTTCTTTCACCAAGGTCGTCAGGTACCAGCATCTTCGCCAACTTTTGCGGCTTACGAAATCTTATTTGTTTTCTTGAATCAAAATAGTTTTCGGCAGCGTTTTGCAGGTGACAATGTGAGATGTGTAGTTTGAATAGGATTTGATATTTGTATTGAAGAAAAGTATCAATTTTTGTTTAATTTTGCGCCGACTTCAAAAGTTATGATTAATTGTAGTGTTATAGGTTGTTTGGCGAAGAAAATTATTTTATACTTTTAGGCGCAATTTAGTTTCATTTCATCCAATTTTTTTTATTATTTGTTTGAATAGTAGTTGCTTTTTGGAGTCGGTTCTATTTTTTTTACAAAAAGATTTTATTTTTCTCTTTTCAGTGAAAACTTATTCATATAGCAGAACACCAAAAGACGTTCGACGGCAGGTTCACAAATCACAACTTCCACGAAAAGTGACATAACTCAAAAAATGGTTTATGTCACTGAAAAATACATGAAATGCACCCAGTGTGAACAAAAAAGTTACATCTCCATCTAGAAAGTTATCCACTCGAGAGACAGTTGTGGAAGTTTTATTCTAGTCAAGTTATTTTTAAATTGGTTTTTCTCAAATGTTGCATTTTTAAGTTGTGTCACTTTTCTTGCCTTTATCGAATATGAGCAAAAAACTATATATTGAATGATTATACGTTAAGTTAAAAAGTCTTTAGAAGTGCAAAGAACGGATACGCTGTATTCGTAACCAAAAATTCTGTTAGGCATATATATTGAATTTTACAGTGAATACGTGTCACCCGCTACGCTGGAATTTGCGCAGAGTAAAGTTCAAACAAAGAGCAAAATAGGCATTGCAGCTGATGGACAGAAGTTTCAACATCGATACTTACATTCTGCTTTTACCAGTGTAGCTGCATGCGTTCAGCAGTTAAAGTGAGAACAGACTTGTGTGAGTATCCTGTAATTTGTTTATATCTTAATGAAACCATAATGGAGCCTATTTCAGTCCAAGATCATTACGACAACAAAAAATGTATTAAAATTAAATCATTTTTTACGAAGTTATAAGCTAAAAAATTTCAACAACAACAATGAGAAGCATGGTTGTATTGAGAACCTCTTCCGTTATGAAGTCGGTTTAAAACGTCTATGCGTTAATCGACGTGACCGCTTACAATAACCATACTTTGAATTTTACATAGCTTAAATGTCACCCGCTACGCTAAAACATATGCAATGTCGTTTAAGTGTGCACAAAAAAAGAGATAATGAACATACAAATGCACGTTTTAAGCGTTCTGTTTTTATCATTAACGTCTAAACTATATTTTCGTACTAAATCGATGATGCTCTGCAATTTTATACTTCACTTTTTTCCCCTGTCTTGAACTGTTTCCGAGATAGGAAAGCTAACTCCACTGTTTCCCACCAGGTAACGCTGTAGGCGGTTGAATCACGCAGCACATATCCACTTTACTATACCTACTTACCATTTGTATGACTATAGCTGCAGCTGTTCAGCAGTTAAAACAGTCGGGACTGACTTTTTTGGGCACACTGTATTTTCTTTTGATCGTAAAGATATTGTAATGGGACCTATTTCAGACCAAGACCTTTACAATAAAACAAAAAGTACCAAAATTGGATTATCTCTTGAGAAGTTATGAGCTAACAAACAAAAAAACATACGGTGTGAATTGAGAACCACCTCCTATTTGAAGTCGGTTAATTAGAGCATCTCTTACGAAGTTATAAGCTTACAAACACCAACAACAACACATAGCTCGAATTAAGAACACCCTCTTTTCTGAAGTTGGTTGAAAACGACTTTGCGCTAACCGATGTGACCGCTTACAGTAACAATACTTTGAACTAGGGAGCTTTATATTGTCTAATTAATTGTATTGCCTTAATAATGTCTAAAAACTGTCTTTTCGTAGTAAATCGATGATGCTTTACAACTTCGTAATTAACTTTTCTCACATCTTGAACCGTTTTTGAGATAGGAGCGCTGATTCAGCTGTTTTTCACCAGATGGCGTTTTATTTTCTTTAGATTGTAAAGATGTTACAATGGGACCTACTTCAGACCAAGATCTTTACAACAAAACAAAAAGTATCAAGTAACCGTATTTTTAACTACATAACGTATATCTCACCAGCTACGCTACAATGTGTGCAATGTAGCTCAAGTGTGCATAGTGTAAGAAATTGCGAACAAACAAATGCACGTTTTTAGCATTGCATTTTTAGCATCGATGTCTAAACTACCTTTTCGTGCTAAATCGATGATGCCCTGCAATTTTATAATTCACTTTTCCCCCCTGTCTTGAACCGTTTCCGAGATAGGAACGCTAGCTCGAATGTCTAAACTATCTTTTTGTACTAAATCGATGGTACTTTTCAACTTTGTAACTCCCTTTTTTCCCTAGAACCGATTTCTAGATAATAACACTAACTCCGCTATTTTCCACCAGGTGGTGCTGAAAGCGGTTTAACCTTGTACTGCATGGCCACTTCGCTATACTTATATACCATTTTTAACACTATAGCTGCAGCCGTTAACAGTTAAAAGAGTTGGGACTGATTTTTTGGCACCCTGTATTTTCTTTAGATTGTAAAGATATTACAATGGGACCTATTGCAGACCAAGACCTTTTCAACAAAACAAAAAGTATCAAAATCGGAGCATCTGTTCAGAAGTTATGAGCTAACAAACATAAAAAAAACATACGGTTTGAATTGAGAACCTTCCTTCTTTTTTGAAGTCGGTTAAAAAAGAATTACGAACCTCCTTAATTTTCTTGATAAGAATTTTCTTCGAGAAAATACCCTTCCAACTAGCATTTTAAAATACACAATGACCAGTCGGAAGGGCATTCACTTAAAATTAGCTCTTATCTTGTAAAGTCTTTGTGACTTCTTCATACTTCATTCAGAAACATAATAACGAAAATAGTTATTTTAACAAATTCCATCTCAGAAGACTCAATTAATAAAATGAATCCATAATTTCTAAGCGGTTTTCTGTAACAGGAGCAGTTTTTTCTGCGATTCAACGCTGCTTTCAAGTATCGAAAGTTAGGCTTAAGAACTTACGCAGATATGAAAATGATTGTTTAATTGATATTAAAATAAGACTTTAATAAATAGAACATAGAGGATATTACAGGTTAAAAATATTACATTTTTACCTTTTCTAAAGCTTATCCTAGTCATTATAACGCTAAAACTGAACAAATCAGATTACATGTTTTAAAATTACCGCCTCACATAACGACACGACTTTCCCAAGACCTGGCGCCTGGCGTTTGACTTTGCAGTTGAACGGTCAGCGAAAATTAAATAAATGCAATCCACAGATGTCGATGTTATCATCTGCTCTCCCTTCTTGCATCCGCAATAATCATGTTTCAAAGTTCAACATATGAAACAGAAATTTATTAAGCATTTATAGCTGTAGAAAACATATAGTCAATATTTTAAGGAAAAATGGAATGGAGTTAAACAATTATTTAAATTTTTATAAAGTATTTTAAAAACTTATGATATCACTTTATTTTTCCATTTTAAAATCTCGAATTAAACGGAAAAGCATATTTTGTTTTAGTGTATATTTCAGTATTGAACAAAATATTCAGTGAAAATAAATAAAATAAAATAAGAACAATCAAACAGAGTAATGATTTAACAACATTTTCAATATTGATAATTTATCAGTAACATTTAAACTTAAATAGAATCATAAATCAAATATAATAAAAGTTTAAAATTATGCTTAAAGAAAAGAAGAAAAAAACTCATTTCTGTAACTTCCCGATGAGTATTAGAGACCGCGAGGTTCTACTCTCGAACCTTACAGACGGGAAGTGCTGGTTTCGATTCCTGGTCACGCTCGTCGACTTAGGTTTTCGGAGTTTTCCCGTGATTTTCTTTGAAACTCGCGTAAAGCACTATATTACGTATTCAATAACATCCGTGATTAGTTTTTTGTATCTAAACTCTGGGTCTGGGGAATGCATAGATTTTCATGACAGAAGACAATCATTTTTATGCTGTATAGAAGATCTTAGAAAATGTATTTTTCTAAGGGTTTATTATTATTATTATTACAAATGAAAAAAAAAAAAAAAAAAAAACGGTAAATTTGTTTTAAATCATCAGAAAACGATGTTTCAATTATTCGTTTTAAAGGTGATATCGAATTCTTTTGAAAGATAATCATAGTGAAAATTTTTATCCACCCCTCCCCCATCCTCCAGGGATGATGTATACTTATTCCTAGGGGAAAAAACAATGTCCTATGAATAATAATAATAATAATAATAAAAAAACTGTTTAACTATTACTCGTTATACAGCCAAATTGAATCAATAATATATATCAAATGTATGTCACGCAGAAGGTTTGGTGAGTATATATATTACAGAAGCTGATAGATAGCCTTTCTGTGAATGGAAAATATTGGAACGTGGCAGTGCCACCTGTCGTCCGATATGCACCAAGGCAATCTGTAGAGTTTTACGTAATATTAATTTCACTTACCAAATTTACAATATTTATAAATCACAGAAGTTGAGATTTTTCGTTTCCGTTATGAGATTAAATTGCAAAATAGCCACGACACCTGTTGGCCGATGTGCATCCAAAATGGACCAGTAAAGCTTTACATAAAATCGATTTCACTTATAACTTCAGTGTATCACAAAATTTATTGTTAAATCAAAAGAGTTAAAATATTGCCTTTCCGTTAAAATGATTAAATTGCAGATTAGCAACGCCACCTGTTGGACAATGTATACATCCAAATTGTATTAGCAGAGGTTATGATGATATATGCCAATATATCAAGTTTAATCAATTGTACACTATAGAAGCTGAGATATAGCTGTCCCATAAATGGAGGGTTTCATTGCATAGCACCGCAATCTATCGGACGATATATCCCAAATGAAATTCAAATAAACTCCAATTTAGGGCAAGATCTAATATTGCAACAAGTTTGGTTGAATTCCATACATTGATTCCTAAAATACAAAATCCACAAAATTTTTCCATGAGTTTAAAATTTTGTAATTTTTTTTCACCTCACCGCTACTGATTATTGAGAAGCATTCTTTACTGACGTGCTAACAAAACGTTAAACTGAAAATGTAAAAAATGCTCTATTCTCTATCATGCTAAAAATTATAAATTTCGAATAACTTACGAAGTTTTTAAATTAGAATGTTGCAAATCTCTCAATAAGATTCTTATCAATATCATAAGTGATATTTTAAAACTGGTCCGATCTCTCTGCAATCATTTGTTCTTGAGATATTAATATCGTGTACATGAACTAACGGGCTATCACACTAATAGGTGCCGATACACATTAACAGATACCATACCAACCTTTTGTCTTCCGGATTCCTCACGCCACAAAACGTGTAAAAAAATCAAAAACTGAAGTCAAAAATTTTCATGATTAACCTAGTTCCCCAACCAATAGTACTAAAAAGTCATTTTGTCATATTCGTTATAATTACACTGTTACAGAACGTGTTATGACGGTGTCACACTTGAACGTTCTATATAGAACTGGAATTGTACGTTTTATAGATGGTACAAATCAAACATTTTCAGAACGTTCTAAATAATACTATTTCTGAACGTGTTTTAGAACGTTCTTTTGACACGAAACACGGTGTTTGAACTATTGAAACCGTTATTAGACGTTCACAGAACGTTCCTGTGCTACTTGGGCTTATTTTTTTAGCTATCAAAAAGATAACATGCGCTTTTTTTTTTGTCTTTCTTCGCTATATTTTTTGTTTTCACAATAACGTTTTTATTTCTGTATATATTAAAACAAAAAAGAGAGAGAAAAGAAAGAAAGAAAGATATCATTTAGGGTCCATTGAAAACACTTATGGAGTCCAAATTTTTTCAAATGAAGAAGATATAATTAACGTATTTTATCATGACACATACTTTCATAAACTCTGGAAAATATTATAGGATGGGTGCACAAAATTTCACAAAATTAGGATTTTAAACTCTTGTAAGATTTCAGGCTCTTTGCAGATCTGGAATTAATCAAACCATTTCAAAACACACTTGTACACATCGAGACAAATCTATATTAATAAAATCAGACTTCTGTCTGTAAATCTGTCGGAATCAAAAAATTTTGCGATATCTTCACGTTTCACACCCCATGAAAGCCGAAAATGACTTCAGAAAATTTTGCCTGTGTGTGTGTGTGTGTGTCATCGTATCTGTATGTCGCTTTTTTTGTCCGGGCATCACTTGAGAACGGCTGGACGGAATTCAACGGCGCTTGGCAGGAATTTAGGTTTTTACCCAACTTAAAATTATATCTATCAACTTTTCAGAAATTCCCCCCGTTCCCCCCTGGGGGGTAAAAGACTAAAACACGTTTGTCCGGGCATCACTCGAGAACGGCTGGATGGAATTCAACGGCGCTTAGTAAAAACTTAGGTCTTCACCAAACTTAAAATTATATCTATAGAAATTTTAAAAATTTTGATTAGTTTTCGATATATGGGTAAAAAACGCCGGCGCATGATAAACATCAGAGAGAAAAATACCTACAAGAGTTGGTGGTTTGTTTTTTTTTTTTAATCAGGAATTTGTATGTGGATAAATATTTTCATAGAGATAATTGGCATTAGTTTAATATTTTTATTTAATTAAGCAGTACTTTTTTTTCCTTCAGTAAAACAAATTTTTTTGTTGTTATTATGTAACTTATGAGGTTCTTTTATGTTCTACCCTTAATTGTAAATGATTATAATTTGGATTTTATTAAGATTTTTTATTTTTATTTTGTAAATATCAGAAAAGAATTTTTATTTCATTTCATTTATTTATTTATTTTGTGTATGGAACAGCTTTAGTATCGGATCCCTTTGGCAAAATTTGTAATTCGGCACTGAAGTACCTCGGACGTTTCTCGCCAAGATCTTTAATTGCACAATTGAGATAGTCAATTCAATTCATCGCAAAAATGGCTTAAAATATTTAAAGTCACCAAAGGGGTCCCATACTAAAGCTGTGCTTTTTGTATTTATTTATTTATAATATTTTCTATTAAAGACTTCTGTGGTCACGAAATTTGGTGCGTAAATTGTTTGTATGCATCCGGCACTTATTGTAACTGGACTTCACGAAATTCGAAATCCCGACTCCATTCGAAATCCCCGCTCCGACTCCGAGAAGGGGGGGGGGGGCTTCTCGGAGTCCGAGTGCAATAAACATGTGTAAAAACATGTTTTTCCGTTTGAATTTGCTTTGAATTATCTTAGAATGGCGAATTTTGGTGTGTGGATATTGATTGAAGTGTACGCATTATGTACGCATTATGTACATATGCAAAACTTCGAACTCACCCGCTGAGGAAGGGGAAGTAAGAAGTGGGTAAGTTGCTACCGAAGGCAGTGGGGACCCAGACTCCTCACGTTGCGAGCGAAAAAACCTCTACCAATCACAGCGAGAACTTAGGTTATTAATAAAGATATGGTAGTTTGACAACTCATTTAAGTTTAATGTCCGGCGAAGCGGGCAAAGCCTGCTAGTATATATATATATATATTTCCTTGCTGTTTTCGAAATTATATTTCTTTTTAAAATAATCTATATAATTAAAGAGAAGTACCTGTGTGTGTGTCTGTGTGGGTGTCTGTCTGTCTGTGTGTGTGTCTGTCTGCGCTCTGGTGCTCACACTATTGATCGCAGAGCTTCCAAATTTGGCATATAGGTACCTGCGACCCTGCAAGTGTGCACCTCATCGAGATTTTTTCGAGTTTGAATTTTTTAAATTAATGTTTTTTCGATTTAAAATATTTGCTTTAATGCTTCATTTTTCATAAATTTAATTCTTTGATTGCAATAGTCTGCGTATCTTAGTAACGGTTATTTCACTATTTATTTTTTATTTAATACATTCATTTAAAGGCAAAATTCTTTTTTTTTTTTTTTTTAATTTATTATATTTATTGAAAATCAAATGGTAATGCATTATAAAAAAATAAATTATGTTTATGTATAATTTTTATAGTATAACACCTTTTTATTTTTCATTTTAAATTAATTCCTTTAAAATAAAAATCCTTTTTTTTTTTATTTTTCTTTTTTAATTTATAATATTTATTGGGGAAAAAAATGGTAGTATATAGTGGAAAAGGATTAAACTGATTAAAATTTATTTGTTTTTCATGTATATAATTCCTTTTAAAAGAAAACCTTTTATTTTATTTTATTTTGTTATACTGGTCGGAATCAAATCGTAATACAGTGTAAATAACGGGGGCTATAAAACACATGGTTCAAAAACAAAAACACATAATAGATGCTGAGATACAGTCATCTTTAAAATCGTAGTTCTTAAATAACAGAAGATCCACATGTCGTCGATAAATACCCAGACTGAAGTTCCCGGGAAAGACCTTTTTGCAGACAGTGGGAACCTGGACCCCCCCGATGTAGCACGGGCGGAAAAAAGAGTGCCGTAGGCAGCGGGTACTCGAAGCAAGGTCTAGAGAAATTTCAATGTTTATTTATTTATTTATTTATGTATAAATTATTATTTCTTTTTATTGAGTTTTTATTTATAATGTGATCTAAAAAATAAATACTGATCCAATATTTTTGAAAATTCATTTAAATATTGTGACCAGCGAAGCGGGCGTAGCCTGCTAGTAATAATATTATTAACAGGCTATAAACTGCTCTGAAGTCTTCTAATATAGCACAAATTTCGATTTTCTTTGTTGAAAATTTTTAATTTTTCTTGTAATTTTAAAAACTGTTTTTCTTTAAAAGACTTTATCTTACATTTATTGAAGAAATTAACAAAATAAAATTATTAACATTTATTTAACATAGAATTTATTAACAAAACATTTTTTTTTTTAAAGTTTACAGATGTACTTTTGTTTTCCTGGATGTACCATGTCCACAAGAAACGTTTTATAAGAAAAAATAAAAAAGTCTTCTGATAAATAGAAACATTGTTAACAAACAACATAAATTGCAAAAAACACGCGACGACTGTCTCAATGGAAAATAATTAAGCAAGATCTTTCATCAAACAGGAAAATGTATGCACGAGTGCAGCATGGAAGCAAAATGCAAACACACATATTAACGGGCTGATTTCTTTTTATTTAATGAAAAGTAAATAATTATTTCGAACCGATACAAACATTGCGTGTTTTTTCAATTTATAGTGTTTGCTTACATGGTTTTATTTATCATCATCCCATGCCAGCACACCAGTGTCTTTTACTGCTCTATGAATCATTTGCTTAACACTCCTCCGTCATTATATTCCCCAGTTAAAAAAAATCAGAAATCTTCTGCACAGACAATTTGTATTATTGTTCGAGTGTTTAGCATCATGGTATGAATTGCGCATAAGCAAAATAAAATTATTACTGATGTCAGAAATTCGATTTATAGATATTTTAAAAGAAAATAATTTGAGATAAACTTTAAAAATAGATTATGCTTTCATAAATATATATGGATAACAATAAATTTAGTAAAATAATGTGTTACAAGTTATATATACTTAAGTAAACTTTATTCACTTAAAAATATATTACAGTCGAAGCTCCTTGCTGTCACAACATTTCTGAAATGCCGATGGTTATAAAATCTGAAAAATATACAAATAACATTACAACAACTCAAAAAAAAAAAAAAAAAAAAAAAAAAAAAGATGGCTTTTAGACAATAAAATTAAATAAGAATAAAAATACTTTCTAAGCCTGTAGCGATTACAAAATAATGCATGAAGTTACATTAAAATAAATATTCTAAAATAATTTTATGCAACTGTAAAAAAAAAATAATAATAATAATCAAACGATTCATTATCATTTTATTATAATAGTTTCAAAGATAGATTTAAGACTTCTCTAAAGTTACTCTACATAATAATGCCAAGACAAATTGGAAGTTATTTGAAGGAGCGTTAATCTTATGAGAAAACATATTGCAAATTCACTATGTTAATTTGCATACACATTCAAATTTTATGCTCTTTAACTTTCAGCTCTATTCATAGACAGATACAGAAATCTATTTAATGTGTAAAATACTGACTACATTTCACTAATGACTATCATCATTATTTAGAACTATGTCATCTCGTAATTCTCGCAGATTCTATTCAAATTTATTGTTATTGTTTCTATAAATGTAACGAAATACAATGCGCAAATAACAAATAAATAAATAAACAAAATCATAAGAATTATTTTGTTAATTTTCCTATAGATGTCTCCAGAAATATGAAGACATCACTATATACTTTAATATATATTTTTTTACTTTGATAATAATAATAATAATAAAATGAAAAAAAAAAAATGTGGGTGTAACAACCACATGAGTTCCATTATTCACTTAACATAATTTGTTTTTGAGAAAATGCGGTGAAAAGGCATAGTAATTTAACTTGAATACTTA
Source organism: Salticus scenicus (assembly GCA_963930645.1). NCBI lineage: Eukaryota > Metazoa > Arthropoda > Arachnida > Araneae > Salticidae > Salticus > Salticus scenicus. Next base: position 204,477,833 of record OZ005654.1, read on the forward strand.
AAACGTCCACCAAATTTCCCTGTAGTCATCAACTATATACAAGTGTTTTATAATACATGTATCGTAAAGTCACCTAAAAGGAAGTTTATAAGTTTAGTTTGGGAAAAAAAAAAAAAAAAAAAAAAAAAAAAAGATGGTACAGCTATTTTTTCAATTAGCTACTTCAGAGACCTGAAACTGACCTACCTAAACAAGACTCCTATAATTTTTTTCTGTAGCAATCAACAAATATATACCGAAGGGCATCTAAAGGGGTGAGGGCTGCATAGCAAATTTTATAGAAATTGGCAGACCCATTTTTAAGACGTGTACTTTCAGTCTCATTTCCAAATTTTCATCAAAACTTAGCAAAGTTTTTATTTATACACCATAAACCAAGGAATAGATACGGAAGGAAATCTAAAAAGGAACTAAATAATATTCCTTTACGAAGAAAATCGGTACGAATGCTTTTTGACACATCTATTTCGAAGACCTTATATTGACCTACATAAGAAGAACCTATCAATTTTCCTGCACTAAGAAACAAATACATACAAAACGACATTTAAGAAAGGATTTACATTCAAAATGTAAAAAAAAAATGTTACACCGTTTTTGACATAGAATCTTTCAGTTCTATTTCCAGACTAAACGGTCCTCTTCACTAACCGTTGCCGGAAGCCCGAGCCAATGTTATTCTATGGAAAATTTTTTTTACAAATAACTTATTAACTAACATATATTCTTAAATTCTGTTTTCACATTCTGAAAATTCCCAACTGGTAAATTGACAGACCTTTTTTAAAAATGTATTTTTTTTATTTTTAATATTTTATTTTGAAATTGCAAAATGAAAAATTTCACATATTGAAAATTCGCATTTTGCAGTTTCAAAATAAAATACTAAAAATTAAAAAAAATAATTTTTTTTTAAAGTTCCGTCAATTTAACAGTTGAGAATTTTCAGAATGTGAAAACAAAATTTAAAAATATGTATTAGTTAATAAATTATTTGTAAAGAAAATTTACCATAGAATAACAGTAGCTTCGGCTTCCGGCGACGGTGAGTGAAGCTGGCCCTTAAATGCTTCACTTCCGTTTTTCTGTCCGGTTTGCCAAATTTACGACTTTCACAAAAATTGGCAAACTGAATCTACACCAAATTTACCTTTATAATTTTATTATTACTTCCATTACCCTACTACCGTAGGTAATGGAAGTATTGTATTCGGTCTGAAAATTCGATATCGGGTTTTCACCTGATTTACACGTTTTAAGGTCCCCTGAGTCCAAAAAAGTGGTTTTTGGCAATTAGTCAGTGTGTATGTGTGTGTGTGTGTATGTATGTGGAGAATCTTCTGGCTATTATAGCTCAGAAACTAATAAAGATAGAGCTACGAAACTTTAGAATTCAAATACGTCTGGCCTACAGATGAAATTTCCAAATTTTGGTGAAAATTGAAAAACCGGAAGTGGGACATCGGAAACCGGAAGTTGGACCGTAAGTCCGTATCTCAAAAACGGCTCTAACGATTTTCTTCAAACTTGCTATATAAACACTCTATTAGATGTCCTTTCGAATGATATAGTTGGTTAGTTCAAGAAAATTGATAGGCGTCCTGTATAAATAGCTCAATTTCAGGCCTCCCAAGGGCGTTCCTTTAAAAACGGTTGTACGGATTTTTTTCAAACTCGCCATTTTAACTCAATTTTAAATATGCTTTTGTATGTAATTATTGTTTTCCTGTCAATAATTGAGTTTAACCGGAAATGGGACATCGGAAACCGGAAGTGGGACCGTAAGTCCGTATCTCAAAAACGGCTCTAACGATTTTCTTCAAATTTGCTATATAAACACTCTATCAGATATCCTTTCGGATGATATAGTTGGTTAGTTCATGAAAATTGATAGGCGTCCTGTATAAATAGCTCAATTTCAGGCCTCGCAAAGGCGTTCCTTTAAAAACGGTTGCACGGATTTTTTTCAAACTCGCCCTTTTAACTCACTTTTAAATATGCTTTTGTATGTAATTATTGTTTTCCGGTCAATAATTGATTTTTTGTGAAAGTTGGTATCTCAAAAACGGCTCTAACGATTTTCTTTTTTGGTCACTTTTATGTTTTCTGATCACATTATCTCTCAAAAATGCATATAATACATGTAATAGCGGGTAATGGAAGTCGTGTGGTTGTTTCACACCAGATTTTTTTTTTTTTTTTCGTTTTAGGATATGATAAAATTTTCTAAGACATACACATATATTGACTAATTTCTAAAGCATATTTCTAGACTCAGAAGGACTTAAAACATGATAAATGAGATGAAATCTCAATATCAAAATTTTTGAACTAGTGCAATTATTTTCTTTACCTACGGTAGTCGGGTAAGGAAAGTAATAAATTTAATTACTTTACAAATACATTAATCGATATTTCAGTATTATGGTGTAGGAAAAGGTATCAAGTTAGTTTTAGTTCGACCGGATCGACAGTTCATATGAAATTTCCGTTGTATAAGAAATTTAAATAAATAGAACTCTGCTTGAAAAACTGATAATAATAATAATAAATAAATAAATAAATCCTTTGAATAAAAGAAATAGTTTATACACCATAAGCGAAGCAATACATGCATAAGGCAGTCTAAAAGGGAATTAATATACCTTTACGAAGATAATTAGCAAGAATGTTTTTTGGCACACTTACTTCGAATACTTAATATTGACTTACCTAATAAGAAACCTATCAATTTTCTTGCAGTAATCAACAAATACATACAAAATGATACCTAATAATGGGTTTATCTTGCAAATTTAAGAAAATTGTCACACCTCTTTTTACATAAAGACCTTTCGGTTCCACTTTTAGCTTTAAACTTTAAATGCTTCACTTCCGTTTTTTCGGTTTGCCTAATTTTCGATTTTCACAAAAAAATGGCAAATTCATTTCTACACGCAGATCTATCTTAATAAGAATTTTTTTTTTTTTTAACCGTTTACATTTTGGCGACATGATAGAAGATTTTCCACAGGCATACAAATACATTGACTAATTTCTAAAAAGCACATTTTTAGACTCAAAAGTACTTAAGGGGCTTCACTCACTGTTGCCAGAAGCAGAAGCTAATGTTATTCTATGGGAAATTTTCTTTACTTATAACTCATTAAGTAATAAATATTTTTCAATTCTGTTTTCACATTCAGAAAATTCTCAACTGTTAAATTGTTTTGAAGCTGTAAAATACGAATTTTTCATATGTGAAATTTTCCATTTTGATATTTCAAAATAAAATAGTAAAAAAAAAAAAAAAAAAAAAAAAAAACGTTTTTAAAAAAGGTGCGTCAATTTAACAACTGGGAATTTTTGAATTTTTTGAATGTGAAAACAGGATATAAATATATATATTAGTTAATTAGTTATAAGTAAAGAAAAATTTCCATAGAATAACACTGGCTCGGGCTTTCGGCGACGGTAAATGAAGAGGGCAGTTACCACGAAGCAAATCAAGTAAAATCTCAATATCATATTTTTCGGTCTAATACAACTATGTACTTCCATTACCTATGGTAGCCGAGTAATGAAAGTAGTAAATTTAATTACTTTACAAAGGCATTAATTTCTATTTCTGTGTGTAATGTATACGTTGTATATATACACATAGAATGGTTTAAATGCTTATGAAATCATTGGAATATTATAAATTTCAATACGTTTTATTTTTAAAGTGTCATTTTCAAATTTCTATACAGTTCTTTATATAACTTGATAGAAAAAATATAAATAAACAACTAAAATACATTATTCTAATTACATTTTAATTATAATTAACCAGCTATTTTCTTGTTTTTATTAAATATTATATTTTTCGAAAATTCATATAATTAAATAAGTTATTTTTCACACAATAACCTTTTAATTTGAAAATAGGCAAATAATAATAATAGGAGTAATTGTAATATGAACATTAATAATATCATTAACTTCTCATATTGAGTTTAGTTGAATAGTAATGAAAATATAAATAATTCAGTAATGAATGTACTACTCCGATTCAAAAAATTAGAATAATGAAAAGAAATATGGTCAAGGGAAATGAAAATCGAATTTATCAAATAAATAATCAACAATATCAAATATAAAGTACTATAATATGAATCTGCATATTTTGCAGATTATAAAAATGTAAACACATTACAATGAAATAGAAAATATATTTAAATCAGCTAACAACAAAAAATTCAAAATATTAGAATACTTTCTAACATGGTTCAAAAAATTAGAATAATGAAACTATATTGAACATAATTTAAACTCTAAGTATTTTTACTTGCTAATCAGTATTTTGTTGCATCACCCTTAGCTTTAATGACAGCTCTTAAACGTTTTGGCATGTTTTTAACTAAAGGTTCACAATCTTTTTTATCCAAATTCGCCCATATGCTCTTTATACTAGAAATAAGTTCTTTTTTGTCTCTAGGCGCAACTTCTTGAAGTCGTTTCTTCATAATTCCCCACAAATTCTCGATAGGATTTAGATCGGGTGAGTTTGCAGGCCAAGGGAGTACAGGTATGTCCTTCTCTTTGAGCCATTTAGTTGTTGATTTAGAAGTGTGGGGAGAAGCTGAATCTTGCTGAAACAAGAAGTCGTCATCACATAAATCCTCAGCTGAAGGAATCATGAAATGTTCAAGAATTTCTTGATAGACTTCTGAATTGACTGTTGTGGAAACAATACACAACCTGCCTGGGCTTCAGCAGTCATGCAGCCCCATACCATAACAGAGGTCGCAAATTTAAACGAACGTTTTAAACATTCTTTCTTATAAGCTTCATGTTTGAGTCTCCAGACACGTATACCTTGATTTCCGTGAGACACACAAAACACACTTTCATCGCTGAAAAGTATCTTTTTCCAATCGTCGTGATCTCAAAATAGCCTTTGTTTACACCATTTAACTCTAGCAGCCCTTTGCTTACTAGGAAAAACACAACTTTTTATAGCAAAAGAAGTGAAATGCTCTCAAGCAAGTGTGAGTAGAGTTTTGAGAGAATATTCTAATAATAAGTGTTTTCAAAATAAACACTTTAAAAGTGGTCGAAAGCCAGTAACTTCAAGAAGAGATGAAAGGCAATTGAAAAAGATTGTGAAGAAACATCGTTTTCGGAGTGTGAGATATGTGCATAGAAAATGGAAAGAAATGGGTATAAATGTCTCCAAATCTACAACACTACGACGACTTCGCAAATTAGGTTTTAGATCACGTGTGCCTAAGATAAAGCCATTCTTATCATCTAAGCAAAGGTCTGCTAGAGTTAAATGGTGTAAACAAAGGCTATTTTGGGATCACGACGATTGGAAAAAGATACTTTTCAGCGATGAAAGTGTGTTTTGTGTGTCTAACGGAAATCAAGGTATACGTGTCTGGAGACTCAAACATGAAGCTTATAAGAAAGAATGTTTAAAACGTTCGTTTAAATTTGCGACCTCTGTTATGGTATGGGGCTGCATGACTGCTGAAGGCCCAGGCAGGTTGTGTATTGTTTCCACAACAGTCAATTCAGAAGTCTATCAAGAAATTCTTGAACATTTCATGATTCCTTCAGCTGAGGATTTATGTGATGACGATTTCTTGTTTCAGCAAGATTCAGCTTCTCCCCACACTTCCAAATCAACAACTAAATGGCTCAAAGAGAAGGACATACCTGTACTCCCTTGGCCTGCAAACTCACCCGATCTAAATCCTATCGAGAATTTGTGGGGAATTATGAAGAAACGACTTCAAGAAGTTGCGCCTAGAGACAAAAAAGAACTTATTTCTAGTATAAAGAGCATATGGGCGAATTTGGATAAAAAAGATTGTGAACCTTTAGTTAAAAACATGCCAAAACGTTTAAGAGCTGTCATTAAAGCTAAGGGTGATGCAACAAAGTACTGATTAGCAAGTAAAAATACTTAGAGTTTAAATTATGTTCAATATAGTTTCATTATTCTAATTTTTTGAACCATGTTAGAAAGTATTCTAATATTTTGAATTTTTTGTTGTTAGCTGATTTAAATATATTTTCTATTTCATTGTAATGTGTTTACATTTTTATAATCTGCAAAATATGCAGATTCATATTATAGTACTTTATATTTGATATTGTTGATTATTTATTTGATAAATTCGATTTTCATTTCCCTTGACCATATTTCTTTTCATTATTCTAATTTTTTGAATCGGAGTAGTATACTAAGAGATTAAACAGTTTTGTTAAATCTGAAAAAAAAGAAAATGACATTAACAACTTCAATTTCAGTTCGAAAAACAAAAAATGAAACGGAACGGAAAATTCTATACTTTAATTAACCCATTTACCACCAAAGCTAGAAATAATGATTTTTTTCTAAATATAAACAGTAATACTTATTATTTCGATCATATATAACAATAATTTAAAATAAAACTATTAAAATTAGTCTTATCTTACTAAATACCGGGTGTTGCATTTGTACAACTTCAGTGGAATAAGAGTATATAACGAAGACAAATAAATATTTACGGAAATTTCCTTGCGGGAGTATAAAACAGAAGACACTACGGATGACTTCAAAAGTAATTATTTTATTGTGAAACTTTTTTTTTTTTTTTTTTTTTTTTTTACAAGTTATGTAAACTTATTCAAATATCATGATTTTCGAAAGTTTTGGATTGATTAGTGCTTCCAGTTTGAAATTTATTTTTAAATATAAAATTATTTTTCAGATCAAATTTTTTTGTAATAAAATAAACATCAGTCTTTTCCTTATTTAAAAATAATACTTAATAAAAAATATCTTTTTTAGTTTACTGTTAAACGCAATTATTTCTGGTGTTGCGTCAACGCAACACCAGCAGGTAATTGGTTAATGCAATTTTATTGCTTTTATACTTTTATATACATTTATAATATATATATATTAGCTGGAATTATTTATTTTGATAAAAACTTTTCTTACCTTAACGAAATATAATAATAGTAAAAAGATATGTTCCAGATTAAATAGTAAATTGTGCATTTTCAAACAGATAATTTTCGCAATGGATATTTGATACTTTTAGTTTGTAGTATAAAATTAATACACAATTCTGTAATACTTTTCAACAACAAAAAAAAAACTATTAAGATTTTCAAAATACCAATTTCATCATATTAAATAATTTATCAATTTTGATTTTCAAACTATTTGTTTATTTAAGTATTTACTTACTTACTTTAAATAGGATTTAAGAATTTCTTTTATGAATAAACTAAATTTAATGTAAGTTTAAGATAACAATTTCAATATTTATTTCGATAAAAATTTACATAGGTTATAATTAATTCATTTCAAATGATAACTTCATATTTCAGAAAATTATAAAAATGATGATGAAAATAACTTACTTTTGTTTGTAATGATGAATACAAAAACTTTCTAAAAAATCAACGTGAAAAAATAACAATTACAAGAATTATGTGCAAAAAGATTAAACATACAGTTAATATTAGAAGGTGAAGAGCTGGAAATTTACATTTGTATAATTTCTAATTTTAGACTTATATAATTTCATAACTTCTCCATTATATGACATCAAATTTAACATTTATGATGAAATTTACAATAAAATACAATCGAACCTCGTTAACGTGAAAACTGTTAATGTGAATTATTTTTAACATGAACTGTTTCCACAATCCCCATCAAAATAAAGATGAGTTGAGTTATATGAAGATTAGTTACTGATAGCATGAACTACTGATAACATGAACATTTTTTTTATTCCCCTTGAGATTCACGTTAACGAGGTTCGACTGTATTGTAATACAATTGCCATAGAAATTTTAATGATAGTTTTTATTCAGTAAGGAGAAAGTAACTTAAGTCAGTTATTATTATTCTTTTTATGCATATAAGTAACAAAAGGAGATATGATTTCGAATTGTTTGTTTACCTTTAATACATACTACTAAATAATATTAAAATATTTGTAACAAACATTTAAGAAGAATTCTGTGTTTATATTGTTCAACAAGCAGATATATATATAAAGAGGGGGGGGGGATACTCTTACAATCAAATGAAAACTGGTAATATCTACATGCAATATCATACCCGAATACTATTTTTACTTAAAAATATTTCAGTCTGCCACTAATAAATGCACATTTAAATGAAAAAAATGGCTATAATAGGAAATTTTATTGGTGTTCTCGTCACAAAGGGTGGTCCATTATTGTTATTAAAAATACTTTTATGACTACTGAAAGACATAACGAACACTCTATAAGTAATAGCCTGACATAAAATAAGTACCGACATTACAACATTAAATAAGTGATGATATATCTTTATAGGACACCGTAATATTGAAAGTTACCCTACGATCGTTTAAAAAAAAAAAAAAAAATTGTCAGACAGCCATACATCAGATTTAGAAAAACCTTTTTACCCTTACAAATACAGTTATCTATGATAAAAGCAACAAAGTTACTGCTTTTAATTTATCATGATAAATTTGGAAGTTTTCCAAATATGTTTTCCGAAACAGTCCTTTGACGCTTTAACAAATAGCAGTAATTACAAAATAAAATTTATTAACACCGATTTTCTGAATCTGTAAATCGTTTTTATGCATCAGAAAACTAATGATTAATTTTTAGCGCCTTTGTAAAATATAATATATTTTATCAAGCTAAATTTTAACTGAATTATTACAAAATAAATAAATAGAATAATAGTTTTTTTTTTTTTTTTTTTTTTTTTTTTTAATTAAAGTATTATTTCCGTACTTTGATCAATCGTTTTTTGTTTGATATTATGAATTTAACTATTATTTAATTAGTCAATCAAACAATCTAAACATTTTTAAGCATACAAAAATACGGTTATTTGCACTGCCGCTCTAAACCTTCTTTTGTCACAAAATCGAGTGAACGGATTGCCATCAAATTTTTATCTTCATGTTCAGGAGGTCCAATAAATTTCAAATAAATAAATAAATAGTAGTTCAAAAGTGTTCACTCAGAGACGCTTTTTGCATAAAACCGAAAATTATAGCAAAAGAAATGGAAATGAAGGCAAAAATAATTAGAACAGTTATTTATTACTTTTTGATCTCTTGTCGTCTCGCTATTTTTTCAGGACATTTTTCGGGGAGGAGAAATTTCCGCCTTTTCGTTACCATTATTTTCATACAATAATGTTTTTCCTAATTAATCACGACATATTATTATAATATAAGTATAAAAGATTTCTGTATGAAAATGGTGGTAGTAAAAAAAGTGGTAATTTCTCATTCCAGCGAGTGTCCTGAAAGGATGCGGGAGTATAGCCCCTGTTTGTACACCATGCCGTTTGTTAAATTTGTATATATGTATATATATATATATATATAATATTCTTTACATTTTCTTTTGATGGCAATGTGACATTTGTTAGAAATTTTTTATTTAAAACTTTTTTATATACGTTGCAATCTCATGAATTATCCAAATATCAAATTTGGTACTAATCCCTTTGTCCGTATTAATTCATGATATTGCTGTCCTGAAACTTTAATTATAACCACCGTGTATATATTATGTACTGACGTATATATACCGACATATGCATCTTATTGACAATTAAAAAAGACATATTTAAAATGCAAACAAAGTATTTAAATGCTTACATTATATTTAAACAACGCTTGTGTCGTTTTAATGGTTGCTAGAGTAATATAGTGTCAGATGTATAAATGTTAAACTAGTCTTTCTCAAAGGGGGTGTCGGTGTACTAGTAGAGTATTTCCTGCTATATCCTGTGGTGTTCCAAAGTTTTATGTAGTTATATATAAACTAGTATGTTGTGACCTTCACAAAACTGTCCTCTATATTTTCTTATGTAAATTCACTCAGTACAAATAATTTATTAAAATTATTTTCCATGATAAATGCAGACGATTTTGTTCTTATAGAAGAAGAATAATAAATGTCCAAAGAAAGTCGATTTTATTCTCTACCAACGATAATGAATTTTACAAAAGAAAACGCTTTGGGAAATGGTGTTAAACATGCACAATAGATAGTTCAAGATACACAAGTCTTCAAAAGTTAAATTAAAACTCGGTTTTTCTTCCTGTATTCACTTTTCATTTTCTTCATTTCCTTTCTTCTTTTGCGAAGAACTTTTTTTTTTTTTAATGTACAAACGAACATGAAAATTGGATGAGGTGTTCTTTATAAAATTATCCATTGACATTTTTATTATTCTGAGGGAGTTCATAGTTCACAAATTAATGATTATATTTTTTCAAAATGTCCGTTATGGTAGAAAAAAAAAAGTGAATACAGGATGAAAAATCCGATTTAAATTTAATATTTGGATGCTTGTGTATCTTTAACCATAGCCTCTTAAACTAGATGCCTTCCGCGTTGGAAACTTGACGGCAGACCGCGCCAACTGGTACAGATTGCGCGACTTTTTTCATTCAACAGCCACCAAAATTTTTTTAAAGTGGGATTTGTTAGACATAAAAGGCGATTAGAATCGAAGAAACGTCGATTATATGTGTCAGATATCACTTCATAAAATTATTGGTGACAGATGAATAAAAAAGTCGCACAATCTGTACCAGGTGACGCTGTCTACCGCTTGAAGTGTTGCCATGTTTCCGAGCCACGCGGAAGGCATCTAATTTAGGAGGCTATGCTTTAGCTATCTATAAGGAAACTTTAACACGGTTTCTCATTTATTTATTTATTTCAAAAACTGTTTATTTATTTATTTTTTATTTACTTTTTTTTATTTGTTCCAAAGCTTACTTTTGAGAAAATTTGAATTAATATCAGTTTAAAAATGATTACTTATGTTAAAATTGTTTAAAATTCGATTAATCACTTGATAAAGAACACACCATGCAAATTTCATGTTCATACGTTCATTTGTTTAAGAATTGTGATCAAAAGAAAGAAACAAGAAAACAGACTGTAACTTTAAATTCGGATATGAGAGTTGTTAGATTTTGCATTCTAGTATTGTTAACTAGATCACTTAAACGTATGCAATATTAAGTGATAATATGAAATATTATTTAATATATATGTATATATATATATATATATATACATATTTCTGTTTATATTGGTGAAACTGGCCGTTTCCTTCATACCCGAATTCTTGAACATAAAAGAAATTTCAAGAACCACGATAGTCGTTCTAAAATTGTCCAGAATGCCATAGAAACCGACCATCTACCTGATTTTGACAATATTAAAATAATTGCATCTAACTGTTCAAATTTTCATTCTAGAATTTTTCTTAAAGGCTAGTATTCAAAACTACATTTTCCACCTCTTAATGAAGCATGCGCAGCCCCTGCCGAATACGCTGTGCTTTTGTAGAAGAAATCTATCCGTTCATCTCAACGTTTACTTTTATGATATTTTAATTGATGAGGAGACTAAATTAAGGCTCGAAACGTATACATTTATGTTGTGTTTATTTTAATATTTTAATTGTATATTTTAACGGTATATTATAATTGCAAATTAAGAATAGAATCAGTCAAGGAAGAAAAGCGGCAAAACTATTAAATTCGATTTGGTGGAGTGAGGAGCTATCTAGGACGAGAAAATATAATATATACAACTCCATTGTAAAAATTGTTGTATGGGGCTGAGGGATGGAGAATTATGGAGCCGGAAAAAAAGAAATTGGCTGCTGTTAAAATGGATGCCCTGAGAAGATCATGCAGGACATCAAGAATGGAGAGAGTAAGAAATGAGAGAATCAGAGAAATGATGAAAATAAAGGAAACCATATTAGATGAGGTTCAAAAAAAGCAATTAATCTGGTTTGGTCATATTAAAAGAATGAACGAAGAAAGATTACCTAAAATTGCTTTTAACTATATACCAAATCAGAAAAGAAAACGAGGAAGACCAAAAAAGATTTGGATGGATAACGTAAAAAAAGCGATGAGGGTTAGGGGTATGGAAGAAGAGTGGACCCATGACCGGAAGACCTGGCACAGACTTGTTGATTCTGTCGGAAGGCAACACCCGATGCAATAAACCAAATATACATACATACATACATACTATAATTGTCTCGATATTTAGTGTAATTAAAATGTAATGAGATATTATTGTTTTATTCAAAACACATTTGTTTGAAACTGACGTCATGACATGACTTCCTTTTAGATTTGATTTAGTTTATCATTAGGTTAATAAACAATATCTAATGTTAAATCATAATATGAAAAGTAAAAAAAAATATATATATACTATGAAAATGTGAAAATATTTTCATCTTCAAATACATTTCGTTAAAAGTTAAAATGATTTTCTTTGTATTATATTTAATTTTTCACTGAGTTTCTTCACTGAGTGGGATTGTTTTATCAAACTGAAAAGGAAGTGCAAACAAAGAAAAAGAAAGTTTTATAAAAGAAACTCTCAGATACATTACAAATATTTTCTGTCAGTATTTGCTTTAAGAGAAGTAATACTTCTTATATAAAAATGATTTTTGCCCCATGAAACTCCTTCGATAGCTTTTAGCAAATCTTTCATTTTTCATCGTGTCCTTAGGAAAAATTTCCTGAAGATCTTTTATAAGAGGTCTTAGGAATGATACTTAAGATATTCTACTTAAGATGGAGATCTTTATAGGATTTAATTGATAAAACACAAGCATACGGCTTTATTGAAATTAACATTTTTCTGTAATTTTATTTACAGGATTACATAAAAATATGAAATTATAAGTAATAATATGAAAATTTCAAATTATTTTACTATTCTAAATCACTTAATTGAAACTGACCTGTTGATACGATCATCTGTTATATTTGATTTAATTTTTCATTGAGTTAACAAGAAAATATGAAATACAAAGTAGTAATAAGATTTTTAAAAATTTCATTGGTATTTATTTATTTATTTATTTTATTCCTCTTGATGTTGTTCTGAAAACTTCGACTGAAGGGAACGATTTAATTGTTCTAGTATGATTTACTTGTTCTAGTTAATTCGATTGGTTATTAATATATAAGAAAAGTAATTAACGATGAGAAATGTTTAAGTCAGTTTACTGGTTAAGTACATTTAATTAAAACTGACATTTTGACGTTTTTTTTTTTTTTCCCCTTTTTTTTAATAATTTTTAGTCTTTTATTTGCCTTTTATTTGATATTTTGTTGGGTTATGTAAAATTTTATAATTCATGTGGTTAGAATTCCTTTTTTAAACTGTAGAAAAATGCTATGTACATTCAATATATACACTGCATAAAAAAAGTAGACGGACACTTCCTTACAATTTTTTAAAACCCCGTCTTTGTTTCATAGGAAATGTCAATTAAAATTATTTAACATGTTTATACTTATCAATCTTCATATTTTTGACAGACAAATAAAAATATTCAATTATTTATAATTTTAATGTAGGGAAATGCAGAAAAGAGAAAATATATACATTTGCACAATATATATATATATATATATATATATATATATATATATATATATATATATATATATTTTAAGTAGACGGACACTGGTGAAAAACTACAATTATTTAAGTGGGTGTTTCTTGCGGAATACCAGTTTTGCATGTACATGTACATTTAGCATTTTGCCAATTGCTAACGTGCTTGGCAAGATGGTTTTACATAGTTAATTTTCTTGGAGATGAATGCGCCATGCCACGAGGAATTTCTCTAACTGATTACCAGAAAGGACAGATTATAGCGCTGAAAAATGTTAATAAAGGAGTCAGAGAAATTAGTAGGCTACTTCTAATAAGCAAAAGTAGCATCAGCGATTTTCTACGTGCTCCTGAAGGACGTAAAGAAAAAGAGTGGCCGGCCAAAGAAACTTTCGCTTAGAGACCAAAGAAAAATTTTTACTGAGCTGAAAAAAAAAAACTGGAGCATCAATTCCCAGAGTTCGAATGAGCACAGGAATTACTAACGTAACTTCTCAGACAATTTATAACTACATTAAGCACTCAGAGCTCTTTATATATAAAAAGAGAAAACATCATCCATGTTGGAAGGATCGCCACGTGACAGAACGCCTACTGTGTGCTCAAAAAAATAATAATATATGATGTCTCAAGAATATAATTATATCAGAGAAATGAACCTCATATCTCTGATTAAAGAAATAAACGGCTTTAAAGTATTACAAGTAAGTGTCCATCTATTTTTTTATGCAGTGTATATATATATATATATATAATAGATAACGTAATAAAATTTAATCTTAAAATTTAGCAATTAATAGAACTAAAACAATAACAGCACACTAAAATATAGAACTGAATTTAACATAGAGGAAAGAATGACACAAAAAGTTGCGATATAGATAAGAAACCAATGAGTTACCATATTAACTTAAAATACTTACGCCGACCTGAAGGATAATAAAAAAGGACCATTAAACTTGTGAAAGAGAAAAAAGATAATAAACCACATAATCAATTGGATATAAATGCTTAAAATTAGAAGCATACTTTTCAAGGGGCGCATACTTCAAAAAGCAGAGAAAGCTGCAACGATTTCGTAAAACGATATTGCTAATCATAGCAATTTATATCATCTCACGCCCCGATCAATGCAGCAAAAAAACCATAAAGAATGAGAAAAAAGTGAAAAATTAAATTAAAACAAAGAATAAATAAATATTAATTAAAATCTTAAAGGAAACCAAAGTAATAACATGAAATAATCAGAGTAACCACATGGAAAACAGTTAACACAAACTGGAAAAATGGTTGATGCCAAAACTATATATATATATTAGGGTGCTCTTTAATTGAAGGGGAAATTTTGTTTTTCATATTAAGATTTTCCCGTAAGTTATGCAGCCTCACACTGTGAGTTTTCATCACACCCCATTTTTTTTTTTTTTTTTTTTTTTTTTTTTTCAGGAAATGTAACTTACAAAAATTCATTAACAGTCCAATTATTATTGATAATCTTAATATTACTATGATTTTGCCCAATAAAGCCTTGTTTTCTTTCTTTATTCGTTAATTGTATTTTTACTTTCTTCTATATTTAATAGAAGAAAATATTGAATTCGTAAAAATTTTCGACTCCTGGTTTTCGACGGATTTACATATTTTGAGAGGTCTAGAACCCGATTTTACCATTTGTAGAAAATGTCTGCCTGTCCGTTTGTCTGCCTATGTGACAAAAATTTTGTGGCAACTGTATCTCCGGAACTACTTATCAGAATTGTAAAAATTTATAAATTGTATAAATTTATATGTAGATGCAACTTGACATATATTAGTTCCTATCAACTTTTGGTGTCAATAGCTCAACAGGTGGCGCTCTTATACAGCGATTTTCGCAATTTAAGGGAAGGCTATATCTCAGGGTCTATTGCGTATAATCAAATAAAACTTGATACGAGAGGCGATCATTTTGACACAGTTTGCTGATTCAAGTTGGATGCTTATAGGCCAATAGATGGCGCTGCTATACTGCAAATTGTCTCGATAACGGGAAAACTTTACCTCAACTTGTATGGCATATAACTGTACGAAACTTGATATGTGAGATTAGTGTAAAAAGCATATAAAATTGAATATATGGAAGATAAGTCAAAAAGATATTTATAAGGGTAGAATGCCTGCACCTCAGTTTAATCTCCTTACAAAGCACAAGATGCTACCTGTAGCCGTTTTTGTTACAGAGACGATTTTATAGAATGCTCTTGCTGATTTTGTTTGGCGTTTTTCACGATCTTTAGGTGTGTTACTATAATTAATTCCTATATTACTTCAAGAATCTCCCAAGAATCTTAGCAAAAATATATCGAACATAAAATAAATACTTTTTTAAGATCCAATTACCTTTTTCGATCTCTATGTATTGGTATTACACAAAAGTACTATTTCAGAAAGTCTACATTAATTACTATGATGAAGTGATAGGTATAATTATTATTGCGTATATATTTAAAAATAAATTACTCTTAAGTAATTATATATATATATATATATATATATATATATATATGTGTGTGTGTGTTTCTAATACATTTTTTGTCTATTTCATAATGCGGTAGATGTTAAAGCTGGATTGACAAAACATTCCAGGACCAAGAAAAACAAAGCACGTTAGGGTGTAGAATAAAATCTTTAAGTCAAAGAGTGAATATCTCCTTATAGATATAAAATTTTCGAATACACCATGGAATATCAAGTATTTGTCGAATGGCAGCATTTTGTACTCTGATGAATTACTTGATATAGGTTTTGGCTGCATATCACCACACCATACAAGCACAAGTAAGAATAGGGCGTAAATAGGACATGCGAAAAAGCATTTTATTCTTCAACTTTAAATTACTTTTCTGGAGTTACAAATGGCATAAGTTTATTTTTTGCTACATAGAATTTGTTACGAGTCGTTGTAATCTGATGGTGAGAAGGTGGTTTCGAAATAAATTTTATAATTATCCATATAATATTTCTCTAATGTTGATCAGTTACAATACACAAGCGAAGTGATGACGTCACTGACCGTCAGTTGATGCAAGAAAAAGATTTCCTATGTTAATTGGCCATTGGATTTTTTGTAAAAAATTATTTCCCGATTTTAATCCCCATATTTGGATAAAGGTATGTTTTAGTTATCGTCTGTATGCGTTAGATTAAGTTGTTTTTGCTGTAAAATTGATAAAATTTGAATTTTAAATTTCAAAACTCTAGAAAAAAAAATGGCAAACTTCCATATTCGATTGAAAACATAAACATTTCATTTCAGAGGATGATATTTACACAATAAGTATTCAACTAATATACTAATTAAAAGGAAAATGATAAATATTCTACCATAATTTGAAGTCAAATTTGTTTTCAAATGTCTAAATAAAGTATCTGATATAAGATACTAATATGTTATAGCGGAATAGATTTCATATCTGATATCCTTGACAGAAAAAAAAAATATCGCCAGCTTATATGGTGAACATATTTAATTCCTTTCAAAAATCATGGTTATTTTAAGAATTTATATTAAGAGAGTAATGAATAATATGAAACAATATTTCGTACAATACATATTACGAAAATATACATCTGCATGTATACTTTCGTAATACGTTTTTGATCGCCAAATAAAAAAAAACGCCAAGGACGACAGAGTTTTGAAATTTAAAACTCTAATTTTATCAATTTTACAGCAAAAATAATTAATCTAACGCATGCACATGATAACTAATATATATCTACACTCAAATATGGGGATTAAAATCCAGAAATAATTCTCCTCTATTTTTAATAATTTTTTACAAAAAATCCAGTGGGCGATTAACATAGGAAATATTTTTCTTGTATAAACGGACGGTCAGTGACGTCACACTTCGCTTGCGTATTAAATTTTGTCGAAACGATACGATAGTGACGTAAGGTGTTATCTGACTCTTGGTCAACCCAGATCCAAAGCATAAATTGGCTGCTATAGACAAAGACTTCGACTACAAAAGCGACTTCGACTACAAAAATTTAATCTAATACACTTGAATTGTCCATTTTCTTAAGGAAATTGAAAAAATATAAACTTTTTGTGTTGAAACCTGTTCTTAAAAACTTCTATTTAGAAGTATATTTGAAAAAAATTAAAGCCAGTTTGAACATTCAATGATGGCTATTCAGAAGGATGGTGTGGTGACATCATTTGTAATGATTTTTTTTTTTTTTTTTTTTTTTTTTTTTTTTTAAGATTTTTTTATTCGTCATAAATAAAATGTAAATATTTTCTTTTTATTTATTTATTTTGTAGATATATTAACTATGGAATTTCTGTTATGTACGGTGATACGGTAATTTAATTCCGTCAAATTTTAGGCAATAATTGGTTTTTAATTTAATAATTATTTTATTCTAAGAATTTTTAATTCAGCAACGGAAGAAAAAAATATTTTCGAAAATTATAATTACAATGCAAATGTCAAAAATTTAAATCTCTTTTAATAATAATAATAATAATAATAATAATAATAAGGAAAAGAAACTGAAACTTTTCAGTGATTTTATTTAAAAGACTTTTCTGAGAATCATATTAGCTATGTAGGTATTAACACGCAGATGTTCCGCGCGAGAAAAGCTAGTGCCTAATATTATATCCATACTTTAATATTAACTTTTAATTATCATGCAACTAAGTTAGAAGTACAAAAAGGAGGACGCCAATTGTACAAAAAATCCGAAATATATACTGTATAATTCGAATAAAAACTGTTTTTATAATTGAATACTACGTATGCCAAAATCAATTTTTTAGGTGAACATCTACTATATTCTAAATAATAATTAGCAAAGTTTATTTCTTTTTAATTCTCGTTAATTCTACACATGAATTGACAAATTATTGTTTGGCTCTTTGCCAGGTCAAACTACAGTGAAATGAACTCTCCGTTTTAATTTGTCAAGGTAGTTAAGATAACATCGACAAAGAAAGAAAACAATCCTTTCTTTATTTTTTATTTTCTTTTTTCTTTAGTTAACGACGTCTCATTTTTAATTATTAATATTGTCATTAATTTTTCTTATAACTTAATGACAGGTATAGAAATAAATTGAAAAAGAAAAAAAAATTAAAACGA
Organism: Salticus scenicus; assembly: GCA_963930645.1. Taxonomy (NCBI): domain Eukaryota; kingdom Metazoa; phylum Arthropoda; class Arachnida; order Araneae; family Salticidae; genus Salticus; species Salticus scenicus. The sequence continues at coordinate 204,496,426 of OZ005654.1, forward strand.
TTTTTCTTTTGTTCTGAACCTAGACATTTTTTATGTGAATATTTTAATCAATAAAAACAAGTGATAATTTTCCATTTATTAAGATAACAATATCAGAATATTTTCAGAACAGTGCAGTAAGAAAATCAATTATTCTTATTAATATTTTCGTTTAAAATAATGCAGTGCTCAGCTCAGTATTATGTAAATGTTAGTGTTTAAAAAAAGTTATCAAATTTACAAGAAAATAATAAATTAAAGTCATTTGTTTTATTCTTTTTAAAGACTTTCTATAAAACAATATCAAGCGTAGGTAGATTATATAAGCTGACGTTTATAATATGTCAGTTATACATAATTAAAAGACGTAGATTTTAGTATAAAGGCTCTATATTCAATAAAAATATGTCATAATTTTTTCTTCAGTTTAATCAACTTCTAGTATTTTTCTTCCTTTCTTTATACACTTATTTTAAGCCTGAATACTATCATTTTTATACAGAAATAATATTACAATTTAAAATTTTAATTATTTTCTTTTATATTATGTTTCTAACATCTGGTTTAAATATCAAAGTATAAACTTTATTATTAATTTTGAAAATAGTCATTGTTCAAGTTATTAAATATCCCACATACTTTATAAAATGTTAAAACATTTTTACTTTTAGCATTTTTTTTTTTTTTTTTTTTTTTAATACTTACATCAAAGCTAGAATTCAATTTTCGTATTTTTATTTTATGATAATAAAATCAATTCATCAATATTTTTAGATGGATTAAAAAAAAAAAAAAAAAAAAAAAAAAAAAAAAAAACAGAAAAATTACTATAATGTCGTATTCTCTGGTTTTAGGGAGAATAAATTTCTGCCTTTTCTTGCTTCCACTATTTTTCTGTAAAAACCTTTATTGTATTTTTTTTTGCAATATGTCGTAATTAAATAAGAATGTTGTTTAAAAATAGTAATAACAAAAGAGGGGGGGGGGGATTTCTCATCCCTGAAAGTGTGCTGAAAAAAGTAAGGGGAGTGCGACCTCTGATAACTTTATGCCATATTACATACCCGTAATATATTAGATTTTCACTAATAGCAATGTTTTGATACGCAATTTTTATAAGTATTTCAACTAATAAAATTCAAATTGTTAACAATTTTTGCTTATTTATTATGTACTTGAAAATCCGTAAGCAATTTGTAAAACATCAATCTACGATAACTGCAGTTAACGTAAGCAATGAAAATTCAGTGGTCCAAAAAGACCAACTAAGTTATAAATCAGTGATCTAAAAATATAACATGGTGAACATACAAATATAACTGCAAACTTTTCATACACAAATTTTACTGCACATATGAGTGTACATCATATTTACATCTCAAACACTTTAAGACGTTCTAAAAACATATTGACTATGTTTCATGTTTCTAATTTAGGCAAAAATTGAGAAGTTTAATTTATAGTATTAATTTAAGGGATACCCTTACGAGCAAGACTTCTTATCAAAGATTTCTTATCAAAGTAAGTTTTTTTGTCTTAGGGGTATCCTTTAGAGGTCTGCACGGGCCGGAATTTCGAGGCCCGGGCCCGGTCCGGCCCGTTTACTTATTGCCAGTGTACGGAACGACCGGCCCTGACAAAAAACGATAAAATCAGGTCCGATCCGGCCCGGCCCGATTCAAAAATATGTAAAAAAAAAAAAAAAAAAATGCATGTCTTTTTATGAAAAGTTTTTTAGTGTGTGTTTTGCAGCGGTTATATAATGCGAAGCAATAGAATCTTCTTTAACAAAACTGCTGAACTTTTACAAGATAATTATATATAAACAAAAGTTCATTATTACAGACGTACAGAAGTCTCAAAGGCAGACAGAAAGTCAAATCGAAAATATTAGCCCTCATCAAACGATATAGGACAGTATTTAAAATGGTTATTACTACTAAAATTGCAAGTTCCTCTTGTATACCGTAATGTATACGAATCTTTCATGTGATCTGTAAATTTTAATAGTAATCCAACCATATTCAATAGAAAAGAGGCGTTTACACATACTAAAAATGATGCTACTTAAATTCAGTACTCTGGAGAAAAGAAAAAAGAGTGTTAGAGAAAAAGTTACAGCGGCAGGATTTTTATAGCCTTCATACCACCTAAACTCATCACACCATAGGACACAAAACCTGCTTATACACAGTAACGTATCTAATTTATTTTGTTTGAACATGTGCGCAAACTGGTAGTGACATGTATACAATTTTGAATAGGAGACCATTTAATATTACTTGAAATAAAGTATATTAATTTCGAGATACGCTAAAAATATTTGCGGAAAATCAGATCGCGAACAGACAGATTGATAAGCAATTAAATTGAAGTTACAGACATTTAACACAATAAATTTTATGTAATATATCAGCCTGTAAATTTATGTAAAATAAACGATTGAAGAAATATTTTATCATTTTCAGTTTTCGTTGATTAACGAAGAAACCAGAACAAGATTCGGGCCGATACGGCCCGGAAAACATGTCATTCAGGCCCGGCCCAAGTATACACAAAAAAAATTGAGCCCGAGCCCGGCCCGGCCCGAAAACAAATTGGAAAATACGGCCCGAACCCGGCCCGAGGGTCGGGCTCGGGCTCGGGCTCGGGCTCGAGCCGTAAGCCTGGCCCGTGCAGACCTCTAGATCCTTATCGAGCAAGACTCAAATTTGATATCTCAACCTCGTTTCTGTCAAATTACCCGTTAAATTTTAATTATTATTTTGAAGGCATTTGTTCAATAAAATTTGCTTAACAGTATTAGCTAATCGTTTCTGTTCCAATCTCAAATCATCAAATATGTGTGGAAACTAAAAGTCCTTAAGTCTATAACACAACTTAGAAATATATTTTCTTTATTGTTTAGTTTTCTTTATTTATTCATTTTAAATCTGTTTATTATTAGGTGCTCTGAAGTATGTATTGCGTTTTGCTAAATTTGGAAATTTTTTATTTCAAAATATTTAAAATTTTGAAAAATAGCAAATACGAATTTTTCTTATAAATATCATTTATCAACAGAAAAAAAAAAAAAATCAGCTGAATTGATTTTATCGGAAAAGAAAAGTAGTTGTTGGTAGTATGACACGAATCGATGCGTTTTGGTAACGAAAGTTTTAATTAACAACGCAACACATTTCATATCTGCAACGAAAACAACCCTTTTGGTAATGAGAGATATTGTTTGTAAAATCTTTTAATACCAAAAAGGTCTAGTTTCGTTGCATATCTGAAACGAATCGATCCATTTTATAAAGGATAACTAGTGGCCTTTTTAAAATGGAACGTCGTAGAATATTTTTAATGTGTGTTTTAAAAATATAAAAAGAAATAAGGGTAAATTTATAATAAATAATAATTTATAAGAAAACAGATGACGAATTTATGGTCCTTTTATGGGATTTTAGCTTCTTATGCTGTGGCGACAACTTTTGCTATGTTGCTACGCTTGCATAAATACTATCGATAAATTCAAGATTCAGAAAAATTAGCGTTGCTTTAGTCGGTACAATACATTTTTTTATAAATAATATATTGGAAGTAAAAATAGAGGTACACCAAAGTCAACAAAATATTAATAATAATAATGAAGTGACAGAAACAATGTGTGACAAAAGTTTTAGAAAATTCTGTTTTCGTTAAAGTACGTTTATGGCGAAAGGAAATATAATTTGTTTGGTACGGAGATAAAAATCGACAATATTTCTTGATTCTTATTTTGGTTGAGAAGATAGGGAAAAAATGTCAAACAAATAATTGATCTTTGGCCTTCTTCCAGGCAAAGGTACATTAAAATGTACTTCCAATTACAACCTATTACAGGAGTTAAAGAAGTATCGAAAACAAAGAAAGATTTTTTTTTCAGTCGTCTCTTTAAATATGTTTTCATTATATATTATTTCTAATGTCTTTTAAGCACATGCCATGTCTTATAAAATTTACAAGATTTGCTTCAGGCAGAAAATATTGTACGACCCTTCATCAGGAGACAAAAAATAGGTTCGAGTGCAGCATCAAAGCCACAACACACAAAATCAAATTAAGTGATGGTATTAAATAAAAATAAAGTAATTATTAATTAATTTTTTTGTGAAAGGAATTACATTAAAGATGAAAAGAATTGATAATAAGTACATAAAAATAAAATTACAGTTCATGTCAAGTTTTTTATTTAGTGTCTTTTCACACAAGTCTTTTGAAGCATTTTACTATAACTTTATTTAATTTTTGCATTTTTAAATTTAATTTTGCAGCTTCATTATATATATTTCAAAAGATTATTTTCAAAATTTTACGTCAATAATTTATTTTATAAAGCAAATTATCTAATTAATTGTGTTAGTAAACATCCGTATTGACAAAAAATCTAAACATGATAGAGAAAAATTGACTTTATTTTCAGTTTCAGGTCACCAGTAAACATAAATACTAGCCAAAATTGTCAAATCAAAATTTTAGTTGTGGACCTGTTGTATATAAGCTATAGTATGCCTAGTATGTATAGTATGTATAGTGTAGCATAACAATAATTTTTTTTTATTATAGTTGCAATGAGAAATAGACTACACAATTTTTATTATGAGATATTCTTTAGATCTTTTTTCTAGCTTGTAAAGCAACACAGATGATAAAGAATGTATGAAATGGATCTGATAAATTGCGTTAGTGCATGCTTAATTACTGTAATGAAAATAATAATAAAAAAACATAAATTCATTATTTATTTATTTATTTTTGAATACTGTAATAAATATTTACTGTAAAATGTTTCTGTAAAATGTATATCAGTGGGAAAAAAAAATCTCAGCATTGTTTTGGCGCTTATCACGTGATTCATCAACAAATCAGTGTCGATATTGACCTTATGTGTTAATTTAAGAACAAGATTTGCAAGCTCAGAAAAAAAAAGGTATCGCAAATTTATTCTTTTTCATTGATGATTTTAGCAATAAATGTAAAAAAAAAAGAGAGAGAGAGATGAATAAGAGAGCAATTTCAGATTGTACCAGCACAAAACCAACTAGATTACCAAAACTTTTTGACTGAAATAATAACAATAATAATAATACTTCACCTATCTCCATGTAAAAACTTTAAACTTTCCTATAACTGATATTTGCAGTTGTGAAATGGAGAAAAAGAGAAAATACAAAAGATCTTCCAATGGGGCCGAAAAAGATAAAATTCATAGCATTTTCTGAAGCTAAAGAAGAATCAATAATACAGGTACAGTTCGTAGAGACAGAGAGATGACTCTTGAAAACGAAGATTCTACAGTCGGTAACAAAGCTCCGAACACTAGCAAAAATTCCTACATAAAAAAGTACACTTAATACAGTTTTGCTAAATAAATCCTTGTCGAATCCTGTTTTTAGTCAGTCTAAAAATAGGTTTCAACAAGAATTTATTTAACAAAACTGTATTAAGTGTACTTTTTTTTATGTACCATCACAGTAATTAATGCGGATTTAATTAGTTCGTAATTTAATGTATCATTGATACGTAAAGGTAAAAAAAAAGTTCTTTGTTAGGAACTTAAAAAATTAGAATTTTTTTATAAACTTAAAAAGTGTAAAAATGTATTTAATTTTTATATCCCTTAAATTTTTTTCAAAGAGTAATTTGGTAGATTCTTTAAGTATTATAAAAATTAACTATAACACATGTGTAGATTGTGAAAACTGCCATGCAAACACAGTGAGAGCACTTTGTAAAATCTTTTCTGGAAGAAAAACGGCTGCATGTAGTATCCAGTGCCATAGAATGATATTGAAGTGAGGCATATTCGTTCTATTTTTCAATTCCTACTATTAGTTCACACTCTCCCTATGTATATCTTGTACAAATCTTGCAATCGATTTTTAACTAACTTCCCGACTAACTAGAGATTTGAAACTTTCAGGATTGCTCCGAACACGGTGACAACACAATACTTCGAAGTGCGATTTTCGAATTTTTGATTAGTTTTCTTATAATTAATTAAAATGAGAAATTAATATCATCCTAATAGCGTTAAAAGAGCCATTAAAATATTAGCTATAATTTAATTATTGCCAAAAAAAATTACGAGTTCATTTTATTTCGACATAAAAATAAATACATTTAATTAAACTTGAACGTTAAAAAATTATAAAAAGTTAAATGATGCATCTCACAAAAATTGACGTCATTATCAATTTAAAAATTTTATGCACATTCATAAGAGCTCTATGATTTATCAGAAAATTTAAAACATGGTGTATAAAAAGTTTTTTTTATCTTATAATTTTTAAATCCTATAAATTTTTATTTCATTTTGCATGCAATTAAAAATTATTAAAAAAAAAAAAACTTTGTCGATAGTGTTTGTAAGTAGGAATTGACTTTAAAAAATTAAAAAAAAAAAAACTTGTTAGAATTACCTTTGAAGTTTCTTTTCTAAATTCTATTTTATACGCTTTTTTAAAACTGGTGGCACTTTTAAAGTTACCATCAGTTGATAAATGGTTAAAGTTATTACAAAAATTAGTCATTAAACTGGAAATCAAATTTATATTTTACATTTCTCTTTTTACAATTCATAACCTTTACAAAAGCAAAATGACTTGAAAAATTTATAAAGTCATCGTTTGATTCAATAATTTTCAAACGATTTCTTTATTGCTGTTCTTCGAAAAACAAAACAATGATATCTTTTTCTGATATTCACTCATAAACATTTTATATTTACGAAGGTATTATCTTATTCGATCCCGATTTCTATCAGCTGTGATCTTGGCAGGTGTCCAAAAAACTACCTACAATGCTTTTGATAATAACCAATAAAAGTTTTAGATATTTTGCTAGATAAAATATTATCATATTACTAAGATAATTTAGAAATTACATAAATGAAAACCATTATCATATAAAAGGTAAAGCTCCCGCTTTGTCAGATTTTTATTCGTTGTATATTTTGTCGGCTATCGATTTTATGATTTCATTAGTTTAAATTTATTTGCATATTTTTTTTTTATAGTGATAGTCATACTTTCTTTTATTCATGGCGTATTTGATTGTTTTGTGGTTTAAATTTCAGTTTGAGGATTTTAATTCTAGAGTGACTTCTCAAATCGCAATTTTGTTTGTTTTAAATGTCTTTTATATGTACCTAGTTGGGACATAAGTTGTGATACAAAAATTTGAGATCTTCTGCTGGAATACAAATGCAGCAGACGATAAAATAATATTTTAAATTTCATCATTAGAAATCGTCTGCAACATTAGACCTTAGACTAAGATAAAAGGTTATCGAAAAATAACTGGCCATTTTCTTACAAACGAATTAAAGCTCCAGACGTATCTTAACGCAAAAATACTGTTGCGACGGTACGCTCATAACGGTGACAGAATTCTGTTTACGGACGAAAAATTTTTTGACGTTGAAGAATCTTTCAACCACCAGAATGATCGTGTATACGCAAGGACTGCTGAAGAAGGTAAAGAGATTAAAAAATGCGTACAGAGAACTCATTATCCGGCTTCCGTAATGTTTTGGTCCCTTCCGTGGAGGATCAAAATTGTGATGGCATGTCTCCATACCACCTCTAGGGGTGTGTCCCAGACCGTCGCCAATTGTCCATCTGCGCAGCACCAGTGTGACGTAAAACCCAACCATCCATCCACCCACCCGTAATGTTTTGGTTGGGTATCAGTTATGAAAGCGTCACAGAGATTCATTTTTGCGAGACAGGAGTGAAAAACCACGGCAAAATTTTTTCAAGGCGCTATCTTAGAAGCAGTAGTGAAGCCCCTGAAAGTAAATTTGTTCAGGACACTATTGGACTTTTCAATAAGACAACACTGCTGCTCATAAAACGAAGACGAACCAGCGGTGGGTGAAAGAGAATGTACCAGACTTCATAAAAGCCAAAAATTCGCCTTCCAGTTAGTCCGGACTTGAATCCGCTCGACTATAAATTGTGGTCCCTGTTGGAGACAAAGGTGTGCCAAAAACGATATCCCAGTTTGAAAAGTCTTGAGCAATCTTTAAGGAAAGTAGTTATGAAAATTCTCATGGAAGTACTGCGTACCTCGATAGATGATTGGCCAAAGAGACTTAAAGCCTGTGTGAAGTAAAAAGGTGATCAATTTGAATAAAAAGGTGCAATATGTTAAATTTAATGGTAAAATAAAACTTCAAGAAAATTTAGTTTTAAAATTGATTATAAAGTTTTTTTTTAATTTTAATTCCATTATAATTGTATTAGAACTTATGGCACTACTAGGTTTATATATCTATATATATAATTTCTCTTCGATAGTATTTCAAAGTCTATCAAAGTTTAGGTCAATATTTAGATAAGGAACTTTTTTTTAAAGGTTTGGATCTTGAAAAATCCATTAAGAGTGCGCGATCAGGTATATCATATCATAAAAAAAGATTTTTATACATGTTTATTTTAAAAGTAATGTTGTATGTTTTTTCTTTTCAGTGCAGTAATAAGTAATGCTACTGTGAATGCAAAAATAATTTTTTGGGGATGTAAAATGGAAATGGAAATATCTCTGTTCTATAAGCAATCTTAATATCTCTATTCAATAAGCAAATGGTGTCGAAAAGGCTCAGTTTTTTTCACTTCACATTGCATTTTAATGATATGAAAGCATACACACATAAATTAATTAAATAAATAAATAAAAATGATCGATCTCTACATATAATAAAAGAATATGTCTGTATGTGTAGCAATTTGTCCCGCTGGTCACAGAGCAACAGAATTTTGCATAGAGGTCCGTGCAAACCTATTCACCTCTCCTGATGAACCGATCTCCTGATTTCCGATTTCCGAAATTTTGATTAATTTTGTTTTTAAATAATTAAAAAAATTTTCAGCTCAGAGGGTTGTTTGGTGTTGTTATCGGGTTAAGGCTCAAATGCAAACAGTGGGGACCCAGTACCGATATTGCGTATGCGAGGAAGTCGATGCCGTTGACATCGGGGTCCCGCAGCGAGGTTTTAAGCAATATTAATGCAATTTTTTTTAGTTTTTATTTATAAAATGATTAAAAATATAGTAAATTTAAAATATATATTTTAAAATATAGTTAAAATATTAATTTACATTAATATTTTTTAAAAATTCCTTTAAATATAGTGACTAGCGAAGCAGGCAAAGCCTGCTAGTTATAAACATGACTAAAAATACAAACACACTGTTTTGTAAGATAAACAATAAACTTTTAAAACAAACTATATCTCTTTCCGATTTGTTTTCTTTTTGTCAATAATATTTTAAAGTTAAAAATTTGTTTACGAACTACTTCTCAACCCAATACATTGTTCGGATAAGACGTAACTTGACGTGAAAAAAGAATAGCAATGAATTATTTTGAAATATATTGCTTTTTACTTGTTTTTATTGTTATTTAATTTTGTATTATAGAATCTATTCTTTATATAGTTTGATTTACATATTTTTTAATAATTTAATATAAATATTCGTTTATTCTTATATTCAATTACAAACATAAGGAATAATTATAAGAAATATATTCGACGAAAAACATGTTTTCCATAGCCTTTTTAAATCATTACTTGAAACTCTAATATTAACTCGTGCTAATTACGTAAAAGGAAAGTTTCATAAAAAAAGAATATAAGTCTACTAAATCAAAAAGCACGTACTACTCGTAAGTATCTCAAATGCAGACTTTTCCTCGGCTGTACGGATTCTTTGCTAAGAAAATGTAAAAATTATGCCCAAAAATAAGCTTCTGAACTTGAGTCAATGCGGAAGCTTCTAAAAATAAGAATCTTGTTTCTGCTTTATCCGGCATAAAAATAAGTCAGAGCAGAAAGTAAAGCTTTACTTTGAAAGAAGTCAAAAATGTAAGCTCCTGTAGCAAAAGAAAATTACGTTATGAAGAGCATATATATGCTCTTGATTATTTTTGAAAATGAGATTATTTTTTCAGAATATCTTTTCCAAATATGAAGTTTTTTTTTATCTTTCTTGATTAAAAAATAACTTTGTGAGCTATGAAGAACTTTTTACGCATTTGTTAGGATTTCTTTTTTTTGTCTGTTTTTACAAGTATACGTAATTTATTGCAAACAAGGTCAAGTTCCCAGGGAAACCTAATGAAAGAGGTGCCAACGTCATACAATTTTTTCACGGAGCTGTCGTTTTAAAAATATAACTAAAATATATTTTTGTCATTTGGACTATTTTCAGTTATAAAATACACTGTGAAGAAATTCTTACGGGTGTGAGGTTAGTAAAAGTTCTTAATTTTATTAAAATATTTAATATCTCTGGTGTTATTGGATATTTCAGAGATAAAGGTGTATTTATATCCTGTAAATCGTTTACTTATGTATTATATCTACACCATTCAGTATACAATGCAGCGTAAAAGTTAATGCACAAGCTAAATGTTTTAATAAAAGGAAAAATATACACCGGCATGCTTCGAGCAAAAGGTTATGCACAAAACAGAAATATTTAAATTTCACAAAGCACAAAAGCCTTTTACTAGTCTATGGTTTTTCCATTTCACCTGATGAACTCAAATACGCGATTTTCCCTTGATAATACGAGATTATGAGAAGTTTTAGAGCAAGATTGCACCAGGCTTCCTCGATCGCTGATTTAAGCCCTTACACTCAATATTACTGCTTCCCGTTCTTGTAGACGTCACGTGAGAGGATTCCCCAAATGTTCTCTACTAAGGCTCCTATATATACGAGCTGGCGCATCAGGCATTTTGTTGCCTTAGGGTTACCACGTGTACCCAGCGAGTTTATCTGATAAACAAAGGACAAACATTTTTTTTTATCGTCTTACGTCACTTTGAAGTAACTTGTTTTATTATATTTCATAATTTTAGCTAAGTAAACTATGATATGCAAGTTTGTTTAGCGATAAACTGCTATAATCATTCAAGAAGTGAATATAAAGTGTTCGCAGACTGTGTATTTGAGTATTGGCGACATTTTGTGAAAGAAACAGAAACCTCCCTAACAACACATCTTACTCCAGTACATCCATAGGATATCCTAAGAATAAAATGACATCCCGAGAATGTACTGTGAAAAAAATGTGTTTTTAAGAATATTATTGTTGTTTATTGCTCTTATCTTGACCGGATTAGCTACAGATCAAGATTTCTTAAAATCATTAGGGAAGCGAAAGGACGCCAAGCGGGAATGCTGTCCTCTTCGGAGGCAAAAAAATGGCGGTGATGCGCCGGCCTATTATTTTATTTAGGGGTTCTATTCTCTACCAGACTGAGATCTGGGACGAGTGCTGGTTCACGATATTGATATTCTGAAATCTATGCCATTCTTTTGTACAATGGGAAGTGTGTATCGATGCGTTGTGTCGATGCTGAAAGGTCCAGTTGGGACCACTTAGGAGTTCACCAAAAGGCAACAAATGCTCACTCAGAGTTTCCTAATAATTCTTTGAATTTTATCTGCTATTTAGGAAGCAAAGAGACGTTTGTCCATTGTAGTCAAAAGTGCCCCATACCATGAGCAAACCACCACCTTGTTGCATGCTAAATATGCTCTTCGGATCATTTCTCAAGTCACGTCAATAGAATGAGAACCTATCTGGATCATTCAAATTCCATTTCTTTTTTAATCATGATTGAAAATAACACTAACCCATTCGTCACGATAATACGTGTGCTGTTTTGCTCAATGAAGTCTTACTTGTACGTGACACTGTTTCTGAAATGGCTTGCGAGTTATTTATTTATTTATTTTTTCTTTTTCATAAAATCTGATTTGGTTATTCGTTTCCGCATGGTGTCACATGATATTTTTGACCATGTGGATTTTTTTTTTAAATCTGATTAAGTGACAAATTGTCAGAGCTATTTTTTTAATTCTTCTATCCTCACAAAATGTGGTTTTTCTTGACTTTCCTGAGCTCTACGCAATTTCGAATTGTTCTCCACGTTGCAAAACAGTACAAATACCACGTTTGGTCTCATTTAAAGTAAGTGACATTTTCAAAGTTGATTTACCTTCTTTTTTCAGCTTCCACATTTTCGCTTCCACATTTCTTCAGATGAAAACTGTAGCGATTTCGGCATTTTAATACATAACTCGAACAGAGATCGGCGGCACTTTCTAGTCTAGGAGATAAGTGTCCCTGATTCTCCACTAATCATGTTTAAAAAGATACTTGCATAAAACATCATTTACGCTTAAACTTTTGCGATATCACAATTTCTATTTTTATTATAATTTATTATTTTCCTTTCAATTAATTGCTTTCGAATTCGAAACATGATTTTATAATCCAGTTGTTTATATACAGTAAAACTTTTGAAGCTTTTCGGTGTATATATTTCATTTTATTAAAAAAATTAGCTTCAGCATAAACTTTTGCGTCGCACGGTATGAAAATAAATGTATTCGAGAATGACTGAGGGAAGCAATCATCACAATTTCCAGTCGTCGGAGTCTGCACTTCGCCTCCTGCATATTTTTGTACATATAGATTACAAGACATTGGCTAAACCGCTGATTTAAAATCAGCAAAATTACGAATAAAAATATTTTAAGTCTTTAACTTAAATTTAAAGCAAAATATAAAACTTTCTCTAAATACACCGATTCCATATTAGTATAAGCTATTTCAAAGTCCAACCCAAACTTAAAGTTTCGAGGAATTCCGCGCATGATTTTATGAGATACAGTGCCATGCAATTTTGGTGCATTGCTCAGACATACATTTTCTAAAATTTGTCAAATCGCATTCAGGACTTCCCGAGACGTGTAGAGACCGAAAATTAAAAATATATAAGACTAATATACTGATTTATACAGAAGAAAGTAAACAATTAAATGTAATAGAAAAACAGATATAAACATTATTATTTTTTTTTTCCCCTTCATGCTCTAGTACACTGTCAAATATGTGAAATCTACAAAAAAAAAAAAAGGGAAATTTAGTTTTTAATTTTTTACTTTCTTCTATATACACCAGAATAACATATTAAATAAGTTAACATTTTCTATTTTCGGTTTTCGGTGAATTTACAGGTTTTGAGATGTCCTCGATATGGCATTGCCACTTTTATAAAATATCCACTCGCCTGGCATCTATTACCGAAATTTTGTGAAAGCTGCATTTCACGTAATAATGCATAGAATTAGACGAAACCTTATATAGGGTTGAATTTTGATATAAGATGGCACATATTAGATTTTAACATATTTATCCCAGTAGTTTGTCTTCAGTTTTTCCTTTTTACAGTAAAGCTCAGTTTATGAAGTGTATGATATTTGAACAAACTTGATATTTCAAATGTCTATCAGAATAGAACGTGCTGATTCAATTTGAATGCATATAGGCTGAGTGTATACCTGGTAATAATATCCCAGCGTCTACTGTGTGGAATGACACCAAACTAGATATGTAAATTGTTGCAAAATTGGTAAAAGCCCAGGAACAGGAAAAAATAAGTGATTGTAAAGACTCAGGAAAGCAATTTATAATTAAAACATTCACACTTTTGTTTTGGAGCGTCATTACAAAATCTCGAATAATTTATTAATGTCAATTTTATTTAATTCACGACGAAAGTTAAATGAAGCAAAGTTCTCTTAAGTCAGAAAATCAACTTTGGTTAATGATTATCAAAAAAATTATGTGATTTTTATTTTTTAAAATTTTTGTTGAAACTTGAATTCGAATTTAGCGATCGATTGAATTTTTAACAAATATTTTCTGGTGACTATCTATATGAAAAGCTCAGTCTCATAATACATATTTATTACACAAAAATATTTTTTCTATTTATATCTTTCATAATTTATTGTTCTAAAAGCAGTTTAGCCCTTAATACCCTTTTTACACTTCGTTCATCCTCTTAAAATAACAAAACCAATGAGGAATTTATTTTACTGTCCATGAATCACAAGAATAATTGAACAGAAAATTAACAGAATTTAAATGCATGAAATTTAGAAAACATGAGTAACAAATTGTATTATTTTGATAAAAGTGCGTATTTTCTTTCCCTTTTATTCTAGCAAGAATCTTGATTTTAGTCTCTTGAATGAAAGCAATTCTAGACATTTCATTATTTATATGCTATTGTTGAACTCTGTGTTTATTTAGCCATTAATCACGCTTAGGTATAGAAAGCGTCGGAATTCAGCACAGCAAGTGTTGAATTCCGTAGCTTATCTCGAGAGTGTTTTTCAAAAAGGACATTTAGAGTTTAAGAAGAGGGGGCATTATATTTCTAAACCATTTAAAGCAAAAAAAAAAAAAAAAAAAACAGAATAAAAAATTGAAAGAGAGAGATTAGAGAGAGGGTTTATCCGAAGTCTGATTTTCCAAAATTTAAGAAATCATATATTACTATGTATAAAACGTATTATATATACCTTAGAGTATGTTATTATAAAATATATATATATATATATATATATATATATATATATATATATATAAGGTCTGTGGCTTTTGATGTTTATTATTTCCTAACATAATAGGTGTTAAATAATAGGTGGTAAAATAAAAGGTGTAAAATAATAGGTGTCCGTGGAATTGTGTCACCTTGCGAAAACATTAGACTCAATTTCTAAAGTTAAAATACAGGTTTTCGAACAGAGCAAAACTTTCGCTATGTTACGAGATTACATTAATGGACCATACGCAATCTTTAATTTCCGAATATATATAATATGTAAGGAAAGCATTGTAATTATGTCAAAAAATCAACTTTGAGATTTTGGTGTTTCTACACATTTTAAGGTCTCTTGAGTTCATTTTTTCTATTTTTACGATGATGTATGTATGTGTGAGTGTGTGTGTGTATACATATGTGCGTGAGTGAACACGATAGCGCCTAAACGCTTTATTCTAAAGAGCTGAAAGTCGGTAAGTATGTTATAGATCACTATAGCACGAATCTTATTGATTTTGGTGAATCTACGACTCATAGTTTTTTACAGGGGCACAAAGAAAAATTCTTTATCATTATGGTCTATGGGCTTAAATTTTTTAAAGTACGATAACATCTAAACGCCTTATTCTATTAAGCTGAAAATTTATACACATATTATATGTTACAGTCGCATAAACTATATAGGTTTTGGTAAATCTAGCACTTATAGTTTTTTTTATAGGGAACACTAAGTGATATTTTTTATCATTGTGGGTACATGGGCCCAGATTCTTTAAAGTGCGATAGCGTCTAAACGTCTTAGTTGATTGAGCTGAAAATTTATATGCACATTGTAAGTCACTGTCGCACAAACGGTATAGAATTTCGTGAATTTAGCGCTTAATTTTTTTTTTTTTCAGAGACATAAACAAAAATTCTTTATCAGGATGGCCTATGGGCCCAAATATATAAACACCTTATTCGATTGAGCTGAAAATGTATACACATATTATAGATCACCGTTGCACGAACTGTATATATTTTGATAAATATAGTACTTATAGATTTTTTACGGGAACACAAAGAAAAATTCTTTATCATTATGGCCTATGGGCCTAAATGTTTTAAAGTGCGGTAGTATCTAAACAACTTATTCGAATAAACTGAAAATTCATACACATGTTATAGGTTACCTTCGCATAAACTGTATAGATTTTGGTGAATCTAGCACTTATGGAATTTTCATGGACACAACGAAAATTTCTTTATCATTATGATCTATAGGCTCAAATTGTTTGAAACGCAATAGTGTAAAATTAAACTACATACTATATGGAGCAAAATACTCAAACACCCTATTATAATTTTCATTTTTGTTTATTTAACGACTTTTCGTACTTTAATTTATTTATACAATCATTAATTACTTAAAGTTCGGAAAGTCGAGTGGAGTCACTCCAGATTTTTTTCTGCATTAAAAGGTATTTCAGAATTCCTTTCATAGTTCATTTTTAAAGTTTTAAATAATTTTATGTGCGTTTGTTCTTTTTTTTTTTTTTGTAAAAGATTTACTTGATGTTAATTTTTACACATCCAATTTTAAAAGTCTTATGTGAGGATAAATGGTTCATAAATTTCTTCTTTTCATTGTGCCAATCCGAATACACGCGTAACCTACAAATTATTGTACCAACTCGAATAAAGCGATTAAATAATGCTGAAAAAAAGATAATTAAAATGAATGATAGACTTCATAAGTAAAATATTTTTTGTTCTTCTTTCCTTTCTGTTACATGTTTTTACTTCTCTCGTTTGTATATATGAAAGAGAGAGTTTTTACTTTTCCTAGTTTTCCCTGAATCTGAAAAATGTTTTAGCTGTTGATTTTTGTGTTTGTGTGTCTGCTAAGCATGACTCAAACAATAAATAAATAAATAAAAGAAAAGAAAAGAAAAAAATAAAGCAGGAAATCCTAACTTGGTATTTCAAATCTTGTATCATAGGTTCAGGAATTTACAAAAGCATTTAAATATATTACACCTATAAGAGAAAATTCTCGAAGATACAGTTTAACATTTATAGATTGCACTAACAACAACAACAAAAAAATTATGCATTTAAGCATGTTTCATATGGAATATGGTTGTAAAAACAAGAGTTTTTATATACTAGTTCTATGATTTGGCGTAATTCGAAGTGCATTTCAAGTTGTAACATGTAATTTTTTCTCTTGGTAATAGAGAAGAATACATTGTTTGGTATTTTGTATATAGTATAAAAAGGGATTTAAAATTAGTCGAATAAGTTTCAGAAAATTCACTCATAATTCTAGTATGATTGTACCAGTTCGACTAAAGGAAAGAACCGATGAACAAAACAAACATTTAAATGTGAATAAAAATTGTTAAACAGAAAATTCAAGATATACTGTGTTTTCATTTATTTTTTAAAATTTGATTTATTTTTTTTTTTTTTTTCATTACTTTAAAGTTTTAATATTATAAATTATAAGCTTTGATATATGTTATTCAAATTCACTATGGGATGTTCTTTAATTAAAAATGGGATAAATACTACCACTGATTTGTATACAGGAACACTCAAAAGAATTTCAAAGGATAGCACTCTGTAAGAGGTATATTTATAACCCATATTTTACTATCTTTATTTTGCATAAATCCTAATGGAATTAACATTTACTATTCATATGCACACACACACAAAAAAAAAAAAAAAGTTTCCTATATAATTAGAATTAAGATTTAGATGGCTACTCTAAAATATTCAGATACATTAATTGCTACAATCCTAAATGCCAACTTTTGCGCTTTTTAATTACCGGAAAATGTTTAATAGGAATTTTTATTCAAATTTTTCGGTAGCCAAAAATTCTAAATTTGTCAACTATGGCTACAATTGTAAATTGCTTGAATTGCATTTATGTTATTAATACTTTCCAACAAAGTTTAAAAGTAATTATGAATTCACTTAGTCTATATGTCTTTCTGTCTGTCCCTTGTGTGATCACGTGGGCAAAGTACATTGAAGGTTAAATGATGCAACGAGTACGTATAGTTGGAAAGTGCTCATAATCTATGCGTACCGCATGATTTTTCGTTTATTTTTAAAATGTGTCAATTTAATCCATTTCAGCAACTTTTTAATTTAGAAATTCACCTTTTTATTCTTAACCTAACTATGCATCAACAGTATCATTCCGAAATTCCCATGCAAAAGAATTTCCCTGTAATGTAAGAACAAAAATAAATAAAAATATAAATCAGGAAATTAAAAAGTCATCTTTCAAAATTCTTGAAATTGATAAGAAATCGATTTCCCGCCGCTTCAAGCAAATCACAACGCCCATGATGGATGACTTAGTAAACGTTGGATATCCGGTGTTATATACTTTAAGAAATAGAAAACTTATGAATAGTTAGTTGAATGTATTCGTATATCGTGACAATAATAATTATATATTATGCTTCAAGCTTTTCCCTTATCAATGTCGTTAAATAAAGAACATTTTTACTTTGTTCTACAGATATAAATATATATATATATATATATATATATATATACATATGTATATTGGATTCATAAAAATTTTCGAGCTCCGGTCTTCGATGGTTTTACACATTTTGAGATGTTTTGGTCGCGATTTAACCAATTTTAGAAAATGTTTGTTTGTGCGTTAAAGAATTTTGTGAACGTTACATGTCGCGAACTAATGGGGGGTATTCAATGTAAGTTTATATTTCGTCGGATCTTAAGTTGGTGCTGACTATCTTTTGGGACACATCACTCAACAAGCGGCATTTTCGTCACTTTTTTTTAATTTATTTATTTTAAATATGGCAGCATAAGGCAAATTTTCACATAAATGATTGAGGATACATTTTAACCAATAACTGTGAAATTAAATATATATATATATTTATAATATTAACAGTGAACTACGATAAATATTTTTGTATTCGCATAGGAACATTACAAAGGAGTATTTTAAGCACTTTTTTTTTTAATTAAGAAGTAACAATTGAATTAATAACAAAAATGCAATATTTTATATGGGAACAAAGCTACTTCATTTTATTGTACTAAATTTTCTAGTAACAGATTAAAACAAATCCTTCCGGCTCATTCGGAAGGGTAGGTTGATTTATTTTTTCTTATTAAGTGGCCACCATTTTGAAACAAAATGGCTGTTAAACTTTATTAATAGAGGTATTTGTGAGGGACATGTACATAAAGAGTTTTAATCAAATAGATTCATAAGTACCGTTTTCATCTGAATTTGAAATATTCATGTGGTAGGCAACTTGGAAGCAAGATGGCAGATCAAGTTGGCCAGCGTCAAATAACAGCGTGATTTCAAATGGCCGCCACTTGGTGGAGCAATTTAGTTAATGATCTTATCCAAGGAATTTGACAGATAAGTTCATTGCCTAACTTTAGTTCTAATTAGTTAAATATTTCAAAAGTTATCGTGATTTAAAATCTTCAAATAGCGGCTAAAAAAAGGCAAAACAAATTACCCAGTGATTTCCTCCAAGATATTCGTAACTTAAGTCCACTGTGCAATTTTTGTTCGAATTAGTTCAGTATTTCAAAAGTTATCACGATGACAAAATTTCAAGTGACAGCCTGATTTCAAGTGGCTGCCACTTGGAAACGAAATAACAGGGCCAGTTCCCAAAGTAATCCTCCAAGATATTTTTAAGATAAATCCACTATTCAACTTTGGTTCGAATTAAACCATTGTTTTAAAAGCTATCGTGATGACAAATTTTCAAGTTGCAGGCTGATTCCAAGTGGCCCCTCTTAGTTTAACGTATTCGCCACTTTGAAACAAAATGCGGATCAAGTTCATGAATCATTTTGGTAGAGATTCCTATTTAGTCTATGTATAAAGCAAATCCGGTTTTAAGTATGCTTTTTGCAATGTGGATTTGAAATTTTCAAGTGGCCGTCACATGAAAGGAAAATGATAGAGCAACTTCGTTAACGAACCCATTCAATATATTTATAAGACAAGTTAGCTGTCCAACTTTGGTTCGATTTAGTTCATTATTTCGAAGTTATCGTGATGACAAAATTTCCATTATATATATATATATATATATATATATATATATATATATATATATATTGTTACAAAATTGTAAATAATTGTGTTTATTTTTGTATAAATTCTTTCAAAGAGGCTTAGTAAGTTGATAAAGTGCTAATTTTGTGCATTTCTAGTCGTTATAGCGTTGAAATACACAAAATTAGCAAAAAGCTTTGAAAGAATTTATACAAAAATAAACAATTATTTACAATTTTGTAACAATATATATATATGTATGCATGTATCTATGTATAAGAACAAGAAGAAGTATAATGCAAAATAAACAGGTGATTAAATTGCCACAATAACCTTACAAAAAGATAAATAAGTTACTGATTAATTAGGATAAAATTATTTAAATAATTTAGACAATAATATTTTTAATTAGATATGAAAACAATACTTTAGTACTCACTTTAAAATAATTCCGATGAAAATACAAACCATATAAAACATAACAAGAAGTAGCTTTTGAAGATTGTAAACAAAAGTTTTCTAATCGATTATAATATAATTAGATAGATTAACAAAATTAACCACAAGAAAGATGGTAAAAGTTAAATTCATGGAACAGAAAATAAATAAAAGGATAAATGAAAAAATAAAATGCTTAGAATGTAGAGATAAATCTTCAGGGATCATCATTAAGCTAAAAAAAGCAAAGTTTCATTTTGTGGAAAGCTATATTAAACAACGTAATCACAAGGGGACACTACCTTGCAATGGAAACGTCACTTTTCAATAAAAAAAGGAAATAAGATATTATTAAATTAAAACATGCAAGTAGAAAACGGAGTGGTTTGAATAGTCCGATTTCTAAAGAAATCAACCTAAAAATTTTTTTATTCCTATAAGAATAACATCATAATTTTAAAATGTACAAATTATTGATTTATTACAGAAGCAGTAATTTGAAAAAAATCCCATAATCAAATTAAACAAGCTTATTCCCTTAAATTAATGTAGTTGTTGATGTAATTTTAAAATATATCATTATTTTTAAAAAGGTACTATTTGTTTGAGGAATTAAACTATCTCAGAGTAAATATTTTATGCATCACAACTAAAAAACAAAGCTGCCCGAAAATTAAGCTGTATTCCTCGAAGTAAATTTATGGATAATAAAATTCCATTATTCCCTAAGGGAGCAATGGAGTGTTATTGAATATATTCATTTATCATGGTTTATGCCACATGAAATATAAAGATAGCGCTTATAGGGGATATATTTATTTATCAAACTTTAAAAACTAACTGATTGTATAAGGATGTATTACATTTTTACAGAAATACCCGTAGTAAAATATGTTGATTGATATCTTGGTGCTTTTTCTTTATTTTCTCTTTTTTCTTTAATTTTTTCTTACACGTATATGATAGAGAAAGTGTTGTTTTAAGGTCGAATATTTGAATTTTAGATTATAATGTATTTACATGTTTTGAGACCTCCTGAATTGAATCAAGTTTTGAACATGTCTTGTGGTAATTGTCTGTGTGTGTGTCTGTATGCCTGTTATCAACCTTTCTCAAGAATAAATGTTTGAATGAAATCCAAATTCAGTACTCTAAATCAGTACCATATGGAAATGCTATTTAAAACTTTTTATGGAAATCGAGAAAATAATTAGTGAACAGAGACATCCAAGAGAAATCAAATACATTACGTTTACGGGCGAAATTTCCTGTAGGTAAATTTCAAGATCTTTAGACTGGAGACTGGACTAAACAAAAGTAAAAGAACACACATATTTTTTTTAGATTTATAAAAGCAAGTTCTGTACAGAATATGATATAACAATCATTCACCATTCATTTACGTGACTTCACCAATGAATTTGGATGTATAAAGGCTTAACCGTAAGAAACTTTTTCAGGGTGCATTAGCTCAGGAGGTTAGAGCCTCATGCTAATAACGCAAAGGTGGTGGGTTCGATTGTCCAATGTGTTAATTTTTGCAGATAATTAATAGAAAAGATGCCAATTAATAAAAGAAAATTTTTCAGTTCCTTTACAATATATTCTAAAAAATTTTTATTAGTTTTTCAATTAATTAAAATTTTTGCAGCTAGGGAGATTGTTGGGTGCTGCCATCTGTTGGGATAGAGTGAATATGGCAATCTTTCCGAGAAATGTCTGTCCCAAAAACATAGTTTTGAATATCAGCAGCGCCACTAATAGTACAGTTAGCCCTAAATTGAAATCTTCAGTTATGGCGCAAATGCAAGCAATGGGGATCTGAAACGAGGTTTCAAGCAATCTTAATGAATTATATATATATATATATATATATATATATATATATAAAGTTATTTAAAATATAATGATTCATTTTTGCTAAGAAAATTCTTTAAGTATAATTATTAGCGAAGCATAGGCTTTGCCTGCTAGTATTTTATAAAATTTTGTACATCATAATAATTTATATATATATCAGGTTGTAACATATGAAATGTCCGATTCTCACCAGTAAAATTTTAGAGATTTGTTTCCTTATAAACTTTTTTGATACAGTCGTTAATTATGTATCATTTTAAAGCTAAAACCTTGTTTTTCATTTGATGTGTTTCAAATAAAAATATTGTGATTTAGTGGTAAGTTTATAGCTTTAATCGTAGGATGAATTCTAGAGATTTTAGAGTGCTATTTTTGTATGAGTGGAAAAGTAAGCATAATGCTGCAGCAGCTGCCCGAAACATTAATGTTGCATTTGGAAACGGTTCTGTAAATGAACGTACCATTCGACTTTGGTATGCAAAGTTCGAAACTGGGGATGAGAATCCCACAAACGAGAACCGGGGCAGACCAGAGACTGTTGTGAACAATGAAGTTTTACGAGCAATAGTTGAAAAAAATCCAGACAATACTGTTAGAGATTATGCAGAAGAACTAGGTGTATCTCCTACAACCATTTCACGTCATCTAAAATTGATTGGCAAAGTTAAAAAATTGGATAAATGGGTACCGCATGAATTGAATGAGTATCAGAAGCGCAAACGTTCTGAAATCTCGTCTGCCCTTCTTCTTCGCAACCAAAATGATCGTTTTCTCAATCGAATTGTAACTTGTGACGAAAAGTGGATTATGTACGATAATCGTAAACGTTCAACGCAGTGGCTGGATGCTGACAAGGCTCCACAACACTTCCCAAAGCCGAAACTCCATCAAAAGAAGTTTACGGTGAATGTTTGGTGGTCCTCAGATGGTTTAATTCACCATAGCTTTCTAAAACCAGGCGAAACCATCACAGCGGAGAAATAGTGTAGAGAAATCGATGAAATGCACCAGGAACTTACACGTAAACAGACGGCATTGGTCAATAGGAAGGGCCCTATTCTTCTCCATGATAACACTAGACCGCATGTTTCAATGATCACTCGTCAGAAGCTGCACATGTTACACTATGAAGTTTTAGACCATCCACCATATTCACCTGACCTCTCACCTACAGATTTTCACTTTTTCAAACATCTCGATAACTTTTTGCAGGAGAAATGCTTTAGAAATCCAAAGGATGCTGAAGCGGCATTCAATGAATTTGTTGCCTCCAGGACGACTACATTTTATGATACCGGCATAAAAAACTTGTTTCTCGTTGGAAAAAGTGTATTGAAGCTAATGATTCCTATTTTGATTAATAAATTTTGTTCTGTAAAGATATATTCTTTCTTTAAGTAGACCATGAAAATCGGACATTTCATATTTTACAACCTAATATAAGTATTGTATGACTGAATTAATTGAAGAGCTGAGTGGATAATCATGCTAAGCAATACTTTTTTTAAAAATGAAATTTCTTGGTGGAAGAAATTATATTGGTCCATTTTAAATATCAAAATTTTACTGGCACTTCGAAGTCTAATAACGCAGTTATTGACGAAGGATATTGTTACGTACATGGTTTTTATCTATAAAAGTACGGCTGATTTTCTCGAATTTACTAAATTATCACATAACGGGATTATCCCTTCAGCTCTTCAATTGTAAAAAGCAAAATAGACAACCTTCCGGATTTTTTCCACATCATTATTATTATTATTTTTTTTTTTTAATCTTTCACTTATTTAATCATAAAACGTTTTCCTTTAAAAAATTACATATATTCAAAAATTCGGAGGATTGGCAACTCTGAAAAAGAAAAATGTGTAAAAAATATTCCGAAAAAAAAAAAAAAAAAAAAAAAAAAACCACTCACCTTTAAATTTAATAAATGTTCAAGTAAACATAAATATGAAATATAACACGTATTTTTTCAAGTTAGCTCATAAGATTTATCATGAATAGTCTTTCCAAATATAGAATTATACCCATCAGTTTTACATATTGGCATATCATAATAGTGTATTGAATCAGCCTATAAGATCATATAATATGAATGTGTAAAAACTAGGTTAAAGTTCACAGAATTTTCTTTTTTCATTCTGTTAAATTAATGGAATACGAGAAGAAAAAAATTTCAGTCAGATTTGACATGCAACAACAAGCTCTGAGCAATTAAGCTCTGAGCTAAAATGGGAACTATTTTTGGAATTACGGTATGTGAATAAGCATCTACCTAAAAAAAATACATGTTTGTTTCTCATTTAATGTTCATATGAATTATGAATAAGAAATTCCTTTGTGTTAAAGCTTGTTATGTTTTATAGACGCACTCTAAATTTCGTTCTTCCGCTTTTTAAGTACCATATAAAAAGTTTTCGGTTGAATTTGTGGATATTTTCATACAAAAAAATTATTCTACAAAAATTAAAGTTCCAAGTATATGGTGTTAAAGTAGAATTTACGGCTGTATTTTTTTTTTTTTTTTTTTTTTTTTTTTAAGGAAAATAAACTGTTAGTTTGGAATCGTAAAGCAATTTTGACCCATTGCACTTGTATTTAGTTAAAAATAATATGTCACTAATTTCTATTAGTTATGCTAAACGATAAGCATATTAATTTATCAATATAAACTTAAATATTACTGTATCTGAATTGAGATTAATTACAATAATAATTGAAATAATTTTTCCGTTGATAAGCTATGAATTCTTACTAAACTTAATTATAATACGAGTTTTATGCTGATTTATGTTATATTTTTAACAATGGTTATATTATTTTTTGAATTTGCTGATAAATATATCAGCAAATATGTTTAAGAAATATAAATATGTTAAAGATAAATATGTTTAAGAAAAAAAAAATCTTCCTTAAAAAAATCTTCCGTATGGTACTCTTTCTTTAGTATAGAAGCACCCAATAGATGAACTAGCATTACTTTTTTGAAGCAAAAATACATCTAAGCACGTTTTAAATTATCAGGAAATGTTAGAAATGGGATAAATTACCGAGAAGTAATTGAAATTTCTAATGTAAGGAGTAAGCTGATGAAAAAATATCAAAAAGTGGGATACGACAAATGGTTCAAAAAAAAAAAAATAATAATAATAATAATAATAAAATAAAATAAAATAAAATAAAAAAATAAAAAATAAAAATAAATAAAAATAAAAATAAAAATAAAAGTAAATATAAAAAATAAATAAAAAAAAAATCTTGATAGTGGATACTTCAAGTTTTGGATAACATGTATTTGAAAAATCCCAACTTTTGAATACAATTTAAAAAAAAAAAAAATTAAAATATAAAACTAGAATTTGGACTTTAAAAAAAGTGAATATTTGAAGGTTAAGACTTAAATATATATGTATATATGTATATATATATATATATGGTCGATGGTTAATACTTTATATAAAAAAAAGAAAAAAGAAAATAAAGAAAAAAAGAAAAATAATACGAAAAAAGAAAGAAAAGAAAAAATGTAAGTAAACATGATTGCATGCATTTATTAACATGAACTTAAACATTACTGTACCTGAAATAGGACTAAACTTAATAATAATTAAAATACCTACTACAAATTCACATATTATGAACTCTTACTGAAAAAAAAAAGAAAAAGAAAGAAAAAACCTAAATTTACTGCAAAGAAATTTAATAAAAAAAAAAATATTTTATCATAAACATATTTCAAATACTACAGTAAAGTTACGCATAAAATTTACATATATTTTAACAAAATTTCTACTTTTGAAATAAACTTTAAAGATTAAATATATATATTTTTTTTTTCAAAAACAAAAGTTAGTTTTATACATAAAATTTTTTGTGGATAAAATAAAGAAGAAATTTAAATTCAGTTTTGGAATTTTGATGTTATAGTTTGTAAAAAATTCATCTAAGGATAATGAGTAACTGAAAGGATATCATGGTTCAGAGAGAGAAAGAGAAAAAGAGAAATTCGAAATTATTATTATTATTATTATATATATATAAATGTAAATGAACTATTTTTTTTTTTCAAAAATAAAATTATATAACAGTCAAGTACACTTGCAATAATTATTTTATGATATTTTTTTGCACAGAATTATTTTCATATCAGTAACAGACATAATGTGCTCCCTTAATGAAATTTACATTTTAATAACACGAACTTTTTAACGATATAACAGACTTCTTATAGAAAAGTAATTTTTCCTGACTCCAGAAAATTAATTAAACTTCATTGACTTCCATTGCTCGCAACGATAAAACTTCGGATTAAACGAAGGATGAGAGTATGTACGTGACATACAAGACAAGAAGACAGAAAGATGGTGGTGTAAAATGTACAAAAGTACACTTAAATAGTCAGAAAAAAAGAATGATTATACCTAAAATATTAGAAATTAAAAAAAAAAAAATTAGCAAGATCAAAATTTAAAAAAAGAGAAAGATCCACATTTAAAAATTAACGCGTTTAGTAAGAATGAAATAGATTTCACCAAACTAATTGGCATATGTGGACTCTCCTAAGTTCCCCATTACATATATTTGTTTTTATAAACTTCTATGATAAGACGTATTATATTCCTATAAAGAAGAATAAACTCGGCCGATCACTTGATTCGGAAGTCCAGATCTAGCAGACTGAAATTCCCCACCCACTAGACTAACCTTTCCAAGATTCGATACATTTATCTTATCCTAATTCGTTCACGAAATTTATTATGGTAAGTTTCATATTTTAATTTAGATTCAATTCCATATTCTCTTCAATGAAATAATCTTGATAATGTAAATTTGTGTGAAGTATTTCTCTATTATCCCTTGTATTAAAAATATTTAATTTCGAATAACTAAGTAAGGTTTTAAAAGCAGAATGTTTATATTTAATAATGCTCAAATTAATATCAAAAAATATATTTCAAAACTTACCCGATTTATTTACAATAAAAATAATTCTTATTATGCACCCCTATAGACATTTTTGCCATACTTTCATATGTTAAGAAAATCTTAAACTTAGAATAACATATGAATTTTCGAATTAGAGCATTCATATTCAATGATTGTCATTTCAGTAACATAAATGATATTTTAAAACAGATCGGCTATTTTTACGATAAAAATAGTTCCAAAGCAGCATGTTCATAGTAAACTACATTCATATCAGAATTATAAATAACATTTTAAAGTTCGCTCGACATATTTGCAATGAAAATTGTCTTTATAGTATACGTTTATAATTTTTTTTTTCTTTATTTTTCCTTGTTAAGAAAAATCGTAATTTTTGAATAACATAGAAAATTTTCAAATTAGAATGTTTGAAATCTAAAGGGTTCTTTCCAGTATCATAAGCAATAATTTCACAAACTAGCTCGATATCTCTACGACCATTTGTTATTGTGATTATGTCTACATAGTCTAATGAACTACCAAACAAACTGACTAACATATAGACAGACACCTCATTGACTTTTTAAACTAGGACCGACGACTTTCTGCCCGTCTCGAAGAAACGTAAGAGTATTAACTCTTGAGTTACTTAAAGCAGGATTTTCTGACAAATTTACTTTTCTCCTAGTACGAACGAAATATTCTTTTAGAATTGGCTAACCCCTAGTATCATGGGACCGTTTGAACTATCCTTTCAGTCGCGTTTATTCAACTTTTCTATAACTGATCTTTTTTTTTTTTTTTTTATGTACAGTGTGGTTATAATTAAAACTTTCCCTACAAACAGCATCCTACAGCGCAAACAGGTGAGCGGAATGCAACGAAATTTCGTATATAGACTATACACGAGATGCGCTCAAGGAATTTCGAAAAAAAAATAGTTCCAAAATACCCACCAGAGGGCGTCTTTTCTGGAAATACATTAAATTCAACACAAACAACCAAAACGGAATACAGAAACAATATTAACATTTATTTAGTTTCTGACCACCTTGTTATCGAACCACATTAAGTAAAGGTAAGGAAAAAATAATAGTACGCTGTTTGAAAAAAAAAAAAAAAAAAAAAAAAAACAGTTAATTTTGCAGACACAAGAACAGATTAGGACGAAATTGCACAAGTGGAGCAGTTGTTAATCGTGTCCAGGACGGTGTGACAGTTTACGGCCTCTTTCAGGTTGAACTCCTAATTTCCCCGTCCCTTGAAATCTCTTAACCATGGCCCGGATACCTTTAGTAGACATTAGTCCATGCCGTAGGTTCTTTATACGACGAAATTCACCAACTGCAGCAGAAGCATTCCCCTTGTATTCGTAAAGCAGCTTCACCAATAACTCACGTTCAACTAAAGATGTCTTCATTACAGCCGGTTTAGCTGTCTTTGTGTAATTTCGTTGTTCCATTTTATTACAAAATATTATATTTTATCGTAACAAAATTTGGTTGTTATTGTTATTTATGCTATTTGGAAACTCTGATCATACAGTATTAAACTACTGGAATTTAAAGCGAGAGAAAAGCGCCTTCCTTTTTTTTTTTTTTTTTTTTTTTTTTACGGGTACCACAAGGGTGGAAGCATGATTTCAGTTCGACAAAGGGGCAATAGATGGCAGCACCAACTTTTAAGATTTTGTAATTATGATCCAGAACCGGGCGGAGTATTCCCTGATCCAGTTCCTCCAGAGGTATAATTTTGAGGAGAACTTGGAGGACTTTGCGATCACAACAGATTTAACTCAGTTTCCACTAGCGTATCAATTTCCGCTAGCGTACACTACAATCTTCGACTGACTCAAGTACCGAACACACAATCTTCAAATTACGTGCCCTCTACCGACCAAGCTACTGTGGACTTACACAGTAATTCAATTAAATTAATACACAAAATTTTCTAATGTAATTTGAAGTGTTTTATAAAAAAAGCCCAAAATTTAAAAACTGTCTTAAATAGAAAAAGTATCGGAAATTTAAAATTTTGTTTTACTGTTTTAGAATGTCATATTATTATTTTTACTCTTAATCTGGAAAAATCAGGAAAGAGAGAGAGAGAGAAAACATAATTAAATTTGCATTAAAGAACATATTTTTCTGAAATAACATACTCTCGCTTTTTTTTTTTTTTTTCTGTTTTAACGAATGAACTATTTTTTATCTGATTAAAAATAACATTTGATATTAAAAAATAATAATCAAATAATAATATTATTTACGTTGTAACACAACATAAGATACATTCGATGAATAAAAATCATTATATTATACAGACAAATCTATTCTATTTCATCGTTTTCTGCCATCACTGTTTGAGCTACAAAAATATTGCAGTGTCACTTTAAAATATAATTTGGTCAGAAATAACTAATATTCAGCCATTTTATATCCCAGGAATCTCATTTCTTTTTCCTAATGTTATGAGGGAATGTCGAGAAGGAACACTCTTTTTAAAATCTTCGTTTGAGTGTATTAATTCCTCTTCCTTAAATCGTCCACACTTTTACATTCTTCTTTTATTTCATTTAGTTCCCTCTCTCTCTCTTTTATTTTATTTACTACTCTAATTTCCCCATTCTTTTTCTTTAAAGTAATTTTATCTTTTTTACATTTTCACATCCATGTGGTAGAGAAAGTATTGTTTCTATCTCAGGTTTTTGAAATTGAGAACTTGCTTTATTTATACGATTTAAGGTTCCCTGAAGTGAAAATTTAATTTTTTTGTGGCTTGGAGTCTGTGGGTCTGTTATCAGCATAACTCAAGAATAAATATTGGCAGGAAGTACAATCTCGGTATTGTAAATCTGTATCATAAGAAGATGCTACTTCAAGCCTTGGAGAAGTGGTATAAGAGGAGTTGGCATATGGCGTATGAGCATGCAGAGCAAATGAAGTTAATTTTGTCTACTAAAAATGGCTGTCGCAATAACAGCCAAAGCTACCACAGGAGCCATATTATGTCTACTAAAACAACTGTGTTACTTTATTTATTTTATATTTATTTGACAGCTTTGAGACCTATAGTTATAATGACTTTTGTCTCAAATAATTTATATAACATAATATCATAATAACAATGCAGAATTTAAACTATGTTACGTAATGGCATATTTAGTTACCATTTTGGCTTCATGTATTCACAGATATGTCCTTTCCACTTACATAATTATTGACCGCAGGCCAGTAATTGACAACTTAAAAAAGAAAGAAAGAAAAAAAACACAAAAATTAATGTATTCTATATCTGAATGGTAAAATATATAACTAACATTCAGTAGAAATCTTTGTTACAATTTCCAGTAGCAATTCATTCGATTGTTTTGATTTGATGTTGAGGGAGACGTTTACAAATTTTTCTACTAAGCTTAAAATAAGTAGCTGTTAGTATTAGCCAAGTGTTATGAGACGTTTAATTAAATCGTCAAGCTGAGTACGATTCAAATGGTATACAGGTATACAGGTCATATGGTATACAGGTAACACTGCTTTGAAAAAAAAAAATCGAGATCTGATACCTTTTTTGCAGATTCTTATGTAAAATGACCTCTTGAATCCGAATATGACCACGTTTTCTAGATACACTCCCTCCCTCATTTTTATCATTGTTTGGTAATTTTGTACCCAACAATTTGATTAGGAGAGGAACGATGATTATTTTAACCGTTAAATGTCTTCTGACCTGAGGAGCTACAGAGGTAGAAAGTTCTGAAACACGAACATTTGTAGTAAGGAGTTAATTTGAGGGGATTTGTGCCCAGAAAACAAAAGAAAATCAATAAAAACAATCAGTTTCTCTTTCTTTTTTTTTTTCGCAATATTTCTGTTATTTTTTACATATTCCAGCTTCCAGTTTGCCATTTTCTTACCAAAACACCCCAAATAACAAAAATTGTACAGTGAAATTTTTTTCAAAATGTTGGTAAAGTCCAAAGCCCTCACAAGAAAGCTTGACTGATTCACTGAACGACGTTTGCTTTCAATAACTCCCACGTTAAATGTTTTGGGCAGTAAAACATGAACAGTAAAATATTCCCTTTGACACGTGTTAAAGGTCATTATTCTTATCATTGCAGTCGTCAGTCGTTCTCCACCTTTAGTACACATTTTGCGATAAGAGAATGAACTTTATGGTGTTCTCGATGGTGGTGATCTTGTGTGGTGATCTTTAACACGTGCCAAAGGATGATATTTTACTGTTCATGTTTTACTGCCCAAAACATTTAACGTGGGAGTTATTGAAAGCAAACATCGTACATGAATCAGTCAAACTTTCTTGCTAGGGCTTTGAGACTTTACTCCACTCACCAACATTTTGAAAAAATTTTCACCGTATAATTTTTATTATTTGGGGTGTTTTGATAAGGTAATGGCAAACTGGAAGCTGGAATATGTAAAAAAATAAGAGAAATATTGAGAAAAAAAAAAGAAACAGAAACTAATTGTTTTTATTGAATTTCTTTTGTTTTCTGGGCGCAAATCCCCTCAAATTTTCTCCTTACTACAAATGTTCATGTTTTAGAACATTCTATCTCTGTAGCTCCTCAGGTCAGAAGACATTTAACGGTTAAAATAATCATCGTTCCTCTCCAAATCAAACTGATGGGTATAAAATTGCCAAACAATGTCAAAAATGAAGGAGAGGGTTTATCTAGAAAACGGTATGTGATTGGACAAAATGGCGGTCGTATTCGGATTCTGGAGGCAATTTTACATAAGAATGTGCTGAAATGGTGTCCGAGGCAATTTTCATGCCGAGCAGTGTAATTTATATTTGTTTAATTAATAAATATATTTTTATCTCATGTACGTGCATTTATATTAGCACACAGTGTTAAAATAGATCCACTTAAACGAGAAGTTTATTCCGGTGTGAATATAGGATTTCATTTTCGTTGAAAAAAAAGCGAAACTCTCATCCCTGGTTCAATACTCGAGCTGGTCGAAGACCGTCGTGTACATTAATGGTGACTGGTACACATAAAATTCGTTGCGACCAGAATGTCCTCTATGTTCCCATACAAATATACTTCTGGGGTCACCAAAGCGGGGGAGCTATCTCCACCGTAAAGGATCAAAATTATGATTGCATATCTCCCGACCATTCTTAGGAATGTGTCCCAGAGTGTCCACAGTTACACATAGTGTAGCATTAGGGCACCGTAAAAAAAAAAAAAAAAAATCACCCACGTAAAAGTTTGAGTCGTTTTTGCACAAAATCTTTGAGGAATCATTTAAAAGAAATTGGCACGCGATGTATGAAGTTAACTGTTGTCTATTCAAGACAGCTGCCGCAGTAGCAGCCAAGGCTACCTCAGGAGCCATATTGAGTCTACCAAAACATTGGCTAGAACTATGTTATTCTACTTACTTGACATTTATCTTACAGCTTTGAGACCAATAGTTAAAAGGAATTTCATCTCGAATGATCCATAGTTTCACAATAAATATGGAGATTTTCTTATGTAACCGTGTTATTTAACGTCTTCTACAGTTACGATTTTGGCTTCATGTTTTTTTGTGCATGTCATCTTCTCTTATATCACGCCTCCAAGAAAAAAATCGCCTTAACCCTTTGCGGCTCACTGCCCTCGCTGCGAGGACGCAATTATTAAGTTCCAACTGCAAAAAGTCATCTCGAACATTTTTAGCAAAATTTTACTTTTATAAGATAGCAGAAAAGGTCGTCAATTTATTTTATTTTTATTTTGTTCGTTAATTCCGGTGGCAGTGTAATTTAAATGATCCCAATTACCTTGCGCCGCAGAGGGTTAAGAGAAATTTTCTGCATAGAAGAATTAATGAATGAATGGGTTTAACGTCGCAATAACGCAATGAGCAAATGGTAACAGTCTGAGATTCACTCCTAGAGGGCTGCACCAGAGGAGTTTATTAATAACTCGAATGATGTTAATTATTAGAATATATTTATATTTTATGTATTTGCATTGAACTTTAATTTAAATATATATTTTTACCAATAGTTTCGAATTTCAACTATTTTTAAACTTGAAAACAGAAATTGCCATTTACTAATAGGACTAGGGTAATTTGCTGGATGTAAATGGTTAACTGTGGGAATAATATAAACTGAAAAGAGAATAAAGAAATTATTCTCAGTTATTAAATTGATTAGTACTATTTTGAAAAATATTGTCAGTTTTATATTGGAAAATAAAAAAAGACTTTAAGAAATTTCCACTAAATGGTCAATTACTGGTCTGTTCACCTTACCGAAGTATTTAAATACATTACGCCTTTGGACAAAATTTCTAGTAGATACAGTTTAACACAGTTAGACTACACTAAATAAAGTGAAGTCGAAAATTAATTTATCAGACTCACATGGTAAATAAAGTATTTGTATTTCTGAAGTTAAAATTTTAGCGCAAGTTTTTTGTATAATTACACATTTTATGATCCGTGTGTACTATAGTCAAGTTATTAAGGGCCCTCTTTACTCGCCGCCACCGGAAGCCGAAGCTAACGTTATTCTATGGGAATTTTTTCTTTACAAATAACTTATTAACTAATACGTATTTTTAAATTCTGTTTTCACATTCCGAAAATTCCCAGCTGTTAAATTGACTGACCTTTTCTAAAAAATTATTATTTTTATTTTTTATATTTTATTTTGAAGCTGCAAAATACGAATTTTCAATATGTGAATTTTTTCATTTTGCAATTTCAAAATAAAATATTAAAAAAAAAAAAAAAAAAAAAAAATGCATTTTTAAAAGAGGTCCGTCAGTTTAACAGTTGGGAATTTTCTGAATGTGAAAACAGAATTTAAAAATATGTATTAGTTAATAAGTTATTTGTAAAAAAAAATTTCCCATAGAATAACATTGGCTCGGGCTTCCGGCGACGGTAAGTGAAGAGGGCCGTTAAGGGTTATCTTTGTCTGTTATTCGCATAAATTAAAAACAAATAATTGCAGAAAATTGAAATTTTGTAGTTTGGAGTTCGCATAAGGAAAAGTTTGATCAAGATTGGTAATTTTGAAGTAATGGTGCAGGTAACATTTGTCTGAATAATTTGGTATAAACTTTTAAACTTAACCCTCTGGCTGCTCATCCCGCAATTTTCACGGGCAACTGAAATGTAGCAAAATTTGCTAATCCCGCGATTTTCTCGGGCATGTGTTTTTCTTCCTTTATTGAGGAGCGCATCCCACCTTTTCACCGTTTAACCGGGCCCTCCGTGGCCGAGTGGTTATGACACCACACTACAAATCGCCTTCGAGAGTAGGAGAGCGGGTTCGATTCCAACGCTGGCCCTGGGTGTTTTTCCATTTCTTCGTATTGTAATTCTGTCATGTGCTATCTGTAATTATCTGACGAAGATTTACAAGTGGACTACAAGTCAAGCATACAAATCTGATGTACATGTTATCAATAAACAAACAAACAAACACCGTTTAACCAGTGAAATAAATTATATACAGTATTAGACGTTTAATTTAGGTTTTGACTAAGATATGTCGATAGTCGTCCACTAAACTGCGGCATTTGAAGGTACTTGGTATTTACCGCTCCAACTTCACTATGTTTGCCGCCTTTTTCTAATCAGAAATGGCTGGTAAAAAATTCAGCGATTGACAGAGTAGATATTCTTGATGATTTATCAGATTCTGAAAGTGATTTTAGTTTTGATAGTGATAGTGATATAAATTTTTCGGACGGCTCCTCAGATAGCGATGAATCTGATCATGATTCATTATATTTTCTTAAGTTTTATACATTTTACTTTTTTATATTATGTAATAAATAGAAATTAACTGTAATTAAATTAAAATTTATTATTAAAAAAAAAAAAGAAAGAAAGAAAGTGATAACATCTGAAATTGTTTTTTCTGACAGCTTGGTATCTCATGATAAAAATCTAAAAAAAAAAAAATCTTTTCTAGAAAGCAAAAATGCATATTTCAATTCTCCAATATATATAAATTAAAAAAAAAAAAAAAAAAAAATGCAATTTTTGAAGCGATTTTGGTCCACAAATTGAGCAGTCAGAGGGTTAATAACTTCCTTGAATTCCTTATAAATGTAAGTGCTATGTTGATATGGGGGTTGAGGCGTTGAGCCCACGCAGAATTATGTGTCAAATAAAACAGTTCTAAACCGATTTTCAATTGTTTTTAAAGTAGCTTTATTTAGAGTATTTTTATCTTACCCCTTAACCTGTAATCTGCCTTCACAGTATTGAAATGCAGAATAAGAGAAAGTTGTACGAGTGTCACATTAAATTATTTATTTTAATTTCTATAATATTGCTGTAACTGTGATACTATCACAAGGACTACAACTTTAAAGATTATACATAAAAAAGTTCTACCTTGCAAAACACAATTTTGCAAGGCCCTAAATGTGCTGAAATTAACATAATTTTTTAAATTCAAAAATCATCATTTTATTGATAATAGTTGGATTAGCATTAAAGTTGTGTTTACAGGATCGCACAAAAGAATTCACATAAATTACGAGATATAAGAGGAAATGAATAAAAGTAAATTTTAGTAGTATTAACTACTTTTAATACATTTCTAGATTGTTTCATGCATTCTAATATTTGCAGTTGATTTTCTGTATGCCTTCAGGCTGTCCGCAATGGGTGAATTTCTGTTTATATGTAACTGTCTTTTAAAACATCCGTAGTTTTGTCAATAGATATTCTATTGTTTGCCTATATTAAATCTCTAAAATGTAGACATTTAAAAATTTAGCATAGAAATGTAATTTTTTTCAATCGGGCAGGGCTATATATTATAAAATAAAATAAACGGGCCGGGGCCGAATTGAACTTTAAGAGGCCATGCCAGGCGGAGTCTAGGTCTGAAAATTTAGGGCCGTACAGACATCTATCTCGAATGCAGAATTGCTGAGTTTTTCAGCTCTCAACCAAGGGTTTTGAACAAATTTCGGTGTTAAAACGAAATTTTGTTTTTACCCCAAAACAATTGCAGAGGAATAAAATTTTTGTTCATGAAATAAAAAATATATATGAAGGAATGAGAAAAAGTTTACTTTTTTTTCTCTCTAGGTAAGTAGGTACTCTTAGGGTATCGTTTCACCTATCATCACAAAACACATGTTGTTCTACTGAAAAATTTGTATTCAAAATTACTCATTGCCTACTATATTATTTTATTAGGTCGTTGCAAAAGTTCGAGCGGACGCGGATCATTTTATTACCTCCAAAGACGAGAGCTTCTATCGCCGTGGTATACATTTGTTACCCGAAAAATGGGCAAAGGTTGTAGAAAGTAATGGAGAGTATTTTGATTAAAAATTGTCATTTGATTTGATGCATTTTTATGAAATGAAGCCATAAAAAACCGCACGAATTTATGCAAAGACCTAATAATTTACATTTGCATAATCACAAAAACCAAAACCGTTAAATTAGCCCTTGTTTTCCAAAAATGGATTGTTTAAATTTCTAATATTTCATCTTGTTACTATAAAAAGCGAAAAATGCAAGTGAAAAGCTTTTTTATATGAACTGGTAACCACTCTGGACCTCCGGATAATGTTCCTGTTAGACCTGCCTCTCCAAAAAGTTTTTCAGTTATTCAAGTTCTCAAGGTGACTCCAATAAGCACGAACCTACTTCAGTATTGTAACTCCAGGCTGTCTTTTGGTTCTCTCCGTTATGTATCCTGTTGCTACTAGGGTGCCTATATTACTAATTATCTATCGAGGCACCCTAGTTGCTACTACGCCTCTCCAGATCCTTCCCGATGAAGTCCCATGCAAGTTCCTCAGTAATTATGATTCTCCATGGTATCCCTGTGAAACCTCAACTATATGCAAGTTTTTCCATACATCAAGTTGTTCTATAGTGACCTTAAAAAGCTTCAACTAAAAAAAATTTTGTAACTTAAGGACTTACTGATCGAAATTAACTGTAACTGTACTGTGACTTTATATTATATAATGAATGTGTCGTGCTACATTTGTCAACTTCTGTTTTTAATCCGTTCTGATGATGCCCAGACAATCTGGGCGAAAAGCTTCGACTAAATATATTTGTAAAATTTTTATAATGATTTCAATTAAAGTATAGTTTTTTAATGAAAATATTTACGTGTTTAAAATGTTATTTTTAACTAATTTATTTTACATTTGATATATATATATATATATATATATATATATATATATTCACATATATATTTAGTCATTATGATAAACATACATCGATATAGTTTTTAAAAAAAGGAGGAAGAAAAAAGCATGAATATACGAAATGCATATAACAACAATACAGTGATTGACATATGATCAAATACCGGAACTATGAAACTATTTGAATATAGTTATAGATAAAAACATGCATATAATTTTCAATACTTAATAGATATGCCTACATGGAAAGGGTGAATAACCTCAGAAAATAACTCTAATAAATAAGATGGAAAATAGTTACATTTAAATAAATGAATATATAAAGCCTCAGAAAAGATGAATGACTTCAAAAATACGCTTCACTGCATATCTCGAACAGCTGTCACAGAAACATTTATGAATAAATGGCTATCTGAAATGCAGAGTTAAGGTTCTGAGAACAGATATATTTCAAGAAAATTTTATATGAATGTAAAATTCAGATGGTGCAATGAAGGAAAAATGAAGAATTTCACAAAAAGAAAATATCGAAATGTCAGTACGAACAATTAGATAATTTTGCGAAGAAAATTCAACCTTTTTTTATTTTTAGATGCTTATTTAAAAGTATGAAATTAAATTCCTAATACGTATAATCATTGTATTTATTTATTTATTTATGCTAATTGTATTAGTTTATTTTTTTTTTTTTTTTTTTTTTTTGTAATATTTAGAATATCTTTGTATCTTCAGTTTCACAATATCTAAAATAATATAATTAATATATTTTTCTCAAAATTGTATTTAATGTCAATACATTATGGTTCACATTAAAAACTATCTACATTAGAATGCCTTGAAAATATATTTCGTTATCTGTAAATGGTCATTAAAATTATTCTCTCTCTCTCTCTCTCTCTCTCTCTCTCTCTCTATATATATATATATATATATATATATATATAGAGAGAGAGAGAGAGAGAGAGAGAGAGAGAGAGGGAGAGAGAGAAACAATACTCTAACAGTTTCTTTTCTCTCAAACTGTGACTTTGATTAGTTTACATTCCTAAAACATTTCATAAATATTACCTGAAACAAAATCTGAGTTCATAATCAAATTACTGAAGTTTATTAAGACGCATGAAAAATTTCGTTATGCAAGTTATAGTAGTTTACGGTGTCTAGAAAAGTGGTGTTAAATCACTTTTTTTTTTTTTTTTTTTTTTTTTAAATTTTTGGTAAAAAATACAGCTTATTATTTAATGAGTTTACTCTATACTCTTACTCTATACACAACATTCATGTATGACAACTGGTACACTGCCTACTACGTTAACGAGAAAATCAAAGAGTACATATATATATATATATATATATATATATACCCAGGGCGCGAAATTTCCGCTCGCCAGCTCGCCATTGGCGAGTGGAAATTTTACTATGGCAAGTAAACTTTCGGTCTGAATGTAGTTAGAATTCTTACAGTATACGGTGCTACAAAAAAAAATCGATTTAAAAACGTAAAATCATGATAATCTTAGGTAAGGTTACCAGAAATCTTTTTTCTTAAGAGGAAAGTCTTCTTTTTCAACAATCTGCTCTCTTAAACGAAAAAAATATTACAGGACTAAAAAGTCTTCCTTTTTATGCTTTTCGTCCTCTGTCCTCTTTTTCAAATGAAAAGGATTTTGTCTTTAATTTCAAAAATTTCTCAAAACTGAGAAGCTCAATCGGTTGTTTTCTATATCGAATGGTGAACACTGACTTTTTCCTGCGTTAGGTTCGCAAAAGGACAACTTTCTAATAAACTTGCCAAAGCATATTATGGTTTATGTCTATTCAGATTCTTCGAATCACAAAGAAATAAAGGTATTACCTATATTTGTACGGATCTTTGATCCAGAACACGGAATCCGTATTACGCGGTGGGTTGACATGTGTTCTCACTTTTGCATGAATAATATTCTTCATAAAAATAGGCCCACCAGTGACCGAGAGGTTCTGTCCTCGAAGCTGGTAAACGTGAGGCGCTGGGTTCGATACCCGGTCACGCTCTTTGGATTAGCCGTTAGGAGTTTTCCATGTTTTTCTCCGAAACTAGCGTAAATATTGGCTAGGACCTTTTAGAAAGACCCCACGGAGAACTCTCCTACTCAGGTCTAGAGTCCTAGTGCAGACAATTGGTCTTAATGATAACACTACCACCACCTCACAAAAATATGCAAATGTTAGTTGAATTCATTTTATGTCCTCCAGGCAAAAACGCTCCCACAAAGCGACTGCTTTTTTCAATGAAGAAAATGTAGACATGTGCAAAAAATCCCCTTTATATATTAAAACCCGAATAAACTACTACGTCAGAAACGCCGAAGAAAAGTAATTGCGATGCAAACAGCTGTTTCACTAGCCTTAAGCGTACCGTCTTCAGTGCAAAAATAATTCTGAATCTGGAGAAGTGTCACCCACCTAATCAAAAAATGACTGCTTTCTATATTTTTGTAAACCGTTCCCTTAATATTTGTTCAAATCCTATTTTATTAAATTCTGAAATTAAATGCCTGAAAGTCATTGCAATTGACAGAGGTTAGGACCCTTCCATTATAGACAAAGCTATCCAAAAATTACAACTCCCTCGTATTTCGTCTGCTAAATCAGTCTCTTCTAATATCAGTATTGTTTTACGCTATTTTTCTAAATCCAGTCAAACCATAGCTAAAATTCTCAAACAATATGATTTTAAAATAATATTTTTGTCTTCCAATAAACTCACCTTTTCTCAGTTAAAAGATCCCACTGATATGCATAATTCTTGGGGCATTTATAGTATTTCCTGTCAGTGTGGTTTATCATATATTGGCCAAACTAAACGCAGTCTTAAATTTCGTCTAAAAGAACATATGAATTACGTCCGCAAACAAGAAACCAATAAATCATAATTTTAAATTTAATTCAGCCAAAAGAATTCGCAGACCTAAATCCATTCATGAACTCGATTTCTTTGTAGCTTTTCATATTTATAAAAATTTTAAAAACCTTGTAAATTGTGATTTCGCTGTTCCCTATTTGTCTGATTGTTGGAAATTTTACATTCTGTCCACATTTTCTTAATTTTTCTACTTTTTACACAGCTGCACATTCCTAAATTCCTATTGGCCACACTCCCCACCTTTTTCGTAATCCTATTGGTTGAACTAAATTCGGTCCCTCTCCTATATATACGTGCACTTCTCCAGATTCAGAATTCTTTTTGCACTGAAGACGGTACGCTTAAGGCTACTGAAACAGCTGTTTGCATCTCAATTATTTTTCTTTGGCGTTTTTGACGTAGTAGTTTATTCGGGTTTTAATATTCCAACGCCAAGTCTCCTGTTATTACATCTTTATATACCTACTTTAAAAACTTATTAATTTTAAGAATTTATTAATTTAAAAACTTAAAAATTTAAACTTATTAATTTTAAGACTAATTTAGGTTATACTTGTGAGAACTTTTATAAAATGTTGATAAAGAATGACTGTTCCTTAAAACAAATCGTTTCATCTGCCGAATATTATTTTTTTCATTTGCCTATTTTACGTTTTCTTTTATGATTATGATTTTAATAAAAAAAATGTCTACCAACTTTTTTTTATGTAACTGCATGAAAGTACCACAAAAAAAAAAAAAAAAAAACGTTTTTGTCTATAGAAATAAAAATAATAATTAATTAAAAAAAAAAAAAAAAACCTTTAAGTCCAGAGACACTTAAATTAGGGATTTTTCTTCTTGTATCCGTATATTATTAATTTAACTTAAGGTGTACGGAGATAATCATCATTTGAGATAAGAATGTTTCCACCATTTGTGTGAAGTAGCTTTTGATTCTGATTTTATAATTATTTTCATTCAATTTTGTGTCCTCTAAAATGACCTCATTTGAAAAATTGAATGCCTTCTATTTTCTTATAAAATAAAAGAGATTGCGTAATTTCTCCCTTTTTTTCAATAAAAATTTCTGGTCAACTTATATGTAAAATATAGAGTAAGTTAATCATATTTTGTGGCGAGTAACTTTTATTTTCTGCGAGTGTAATCTAAGTTGAAATTTCGGGCCCTATACCTAATATCTCTCTCTATATAATTATAAAGTTAAACAATTGGCTTTTTTATAGTCATAAAATGTTTATACTAACTTATTTTATAAAATTAAATAAAAATTCATAGATATTTTAAAATCGACTATTTTTTCAATTATGTTAAACTTAAAAAATTTAAAATTTCGAAAATTCAATCATTTTTATAATTTTTTTAACAAAACAAAAGTAGATTCACTAATTATTAATTCATTTAGTAGCTATCTATTACATAAATATGTATGATAAGTTTAAAAAGTATTCGTAAAGAAGATTTTTGAAAACCTTACAGATAATGTCATAAAAGCACTTTTCCGAAAATAAGCGTTAGAGTTTGTAAGGGCAATAAAGTTTGACCCAACAGCAGGTATAAAACTGCTCATGACTTTAGAAACAAAGTTTACAGTTGCATAAATGAAGCATCGAAATGTTCAAAATAGTTCATAAATCAATACTTTTTTAATGGTTGTTTTGAAGGTGAAATCCTTATAGACTCCTTAATTCACATAAATATTATTTTAGTATGGAATTTTTAAAACTCGAAATATGATTATATTGCACTTGTATAATCTTGAAAAAATTATTTCCATATAATGTAAAAGAAATGCGATAATGTTCCATAACTTTTGAGTTCCCCACCATACTATAGGTATGGGGAACTTAGGTAATCGTGGAAATTTTCGACCTCGGTTTTTTGACTTTTTTACACGTTTTCAGGTGTTAGTAAACCGAAAATGACAAAACTTGTATGGTGTACGTCTGTAGGACGTCTGTTAGTTCGTTAGTCCGTTAGTGAGTTTGTTAGACTGTGTACATGAAATCTCAAGAACAAATAGTCGCAGAGAAGTCACATCAGTTTTAAAATATTACTTTTGACACTCGTAAGAACCTTATTCCTTTGCAACATTCGAATTAAAAAACTTCGTAAGTTATTATAAATTTACGATTTTCTTAACATGGGAAAATAATGCAAACTTTCACTAAAACGTCCATTAAGTAGAAAATTTTTACTGTAAAGATGTCAGGACAGTTTTTAAATATC
Organism: Salticus scenicus; assembly: GCA_963930645.1. Lineage (NCBI taxonomy): Eukaryota > Metazoa > Arthropoda > Arachnida > Araneae > Salticidae > Salticus > Salticus scenicus. The sequence continues at coordinate 204,538,450 of OZ005654.1, forward strand.
AGTTTTGAATTCGGAATGAACATCATTAACTATAAACATGCTACTTTGAAAGTTTCGCAAGTTATTTGGAATTTAGGAATTTCTTAACGTGGCAGAATAGGGCAAAATTTCACATAAACGTCAATTTTTAGGGATATTTTCATCGTAAAGATGTCAGACCACTTTCTAAATATTATTTAGGATACTGGCATGAATATTATTGACTATGAATTTTCCAATATAAAAATTCCGTAAGTTATTGGAAAATTACGAATTTCTTAACATGGCAGAATAGGGCAAAATTTCCCATAAACGTCAATCTTGGGGGATATTTTCATCGTAAAGATGTCAAAGCACTTTTGAAATATTATTTAGAATACTAGCATGAATATCATATACTATGCTTTTTCCAATTTAAAATATTTGTAAGTTATTTGGAATTTACGATTTACATAACGTGGCAGAACATCTCAAAATTGGGCATAAACGTCCATTTTGAGGATCATAAATATATCAGACAACTTCAAAATAACATTTATGACACTTGTTTGAACATGATTGACTACAAATATGCTAATAGGAAAATTTCGTAAGTTATTCGTAATTTAAGATTTTATCAACATAGCAAAGTTGCAAATTTTTCATATAAATAGGAATTTTCAGGATTATTGCATTCGAAATAGTAGCATGAAAACTAAACAACGGAATTGACCCTGATAAAGTAAATTAATAGATTAGAATAAAATAAACAAGTCCTTCCGGCTTATTCGGAAGGGTAGGTTGATTTATCTTTCCTTATCAAGTAGCCGTCATTTTGTTTCAAAATGGCGGCTACAAATTATTTACGAATTAGTAGAAATATTGATGTAGGCTATCTACATATTGAGTTGTAAGCAAATCGGTTCATAAATACCTTTTTATGTGAATTTAAAATTTACAAGTGGCTGGCGCTTGGAAACAAGATGGTGGGTCAAGTTGACAAATGTATCAAATGCATTTGTGAGATAAGACTACTGTACAAATATAGTTGGAATTAATTCAGAATCTCAAAAGTCATCGTGTTGAAAAATTAAGTGGCTGCCACTTGGATCAAAATGGCAGAGAAAGTTGCTCAGTGAACTAATTAATCTAAGATATTGTTGCAAATTTGAAAAAATTCAATTTTTTTTTTTTTTTTTTTTTTTTTTTTAGAAATTCTTTTAAAGAGGCTTAGTATTATAAGTTGATTAAATGTTAATTTTCTGCATTTCTAGTTTTAACGTTAAAATAGCCTAATTTTTCCTTAAAAACGCATTAAAAAGCTCCAATATACCAGGTAATGGATTTGGCGCCAAATTTCGCGACTTTTCCACTTGGCGACTTTTGGCGAGAAAATCCATAGTTCATTAATAAACTTCATTGAGACACTTATATAATGTATGTATACATAAAAATTCAAACGAATTCGGAATACGCTTTTTACAATTTGAATTTGAAATTTTCATGTGGTCTCCACTTGAAAACTAAATGATGGAGCAACTTGGTGAAGAAACTCATCCAAGATGCAGTAGAACCTCGATTATCCGAAATAATTGGGAGCGAACTTACTTCGGATAATCGAAGTTTTCGGATAATCGAGAATTCATCAATAATCATCTAAAATATTTATCTGCACTTGTAGTTTGGAAAGGATGGCTTGCATACAAAAGGAATGTGGAAAAAAAAAAAAAAACTTTAAAAATACATGTTTGTTAACAGAAAATTCTGGATAATAGTAGAAAGTGAAAAAAAAAATGTGAAGAAGAAACCGACTTCGGTTAACGGAGAGTTTCGGTTAATCGAGGTGAGTTTCGGTTAATCGAGGTTCGGATAATCGAGGTTCTACCGTATTCATAACACAAGTTAAGACACTGTCCAAATTTGGTTCGATTTGCAGTATTATTTCGGAAGTTATCGTGATTTTAAATTTTCAAGTGGTAGCCTGATTTCAAGTGGCCCCGCTTAACTTAAGATATCCGCCACTTTATTAAAATGGCGGATACGTTCATTAATAAACTTCATTGAGACACTTATAAAGTCTATGTATACATCAAAATTCAAACAAATTCAGAATACGCTTTTCACAATTTGAATTTGAAAATATCAAGTGGTCTCAACTTGAAAACAAAATGGTGGAGCAACTTGTTTAAGAAACTCATCCAAGATATCCATAACACAAGTTAAGGAGGCTGTCCAAATTTCGTTCGATTTGGAGTATTATTTCGGAAGTTATCGTGATTTTAAATTTTCAAGTGGCAGCCTGATTTCAAGTGGCCCCACATAAGATATCCGCCGCTTTATTAAAAATGGGAGATAAATTTCATTAATTAATTTCATTGAGTCCATTATGTAGTCTAGATTTACATAAAAATTCAAGCAAATCTTGCTTTAAATACGCTTTTTACAATGTGGGTTAGAAATATTTAAGTGACCGCCACTTGAAAACAAAACGTCGGAGCAACTTGGTTAAAGAACTTATCCAAGAAACTCATCCAAGATATTTATAACACAAGTTAAGACACTGTCCAAATTTGGTTCGATTTGGAGTATTATTTCGAAGTTATCGGTATTTTAAAATTTCAAGTGGTAGCCTGATTTCAAGTGGTTCTGCTTAACTTAAGATATCCGCCACTTTATTAAAAATGGCGGATACGTTCATTAATAAACTTCATTGTGACACTTATGTAGTCTATGTATATATCAAAATTCAAACAACTTCGGAATACGCTTTTGCAATTTGAATTTGGAAATTTCAAGTGGTCTCCACTTGAAAACAAAATGATGGAGCAACTTGGTTAAGGAACTTATCCAAGATATTCATAACACAAGTTAAGACGCTGTCCGAATTTGGTTCGATTTGGAGTATTATTTCGGAAGTTATCGTGATTTTAAATTTTCAAGTGGTAGCCTGATTTCAAGTGGCCCCACTTAACTTAAGATATCTGCCACTTTATTAAAAATGGCAGATAAATTTCATTAATAAAGTTCATTTAGAACTTTATGTAGTCTAGATTTACATAAAAATTCAAGCAAATCTTGCTTTAAATACGCTTTTTACAATGTGGATTAGAAATATTTAAGTGACCGCCACTTGAAAACAAAACGTCGGAGCAACTTGGTTAACGAACTCATTCAAGATATTTATAAGATCAATTCACTGTCCGAATTTGGTTTGATTTGGAGTATTATTTCGGGAGTTATCGTGATGACAAAATTTTCATTATATATATATATATATATATAGATAGATAGATAGATAGATAGATAAACGAAGTGATTGCAATAGGTCGATTTCTAAAGAAATCAACCTAATATATCGAATTGAACAGTGGGTAGCCTATTAGGCGGGGATTTCATTCTGTCACCGTGTCAAGCTTTAGTGAAATTCATTTTTTTTTTAACATGATTATAATATGTCTCGCACTAGATATTTATGAGAACATAAATAAGATGGGGAACTGAACAGAGTCCACCTATGCCAACTAGTTTTCTAACATTATACATAATTATAAGTGCTCTTTTAACTCAATTTCATGTACAATTTATTAATTTCTAAATACATACATGTATTCACAGTTATTTTGTATGCGTTTATAATATAAAAAAATAGAGATGCAAATAAAGACCTACAGATGAATTCCATACTAGACATAAATGTAATTATAAAAGAGGCACCATAGTCTAATATGTAATTAAAAATAAAAAAATGCATTATAAAGTATCAAAAGACGTTAATGTAACAAAAGTGTTTATAATAATATTAAGAAATGATGGAAGAGTAAAGCACTGTAAATATGTACTTCATCTTTTTAAATTTGATATCATATATAACTATTTTTGAACAAGAATGATTGTTTTTGCTTTTTTTGTATTTATATTTGTATCATGAAACCATAAGAAAATTAAATATATACAAAGATACACAATAATTATATTAAGAGTGCAGAAAAAAATTAATGGTTCAAATAGCCTTTGTATGATTAAAGAATGAGAAATGTTCAGACAAATAATATGGAAATAATTTTTATACGTGTTTTGCATTATAATATTTTAAAGTATTCTAGATTTTACTGCACATCTTTGTGAATTATAAACACACATGGTTAATAATTATAAACACAACATTGTAATTACCACTTTTTTTTAAGTGCATACATTTCTGTGTTATTTAAAATTTGTTAAAAAAAAAAAAAAAAAAAAAAATCTTGAGATTAATTTTATTTAATTGATTTACAAACTTCACTTACGGATGCCAAATAATTTTAATTTACCAAAATGAATGACTGATTACTATTTTCATGAATCAAGAATTAATCGACTATAGTGAGCGACAACTGCAGTGTTTTTGAACACTTTTATGTCAGTTACAGTCAAATCTTTCGGGGAATTAAATTTGAGATAAAATGTCAGACTTGATCCCTTTAAGAGGAATGGAAAAATCGAATGCCCAAGAGAAACGAATGTACTTAATTGCATGTAGTTGATTGAGGACAAACTAATCCTTTTAAAGGTTAATGCTGTCTTGAAATAACTTCTATTGTTGAGACGAACGAAATAGGCTCTTAAATATTACTGGAGCTATTACTGTCACTGCTCGAAAACATATAAACTTTAAGTTGTACAAAGAATTTTTCTTTTTTTTAATTTTATCAGTAAATAGACTAGTGGATCTGCAGATCAGGAGCCTCAACGTCATTTGCATCGCATTATTCAGCAGATCATTTTGATTTATACTTTATTATATAATAATGTATATTGACTCATTTCACATACTACAGAAACAGAAACGCTTCTGAAGGGGACTGCCACCACCTCAACCCCCGCTGTATCTCTCTTTCTATAGCTATCTGCATATATATTGTTACAAAATTGTAAATAATTGTGTTTATTTTCGTATAAATTCTTTCAAAGAGGCTTAGTAAGTTGATAAAGTGCTAATTTTGTCCAATTCTAGTCATTTTAGCGTTGAAATAGCCTTATTTTCCCTTAAAAACGCATTAAAAAGCCCCAATAAGGCAGGTAATGGATTTGGCGCCAAATTTGGCGACTTTTTCCCACCTTGGCGATTTTTTTGGCGACCTTGGTGAGAAAATCCTTATATGGGATATACCAAATATGGAAGCTGTAAGTTGATTGGTTGACCACTTTCTAGAGTTTTCTCGAAAAATCTGGGTTCCATGGAACAGTATATAAGAAGCGCTCTCTCGCCAAGGCAGTCAGTTCAGTTCAGATCTCAGCCAGGTTCGTTAGTGCTTGCATTGCTCTTAAGCCTCTTTGAGAGAGACTTGCTTCAAGTGTTATTGCTATACAGTTTGTACTGTGGATTTGCTATTGACAGCTGTTGTTTAAGCTGTGGTTACTGCTTGAATTGAAGCTGATAATTGGTTTATTGACCTGTATTTTTCTGGAACTTTCTGTGAATAAATTACTGAATTTTTGTACGTTTGGCCTTTCATTCTCACACAACTCACGAACCCCCAAGTACGCAACATTTCTGGTGTCAGAAGCGGGATTGTCTGTGAATGGTTATAACTAGAGCTATGGAGGAACAGATGAAGAAACTTCTAGAAAGCTTAGCTACCCAGATGAATGAAATGAAGGAAGGACAAAGAGAGATGAAAGAAAGTATGGAAGCATCGCAAAGAGAGATGAAAGATAGCCTGAGTCACGAGATGAATGAAATGAAAGCCGGACAGAAAGAATTGAAAGACAGCTTGACTGAAGAAATGAAGGAAATGAAAGACACTATGGGTGAAGTTCAGGAAGAAATTAAATCTAATCAAGATGACATGAAGGGAGAGCTTTCAACGGTGAAAGAATCAATCGAAAGTAAATTATCGGATATGGGAAGCAGAATAGATGGAATAGAAGAGAAAGTTTTGAAAATAGAAGGAAGTTTTGAAGAGAAAGCTATGAAGATAGAAGAAAATGTTATGAAGGTTGAAGAGAAAGCTATGAAGATAGAAGAAAATGTTATGAAGGTTGAAGAGAAAGCTATGAAGATAGAAGAAAATGTTATGAAGGTTGAAGAGAGTGTTACGAAAATAGAACGGAGTTTCGAGGAGAAAGTTAAAGAAAACTTTGATCAAGAGCTGAAAGGAAGGTTTTCAGAGATAGAAGGTAAACTGAAGAGAATAGAAGAAGATCTGGAGAGAAAAGTGGAAGAAAAGTTAGAATCCCTTCCCCAGGAAACTGAAAAGAAAGAGAGAAGAATCCAGAATCAGGAATTTATTAAGCTTCCCACCTACGACGGCAGTTCCTCGTGGCATGTATATAAAACGCAGTTTTCCATCGTAGCTGAAGCTAACGGCTGGGACTCTACCGCCAAGTCAGTCCACTTAGCAGCAGCATTACGGGGAGATGCAGCCGAGATACTGAGAAATGTTACTAAAGAAGAAAGGAACGACTTCGAGGCCTTGACTAGAGCACTGGAGCTACGGTTCGGAGAGAAGTGTTCTAAGGACTATAGTCGCCTCCAGCTAAAGTCCCGTTACCAGAAAACGGGCGAAAGTTTGCAAGAGCTGGCAGCGGACATTCAGAGATTGTCACACCTAGCATTCTCAGACTGTCAAGCTGACACTCGAAACGACTTAGCACTTCAGTACTTTATCGATGCTGTTCGGGATCCAGAAATTCAAAAAGCGCTGAGATTCTCCAACATCAGAGACGTAGAATCAGCTTTAGACTATGCACTTAGGATAGAGGCAGCCCAACAAGCCTCCCGGAAAGACCGCCATACCATAAGAGCAGTCTCTTTAAACGATACGCCTGCTGGTGAAAATGAAATGAAGAGAAGTATCGAAGAGATCTTAAAGAGATTGCGCAGCCTGGAGAATAACAAGGAAATAAGGGACCGGAAGATAAAGTGCTGGGGCTGTGGAGGGGATGGTCACGTGAAGAGGAACTGCCCTGTACGACCAATTATAGGAAATCACCCGTCTTCACCATCACTACAGGGAAACTAAGAGGAGGCCATCTCGCGGGGCGGAGGTTGCCTAAAATTAAAGAGCCCCAATTTACAGTATTTCATGTTTCATCGATGAGTGGCGGTGATAATGGACTTCACGTCTATGGCCAAGTTAACAACACCACCTGCCGGATGATTCTGGACACGGGAGCCAACGTGACCATCATTAGAGTGGATTTGGCTCAAGAACTAAAAGAGAAGATCATCTGGACGCCGCCCTGTGTTAAACTCCAGACTGTGACCGGAGACGAAATCAAAATATATGGGAAAATAAACTTGACCATCACTTTTGGGAATGCCAGTTACCATCATATGGCATATGTGGCGGATATAAGAGATCCTTTAATCATTGGAGTTGATTTCCTGAGAAAATTTAACTTTCAATTGGACTTCAAGAATAATGAACTGCATTCGAGTTCGGAAGACATCGCTGTGTTCAACACTGAAAATCAAGACATTCAGACAATTTGCCAGATAACAGCCAAGTCTGAAATCTCCATCCCTCCACACACAGAGAAAATAGTTTCAGGAACACCTCCCACAAAGCAATACTTCCGCTATGGACTGATTGAATACCCGGATACAGGCAATAGCCCAAGAGGAGTTCTGGTAGTTTCATCTCTAGTTGATCTCTCAAAGAGTACTATTCCTGTGAGAGTCGCAAACGTCAGCGATAAGGTCCGAACAGTGAAGAAGGATGAGGTATTAGCAACCTGAACTCCTGTTACATGCATCAACCGCCCCACGCAATCAACCGAATCCAAGTCTTCTGAACAATTAATAACGGAATTACTCAAGAATGCAGAGTTAGAAAAGGAACAGAGATGTGCTGCGGAGAAGGTACTCCAAGAATTTAAAGACCTTTTTTCTCGAACACCTGAAGACGTCGGGAGAACGAACATCACCCAGCACAGAATTGATACAGGAAATCATCCTCCAATCAAACAACATCCAAGAAGACTTCCATTTGCTAAACAGGAAGAGGTCACTGAACTTCTAAAGGAAATGCAGCAAAATGACGTCATCGAGCCATCAACGAGTCCTTGGGCCTCTCCCATAGTACTGGTGCGAAAAAAGGATGGTTCAACAAGATTTTGTGTGGATTATCGTCGTTTGAATGACATCACGAAGAAAGACAGTTACCCTCTTCCCAGAATTGACGACACATTAGACACACTTGCTGGCAATAATTGGTTCTCCACGTTGGATCTGAAGAGCGGTTACTGGCAAGTAGAATTGCATCCTGATGATCGTCAAAAGACTGCATTCACCACGGGACAAGGACTGTGGCAATTTAAAGTTATGCCGTTCGGATTATGTAATGCTCCTGCCACCTTTGAACGCCTGATGGAGACAGTGCTAAAAGGACTTTCCTATGAAGCCTGTCTGGTGTATTTGGATGATATTATCATTGTGGGGCGCACCTTTGAAGACCATCTACGAAACATCCGAAAGGTGCTAGAGAAACTCAGAATGGCTAACCTCAAATTGAATCCAGGCAAGTGTAACTTGTTCCGTCGTGAAGTGAGCTACCTCGGCCATATCATCTCTGCCGAAGGTGTGAGAACTGATCCTGAGAAGATCTCTGCAGTCGAGAACTAGAGTCGCCCTGAAAATATACACCAACTACGAAGTTTCCTGGGGTTATGCACTTACTACAGGAAGTTTGTCAAGGGTTTCTCAAATATTGCCAGACCACTCCACAAGCTGACGGAAGCCAAGCAGAAGTTCCTGTGGACAGATGAATGTGAAAATGGCTTTAACATCATCGCCTGTCTTGGCGTATCCACAGCCCGACAGACAGTTCATACTTGATACAGATGCCAGCCATGAGAGTGTCGGTGCTGTTCTGTCGCAGGAAATTGATGGTCAAGAACACGTCATTGCCTATTGGAGTAAATGCCTGCCTAAACCAGAGCGAAATTACTGTACCACCAGGAAAGAGCTACTCGCTATCGTAAAAGCCATAGAACATTTCCATCATTACCTCTATGACAGAAGATTCCTGCTCCGGACTGACCATGCATCTTTAACGTGGTTGCTCCAGTTCAAGAACCCGGAAGGACAGATTGCCAGGTGGATAGAACGCCTCCAGGAATATGACTTTGAGATACGTCATCGTAAAGGGACTCTACATGGTAATGCAGATGCCTTGTCACGGAAGCCCTGCTCGGAAAGCTGCTAGTACTGCTCTAGAGCCGAACAGAAATACCTGCCGATAAATCCGGTTGCCGGCCAAGTCACTGTCTCAACACCATCAGATCAAGATCCCGATCCATGGAATGACGAAGAACTTAGACAAGCCCAGTTGGAAGATCCTGACGTAAAGCCAATATTACAGCTGAAGGAGACGACCAGCAACAGACCTACCTGGCAGGACATTTCCAGATTTAGTCCCATTACGAAAAGTTATTGGGCACTTTGGGACTCTCTTCATATCAGAAACGGCGTATTATACAGAAAGTCGGAATCTCATGATGGGAAAAGCATCAGATGGCAGATTTTATTACCAAGATCGAAAATTCCAGCTGTTTTAGAACAACTGCATAGTAGCTCTACCTGAGGCCATTTTGGGGTAATGAAGACTCTGCAGAAAGTTCGGGAACGCTTCTACTGGTGCAAGGCAAAGGAGGATGTGGAGAAATGGTGTAAATCCTTTGATGCTTGTGCGGCACGTAAAGGCCCGCAGAAACGAAGTCGAGGAAGACTGCAACGGTATAACGTGGGAGCACCATTTGAACGGATTGCAATCGACATCTTGGGTCCTTTGCCACGGAGCTCCCGTGGAAATAAATACATCCTCGTCGTGATGGACTATTTCACCAAGTGGCCTGAGGCATATCCCATTCTCAATCAAGAGGCATGCACAGTCGCAGAGGTCCTAGTGCAGCAATGGGTGTCAAGGTACGGCACGCCCCTACAACTTCATACCGACCAAGGTAGGAACTTTACCTCTGATGTTTTCAAAGGACTGTGTCAACTACTCGGCATAGACAAAACCCGGACAACACCCTTACATCCCCAGTCGGACGGCATGGTCGAGAGGTTCAATCGTACCATCCTGAATAACCTCTCTCTTCTAGTATCAAGGAACCACAAGATTGGGACTTGAAGTTGCCATTGTTCCTGTTGGCTTATCGAAGTGCTGTCCATGAAACCACCGGCTATACTCCAGCCCAGATGCTCTTTGGACGTGAACTTCGTCTCCCATGTGATCTCCTGTTTGGTTGTCCACCCGATGCGCCTTCATCGCCCGAGGAGTACATCCAAGATCTCCAGGCACGATTTGAGGACGTACACAACTTTGCTCGGGAGCGGATTAACATGGCAACGGAGAAAATGAAGACAAGGTACGATCTAAAGGCTACACAATATGAGTTCCAGGAAGGAGAGAAGGTCTGGTTGTGGAATCCTGTTCGACGCAAAGGACTCTCTCCCAAGTTACAGTGCAACTGGGACGGACCATACACAGTCTTAAAAAGGCTGAATGATGTAGTGGTGCGGATCACTAAAACACCTTCATCAAAACCGAAGGTGGTGCACTATAATAGGCTAGCCAAGTACCACAAGTAACGGTAATATTAAAATTAAAAATGTAAATACTGGTAAAATTTGCGCATGCGTAATGTAAATATTTGTCTATAGATACTTGTACATATTTGTGAATTTTGTAAATATTTCTCACTTGATTTTTGTTTCTATTTTGTCGTTATATGTAACTTAGTTTTGTATTTGAGATTGTGTAAATTTGGTTAGTTTCGCCTCTTAACCAAGGGTTGCACTGCCCGGGACGTGCAGTCCTTGGGAGGGGGGCAGTGTTACAAAATTGTAAATAATTGTGTTTATTTTCGTATAAATTCTTTCAAAGAGGCTTAGTAAGTTGATAAAGTGCTAATTTTGTCCATTTCTAGTCATTTTAGCGTTGAAATAGCCTTATTTTCCCTTAAAAACGCATTAAAAAGCCCCAATAAGGCAGGTAATGGATTTGGCGCCAAATTTGGCGACTTTTTCCCACCTTGGCGATTTTTTTGGCGCCCTTGGTGAGAAAATCCTTATATGGGATATACCAAATATGGAAGCTGTAAGTTGATTGGTTGACCACTTTCTAGAGTTTTCTCGAAAAATCTGGGTTCCATGGAACAGTATATAAGAAGCGCTCTCTCGCCAAGGCAGTCAGTTCAGTTCAGATCTCAGCCAGCTTCGCTAGTGCTTGCATTGCTCTTAAGCCTCTTTGAGAGAGACTTGCTTCAAGTGTTATTGCTATACAGTTTGTACTGTGGATTTGCTATTGACAGCTGTTGTTTAAGCTGTGGTTACTGCTTGAATTGAAGCTGATAATTGGTTTATTGACCTGTATTTTTCTGGAACTTTCTGTGAATAAATTACTGAATTTTTGTACGTTTGGCCTTTCATTCTCAGACAACTCACGAACCCCCAAGTACGCAACAATATATATATGCATTCATATGTATTTCTAATAAGTAATATTCTTGTATTAATTCCCTATAATTCCTAAATACTTGTACTGAATTTCATGTAAAATGATTGCTTAACATATTGGAATTGTTTTGTGTAACCCTGTAAACTAACTACCAATTCTATGCCCACAATTTTCCACAGAAAAAAAACGCTTTTAAAATTCTAATAAAATTTCGTTCTATTAAATGGGGTATAACCCTGTTCAAATAAACTTTTAAGAAATACCAACTATAGACCGTAAAAGTACGGGATTCTTTTATGTATTCTGCAACAGTAGCGACAGTCATTATAAACACAAAAATAAATAAATATATATATATATATATATATATAATTATAGTAATAATAAATAAATAAATAAATAAATATAAATATAAATATATAAATAAATAAATGAACCTAATTAATTATAGCTCATTACTATTTCAACCTAATTTGACATTATTTGGATGATTACAAAATGTCATCGGAATTCTTTGGTGTGGTCCCGTAAATAAATTATTTAGTCTGTTCATACCCTTTTTTCTTTAGAGTAAGCATACTTTTAAGCTTCTTTATAATGTATGTTAATTCCATTATTTTGAATGCAGCATAAACGGGTTAAAATGCGCTGAAATAAATATTTGTCCATAGCCTCTAATGTCGTGAAATTCTTTCGTGTGTCTCTGTAAATGAACCATAAACATTGTATACGCCAGTAAAAACTATTTTACTTATTCTGCGCTTTTCATGAATAATTTCGAAATTTGACATAATTTGGACGATTTCATAATATGGTCGGACCACTTTTGTAAGAGCCTGTATATTAATTAGGAAACCTAAGTGCATATATTTTCTGCAGAAAACATGAAATTAAATATCTCAGTAGTGTATGTTAAATTCTTTCTGTTGAATGCAGTATGACCGTGTTAAAATGCGTTTATATTATGCCTGTCAGCCATAATAATAAGAAAAACTTTATTGTATCCCTGTACACGAATAATAAACAATAAAGACACCAAAAATTATACAGCTGTTTCTGTATAGCGCTTGAACATGTGCACCAATCTGCAAGTCAGTTGGAGGTTTTTTGCGGCCGGTATAGCAATACATACAAATTCTGTCCACAGGCCGTAATGATAAGAAAAACTTTGGAGTGTCCTTGTACACAATCCATAAACAATATAGGCATAAAAAATATACAGTTATTTCTATACAAAGCCTGAACGTGTGTACCAACTTGTAAATCAATAGGAGGATTTTTGCAGCCGCTATTGAGGTACATACAATTTCTGTTCGTAGGCAATAATGATAAGAAAAACTTTGGTACGTCCCTGTAAACGAATTACAAATGGAATACACACCCAAAACTAAACAGCTAATTCCGTGTAGCTCATGAACATGTGTACAAATTGCAAGTCAATAGCGTGATTTTTGTAGCCTATATCGCGAGACGGAACAGACACACAAACAGACGGAACCCAAAATCTTTTTGTGTATCCACATGGTAGCTTCCACTGACGTCTCAGCAATAAACGTCTTTCAAGGCATATTATTGATATTCCATGTGTAATTAAGTGAGATTTTAATAATTTTACCCCTCTTTAAAGTCTTTCAACAATAATAAAATAATAATAATAATAATAAAATAAATAAATAAACTTCGGTCTGTCTGTCCTTTTACCTCTCTGTGTGCGCTCGCATTTTCTTAAATATGTTTAGGATGAAAACTTTGAAACTGATGTATGTTGTTCAGGTTCATATGTACCATGCTTTCTATTGAAAATTAAGTACCACTAGTTTGTGTATAAGGAAATGTCATATAACTTATATATATTATGGTGTATAATATATACTTCTTTAATCATAATTTTTAATATCTTTATGCTGCGTAAATCATAAATTCAAAATATATTATTGAAATATCCAAACTCTTGTTCACTATTATTTCGAGTTATAGTTGACTAATGACTTTTTGATGCAACCAAAAAACTGCATAGTATATTTTAACTGTTTCTTATAAATTTTCACACGTTGAAACAAAAAAAAAAAAAAGTTCCATCGCATCAATTTTTTTTTGCAAAACGCATATTCTTAGTTCTATTTTGTGTAAAAACTTGAAATTTGGCATTCTATTGCTAATTGAAGAAAACAATCTTATTTCTTAAAATCATTAATTATTTTTTATTTTAAAACAATTTTTATTTAAGTAAATCCCTCTCCTCCTAACCACCCAAAAAATACAAAGTTGAAAATAGTAGGGATGTGAGAGAGGCGGCAGTACATGGAATGAAAGTGCAAGTGTAGATGGAGGGGCGTCACAAAAATAAGGAACGGTTTTATGGGCAAAAAATAGGGAACACAGAATGTTAAACATATAATAATAATAATATAAAAAGCTTAAGAATTAATACACTTAATTAATTACAATGAAAATGCATCAAATTATTAATGTAGTAAGTATTTTGCAATGTTATTCCACGTTCGCAAGGAAACTTAATACATGCATATTATCATATAATTAATGTTGAAATACCTACTAAACTGCATTCTGTGGAATTAATTGATAGCCTTAAAATAATTAAACTCTTTCATTATTTTTAATGGAAAATTAATTAAAATTTTCATAACTATTTGCATTTTTCAACTTTTCACGGTATTTTGAAATACTTTAGCCCAAGGGATTTCTATAAAATTAGTTTATTCTGTTTAATGATGTTTTGGGATAATTTTGATGCAAGCTTTGCATTAATATGCATATTCCATATTATCAGAAGGATAGCAACAATAGTACCGAAAATTATTTCACCATTAATATTTGTGCTACATTTTTTATTACAATCAGTTAAGTGTATTAATTTTATTAATTTTACAAAAGGTGAAACAAGCCGTAAACTGTATATCTTTAACAAGAATTTAAAATATTGTGGATATAATTAAAGCAAAGCAATTTTTTTTTCTTATTCTAAAATATTTTAAAACGTATAATGCAACGTAAGAATTAGGAATTATAATAAAAATGCTTCATCAAAGAGAAAGAAGAAGTTAAAAAGTTAGTTTACCAGATTAACGGCAAGAATTGATCGTCCTTCCTTTGTAATCTAATCGATAGTTTCGGTATTGGATTCAGTTTTTAATCAATTCCAGATTTCTTTATTTTTACTGTGAGAAAATCATTTATATTTTATTCTAAAAAAATAGAAATACAAAATACGTTCTTAATGTAATTTAGCATTTCTGCAACGAGAAAAACAAAGTGGGGGAAATAGCGAATTACATCTGAAAGAAGAAATAAGGCATTTGATAAACATAAAGGAAGTACAAATGTAATTAGTCTGTTTTTGGAAGCAAATTCAGAAAAACTGTGGAAATGCTACAGAAAAACTTAATGTGGTTTTAATAGAAAGTAAATTTTATAATTTAATTATCGTGTTGTTCTGAATAACTACTTTATCAAATCCTTTGAAGATTGATTTTTATGTTTTTCCTAACTATTTTCTGTAAAGAAGGGTTCTTTTCTTTTCTATTCTATTTTCTTCTATTTTCTTTTATTATCCAATTTTTCTTTCTTTCTTTCTTTCTATTTTTTTTTTTTTTGTATAAAATTTGCTAAATTTTCTTTATACATTATTCAAATAAAGTTTTTTTTTTAATGCTATAATTCCCTGCGTTTCAGGAGACATCTTTCAGTCTGCAATTACTAGTTATGTTTAAAAAATAATTATTAAACTTAGATAATAATTTCGATAAACGTACCGACTCGAAAATCATTTGTTAATGTAATCGAAATTTACTAAAAGCTCTAGGAAGACTGAGAAAAATTACAAGTTTTCATGAAATGTATTTAAATTCTTCCAATTACTTCATGTACTAAACTTGTATTGTAAAATTTAAAGAAATAGTATACAGATTTTTACCAAATAGTTCATTGAGAAAAGAATATAACAGCTTACATCTTGAACGAATAAGTAGTCATTTTATAAATTCAAAAATAAGAAATATAGATTTCTGAGCTATGTGCATAAAATAAAAAAACTGAATGCACGAAATGATCGAGAATTTGTTGTTTATACTTTTCTAGATGATAAAATAATATTATAAATATCATGAATTCTTTGTAAGAAATTCTGGTTTGATTTCCTAGAATTGCAACATAAATTCGAATTATAGTTTTCAAAACTTGCCTCTTGTGTTCACATTTATTTGCAGAAAATTTTAAATAGGTTTTTATCACGATATTATAGGAAAACCTCTAGCATTCTAATAGGGGTTTCTCTAACTCGACAGCAAAGGGAACTAGAATTTATCAGGATGACATGGAACTTTTACTACCGCCACAATTTATTTTCTAGATGTTATCAACAGTTTTTTTTTTTTTTTTTTTTTTTTTTTTTTTTTTTTCAGTATTGTAGTATTTTACCATATTTTTTATTAACTTCGATTTTTTTTTTTTTTTTTTTTTTTTTTGATTGTTTGTTTGTTCAGTACAAATCTTGCAATCGACTTTTAATTAACTTCCCGACTAGCTAGACATTTGAAACTTTCAGAACACGGTGATAATATAATTTTAATACTTTTAGTCAACTGTTTCAGATTCCTACTGCCTTCGGCAGCGTTTATATGATTCGACAGAAAATTTATTTAGCTAACTTCCCGACTAGCTAGACATTTTAAACTTTCAGAATAGTTCAGATCACGGTGAAAATGCATTTCTTTAATACTTTTAACCGACTGTTTCGGGTTCCTGTTGCCTTCGGCAGCGTTTATATGATTCAACAGAAAATTTATTTAACTAATTTCCCGACTAGCTAGACATTGGAGACTTTTAGGATGGCTCAGAACATGGTAACAATACATTTTTTTTTATACTTTTAGTCAACTGTTTCAGGTCCCTACTGCCTTCGGCAGCGTTTATATGATTCAACAGAAAATTTATTTAACTAATTTCCCGACTAGCTAGACATTTGAAACTTTTAGGATAGCTCAGAACACGGAGATAATACATTTTTTTAATACTTTTAGTCAACTTTTCAGGTCACTACTGCCTTCGGCAGCGTTTATATGATTCAACAGAAAATTTATTTAACTAATTTCCCGAAAACTTTCAGAATAGTTCAGAACACGGTGAAAACGCATTTTTAAAATATTTTTAACCAACTGCTTTGGGACTCGGCTGCCTTCGGCAGCGTTACCAGTACAAAGCTTGCAATCGATTTTTAACTAACTTCCCGGCAAGCTAGCCATTTGAAACTTTTATAATAGCTCAAAACACGATAGTAATGATTTTTTTCAGATACTTTCAGCTGATTGTTCCAGGTTCCCGGTTTTCCATTTTCACCAAAATTTGGACAATTCATCTGTACACGAGACTTGTTTCGATTCTAAAGTTTCATAGTTCTATCTTTATTAGATTCCGAGATATAATAAACAGAAGATTCCCCCCCCCCCCCCACACACACACACACACGCACACTGAGCTACTGCCCAAAACGACTTCTTTGGATTCAGGGGAACTTAAAACGTGTAAATCAAGGGGAATCTCGATATTGAATTTTCAGACCGAATACAATACTTCCATTACCTACGGTAGCAGGGTAATGGAAGTAAAAATAAGAAAATATTTTCTGATATATATGATAAACGTAACCATTTTAAATTTAAAGCTAATATAACTGCACATTTTAAATCGTGTCTTCCTTTATATGTTTTAAGAAGCATAATACTCAACCATCTATTTATAATAAAAATGGGAAAATGTGTTCATCAAAATTTAAAAATAAAAATATGAACAAAACTGTTTATGATACAATAAATTCTGACTCTCTCAATAAATTTATTTATTCACTAAGTTATCCGTAGGATTATGGTTTTTCTTAAATAAGAAAATATTTATATATAGAGAAAAAAAATCTGGAGTGACTCCACTCGACTTTCCGAACATTGAGTAACTAACAGTTTTGTAGATAAAATAAAGAAAGAGGTGTTGCTAAACAAACAAAAAAGAGAAAACCATAACAGAGTGTTTGAATATTTTTCTCCATATATCACACGAGGTTTTATTTAACGCTACTGAACTTTGAGCCCTTAGATCATAAGGATAAAGAATTTTTCGTTGTGTCCCTGTAAAAATCTCTAAATGCTAGATTCACCAAAATGCTTATAGTTAGTGCAACAGTGATTTATAATATTCATACAAATTTTCAGCTCAATTGAATAAGGCATTTAGATGCTATCGCTGGTCTCATGGGCCATAAAGATAAAGAATTTTTCTTTGTGTCCCTGTAAAAAAACTGTAAGTGCTAGATTCACCAAAATCTATACAGTTGGTTCAAATGTGACCTATAACATATTTACAAATTCTTTGCTGAGATTAATAAGGCGTTTAGACGCTATCACACTTTTAAAAATTTGGCAAAGAATTTTTCTTTGTGTCCCTGTAAAAAAACTGTAAGTGCTAGATTCACCAAAATCTATACAGTTGGTTCAAATGTGACCTATAACATATGTACAAATTCTTTGCTGAGATTAATAAGGCGTTTAGACGCTATCACACTTTTAAGAATTTGGCAAAGAATTTTTCTTTGTGTCCCTGTAAAAAAACTGTAAGTGCTAGATTCACCAAAATCTATACAGTTGGTTCAAATGTGACCTATAACATATGTACAAATTCTTTGCTGAGATTAATAAGGCGTTTAGACGCTATCACACTTTTAAAAATTTGGCAAAGAATTTTTCTTTGTGTCCCTGTAAAAAAACTATAAGTGCTAGATTCTCCAAAATCTATACAGATTGAGTATCTGTGACCTATAATATGTGTATAAAGTTTTTGCTCAATTGAATAAGGCGTTTAGATGCTATCGCACTTTTAAGATTTTGGTCCCTTGGCCATAATGATAAAGAATTTTTCTTTGTGTCCCTGTAAAAAAACTATAAGTGCTACATTCACCAAAATCTATAGGGTTCGTACTATGGTGACTTACAATATGCGTACCAACTTTCAGCTTATTCGAACAAAGCGTTTAGACGCTAGCGTGTTCACTTACAGACATACACACATACATACACACATACATACACACATACATACACACATACATACACACATACATACACACACACATACATATATCATCGTAAAAATAGTGAAAACGGACTCGTTGGACCTCGAAACGTATAGAAACATCAAAATCTCGAATTCGGATTTTTGACATGATTACAATACTTTCCTCACTATAGTGTTCGGAAAGTAATAAAAAATAATAATAAAAATTAAATTAAAACGTGGAGGATGGATTGGCACATAGTTGTCAACTTAGCACCTTTTGGCTATCGGAAAATTTTAATAGAAATATTTATTCTATTTAATCAGCAAACTGTAACAGTTTTTACAGATTAAGTAAAAAAAAAATTGTTATTAACATTTTTCAGTAGCCCAAAGGTGCTAAGTCGGCAATTACGGATGGACAGATGTTTGGTAAAGGAGGTAAGTTGGTGTTGATTGACTTAGTTGGTTGGGAGGGTTATTGAACTTAATAATACTAATAATAAAAAAACTTCATTTCAATTATATATTAATTTTAGATCTCATGTAATTGATACAACAAATTTGTTTGTATTTAAGTGTATTATAATAATTTTAATATTAATTATGAATACTATTATGCAACATTTATGGATTAATAAACTTTTTAAGCTTTAAAATGGGGGTTATAAATGCAATTGATACGTAACTAAGTTTAAACTAACATCACCGTTATTCTATTTAAATAAGTAAATAAATAAAAATAAGGTTATTAATGAATTTGTTTAAGGTAATAGTTCAATTATTATACTTAATTAAAATTCATTCTAATGATTCAAATAATATGGAATGTTGTCTACCATAATTGTTCCTATCCTTAAAATTGCTCAACCTCTAGATATTCCCAAATCTCATTTTAAACCTAAAAACCAATTTCATTACCTTACACTCATAAGAATACTATGTTAATTAATTAAATCTTTTGTGGTTTTCTCATTAAGTTTAAATTTTTTCTTGCTTTTTTTTTTTTTTTTTTTTTTTTTTTTTTTTGAGTAATTATTATCTTCATTTTAACCTTTTACTTTCTTTCCATATGGCCTTGTACAGAATTTGGGGAAAGTTGGGCACCAGACAGACTAGTTTAACCCTCCAACCAGTCTTAAGCCGTGGTGACCTTTGTTCCTTCTTGTTCGTCTAATTAATATATATATAAATATATTCGGTTATACTTTGATCATATTCACCATATATGATCTTATCTGCCAAAGTTTCGTTTCAGAAATAATTCATATTAACTTTTTATTGACTTATTAACTTTTGCCTTGTATAGGCTGCATTCCCATATGTGGTTGTTTGTTCATTAATTCCTGTCTACCATTCTGGTGTTTAATCATTGTAGTGATAAATTATTATTATCGCATATACACATACATTATTCATATATATATATTGTATATATATATATACAGGAAGAGAAATTAAGTGATTGCAAATGGTCGATTTCTAAAGAAATTAAGTTAAAAATGATTTCAGATTTGCACATTCACACAAATTTTGTCCTATACTACCAGAAAAGGATTGAAACTATTGGCTACGTTACCAAAAACCATTCAGCACCAACTCATGCCAAGATCTAACCAAATATAATGAGATACATAGTTTCTTCCCTTGTCTCGTAATATACAGAGTTACAAAATCATGATGTGTTAAGATTAAGACCAATGACTTCAGTAGGATCCTAGGCCTGAGAGGGAGTGTCCTCCGTGTGGGGTCTTTCTAAGGAGTCCTAGCCCGTATTTATGCAAGTTTCGGAGAAAACTACGGAAAACTCCGAACGGCTAGGCCGACGAGCGCAACCTGAACAATATCTTGAACATACAAACACAGAAACTGATGCACATACTAACGCTTATATAGACAGATATTTTCTAAAAATGGTCAAATCGGTTCCGAACATGTCAAAACTTGTAAATCCATTGAAACCGGAGGTCGAAATTTTTCAGAAATCCAAAACTTTTTTCTTATATATATATATAAGAACGAAAATTTGTATATATTTATTTAAATGATTTGAAAAAAATTGGATAATGTGCATCTCAAAGTGTTTATATAATAAATAATGCTCTTTTAATAAATGTTGAAAAAAGAAACAGAATTTTTACCAGAATTAAAAATATAACTTTTATTGTAACGCTTTAATTTAGTTTTTGGCATTTAATCAAAATAAAAAACTGAAGAAGAAAAAGATTTGTTAAATACATATCCCATCTTATCCATGTGCGGAGCTCGAAGCGCCTAGCCTACGTCTTTATCCACCTTTCCAAAGGATTTGCGTGTATTACATCGGTCATTTTATCAATGGGTGGGAGAAAAATGATAGTTTAATGGCAAATTTCCAAAGAAGAAAATTATAAACGCATAGATAATGGATTCTTTTTTCTTGAAAGTGAATCATTTTATACAAAAATGATGTCAAAAGCTGATCTTTTAGGTCATTCGGTCATTCTGGAATATTTGCATTACGTAAGTGAATGACATATTCAAAAATAGGAAATTACGAAGGATTTAATTCTTAATTTATTTTAAGTAAAATAATTTTGAAATTGATTATCGCGAATGTCCCTTGGTGACAGATTTATCATTCCATTTACCAAACATATTTAAGGCGAAATATTTGTATGAAAAATTTCGTCTAACTTGCACAAAAGTTTTGATGGGCTGTTTTGAAAATACCGTAGAAGTGAGAAAGCTAGGCATGCACCGGATAAATGCATTGTAAAACGTGCAAGATTGAAGATCTATTCAAATTACAGTACTCAAAAAAAAAAAAAGGTTTTATAAATATGTTTTTATAATTTCCTTTTTTAAGCTTTTCTAAAATTTGTTTTTCGTTTCGGAAAATAAAAATTCAGTTTTGCATGAAAACGCGGAATATATATTTTTTTTAATATATATTTTTTCATTTTATATAAAGAATGAAAGGAAATAAACTACCACTTTAATAGGAAATATACTGATTATGTATTTCTTAATTATCACATTTAACTCTTATTTGAAAAAAAAAAAAAAGTTATATGGATTGTAATATGTTAAAGTTACTAATGAAATGAAAACACTTTTGGTTTTGTTAAAAATGAAAGATCCTGTTAAAACATACAAATTCATTACTTCGACGAAATTCAACCGTTTAAGAACTCTCCCGAGTAATATAAACTTTTGTCTTAACACTTCATTAATTGAATAATGGTCTACAAGCTAGGGTTCTCCTATTTTTGTACAGAAATTTTAGACTTCAAAAATCGTTGGTATCCATAGATATCTGTTTAAAATGTTATTTTATAAAAATTCTGGTATCCAAATTTCGCTTTAGGGGAACCTTGCTAATAACTAACATATTCTCTTTTACGAGAAAAGTAAAACAAATTCTGAAGGTCTACCACTTGTTATCCAACCTGCTTCTACTATACTACCGAACCAAGGCGAAAAAATTAATAACAAATCCTTTTCCATAAATTTTGATTGGATAATAACATTATCATAATCAGGGTAGTTTTGACATCATATACACTGTTTTCATTAAAAGAAACGTTAATTAAGAATAACTAAATGTAGTTAAATTCATTTACCAAAAATCAATAAAATGTATTTTCTGAAAATAAACCTTGCTAAAAATAAATTAAAGATTGTGCCTCTTGTTCATGTATGTTAAAATAAATTATTCTCGCCAAATATTATGCCAAATGTAATTTTGTTAGCTACTTTAACTGAATATTTTAAAATGTATATTCATCGAAAAATATACGAAAGGAAACCATAACTTGAAATGTGATCTGTTTCAGTTCAGTTTTGTCACCTTATAATCATTTTTCTGCATACTAGGGCTAATTTTACTCTATGCTTCCGACTAAAGTCGATTCCGAATCACTCAGAACATCGATACCTAGACTGGAACTCGAACACATCAATTGAGATACAAAATGCTGAACATTCAGCGACCATTTGGGCATTTGAAACGTAGAACTAAATAAAAAAATTGGCTTATTTTTCTCTTTTAATATTATTTCTAAATAATGCGTGCTAAATGTTTGTTTTTTGATTAAAAGCATTAGGAAATAATGTTTTGAGAATTTCCTTTAATTTCTCTCCTAATGTTAATGTGAAACAGCATTCAAAAGTTTATTTTATTTATTTATTTATTTCATTCGATAGATTTATTAGATTAATTCACTTATTTCATTCAACTTAAAAAAAAAATAGAAAAAAATAAAAAAATAGAAAGAATAGAAAAGAAAAGAAAAGAAAAGAAAAGAAAAAGAAAAGTAATGTACGCTTTAACACACACACACACAAAAAAAAAAAAGTTTTATGACTTACTTTCTCAGATGAAACTCTAAAAAATATTGTTTTTAAAAAATTGTCTTCTCCAGAGAGAAAAAAAAATGAAATTCAAATACCTTTCAAAATACTCTTCTTAGAAAATATGTTAAATAATCATAGAATATTGCATTTTGAGTTCCTTTTACATAGACGTGTTCAAAATGCATTGTAATATTATATTGATATTACATGAATACTTTGTGTACAGTATTGAAAATCAATTTGCATTTCTTTTCTTTAAAAAAAAAAACAAAAAAAAAATCCTTATCTTATACTATTAAGTGAGCAATATTTGTATATATATATGTATATTTCACTGTTCTCGAAAACGGTAGCTCGGACAGTCACGTGATTCAACACAAAGATGCCCTCCGAAGTGTCACTGTGCACATCGAAGTCAGATTTTCGAATTTTTGATTAGTTTTCTTTTAATCAATAAAAATATGAAAGTAAAACTTCCCATTTCTATAATAACGCAGAATGGAGAATTTTAGGAGAGATTTGATTGGTTTATTTGATTTTCACTGATTTGAGAGTATTTTGCATTGAACTACAGCTACGTTATGAGGAATTACAAGAGATTTGATTGGTTTATTTGATTTTCATTGATCTGAGTGTATTTTACGTTGAACTAGAGCTATGTTTTGAGGAATTACAAGATATTTGATTGGTTTATTTGATTTTCATTGATTTGAGTGTATTTTACGTTGAACCAGAGCGACGTTTTGAGGAATTACGAGAGATTTGATTTTCATTGATTTGAGTGTATTTTACGTTGAACTAGAGCTACGTTTTGAGGAATTACGAGATTTGATTGGTTTATTTGATTTTCATTGATTTGAGGTACGGGTGTCCAGTGATCTTCTTTTAGGTTTTAACATGCTTGACAGTGATTGCTGCGAAAACGGGTTTCGTGCGTTTTCAGATACATGCAGAGCGAGATAGGGGTGTCCAGTGATGTCTTTTTAGTTTTAACATGTGTGATAGTGATTGCCGCCGAACCGAGTTTCGTGCGTTTTCAGATTCATGCACAGCGAGGTAGGGGTGTCCAGTGATGTTTTTTTTTGTTTTAACATGCGTGATAGGGATTGCCGCGGAACCGAGTTTCGTGGGTTTTCAGATTCATGCACAGCGCGGTAGGGGTGTCCAGTGATGTTTTTTGGTTTTAACATGCGTGGTAGTGATTGCCGCGGAACCGAGTTTCGAGTGTTCTGAGATTCATACACAGCAAGGTAGGGCATTCCAAAGATTTTTTTTTTTTTTTTTTTTTTTTTGGTTTTCATGTGCGTGAAGCGTATATAAGTGCGTTATAGTGATTGCTGTGAAAACGACTTACGTGCGTTCTCTGATTCGACAAATAGTGACATTTACTGTGCGAGTAACAGCTTCAACTGTTTCCAGAATATTCGAAGAATTAACATTTCTATTTGACTGTTTTCGAGAATATTCGTTTTAATAATAGTTTTGTTGCACAGCTTCAAGTTAAAAAAATGTTTGATAATGTCAAGAAAATCCCATACTAAAACTGTGAAGAAAATAGTCGGCAATCGAAAATATTTATTTAGACGTTTCAATTATTCAATTAAAAAGAAATCCTTTAAATATAGTGCCAGCGAAGCGGGCGAAGCCTACTAGAAATATATTACATGTTGTATTAACTCCCCACTGCAGCTTCTTTAATTCTCTGTTGATTAATTCAGTTTATTTTTTTTTTAGTCCTAAGTCCATTATAATACTATATTTATAACTGTATTGGCTTTATATTCGAAATTTTTTGAAAAAATGCCTGCTATAATATTATTATGATACTATTTATATTAAAAAAAAAAAAAAAAAACATTAAGAATAGCAAGTTTGAGTCTTATTTCTTATTTCTGTTTACAGAATAAGTATTGGTTATAATTTTTTCCATAATGCAATAGATTTACACTTACTTTCCTTTAGTGCAAGTCAACTGCAACAGCATTATTAAGTGAATTGTATGGGAATAATAATAAAATCGAATCGTATTATGTTTGTGGGAAAGGTGGTAAAACTATTATAATACACTGAAAATCGGGTATTAAGTTTGTACATTGCGCATGGGTATTACATTTTAGGTACTTAGTTTGAAGCTCACTTTGATAGCATTATGATATTGAAAGCGGACTTCGATGTTCACAAAATAAAATATTTAAATTCATAATTTCCCTTTGAGGAAAATAATTATAAAGTATTTCAAATCCCCTTAACTTTGCACTTCATTCTGATGTCTAATAACCTTATTTTACTAAACAGATATTACGTGCATGATATTTTTACTTCCATTACCCAACTACCACAGGTAATGAAAATATTGTATTTGGAAAAAAACTTTCGATAGCAAACTTTTACCAGATTTTCATGTTTTAAAATTCGAAAAAGTGTTTTTTTTTTTTTTTTTTTTTTTTTTTTTTTAAATTGATCTGTGTTGTCTGTGTGTGTGTGTATGTGCTTGGGGGCGGACGAGGAAGAAATATTTGGTTATCATATTTAACAAACTAAAGAAAATCTAATAATGAAACTTTACGCTTAATAAAGGTCCGGTGTACATTAACGGTGTACAGTCCGGTGTACAGTAATTTTGTTTCTTTTCATAAACATTAGAAAACCGAAAGTGGTACCATAAGTCCATATTTCAACAGCGGCTCTAATGCTTTTTAGCCATGTAAATCCTGCTTTAGCTGTCGTTCCGTTTGCTTAAGTTGATTTGCTCTACAAAATTCGAAATGTACCTTAAATTAGTAGGTCAATTTAAAAAGGATAAAAAAAAAAAGGCACTTTTTCTTCAGACTTGCCCTATCAACTCCTTTCAGAGGTTTTTTCTTTTTTTTTTTTTTTGCCTTAATGTATTTTAGGTGCAGGTATTAGGTTCTTTACTACAGAAAAATTGGTTATAATTTTTCACTTTTGGATTTTTAAAACTTTAAAATTTTAAAATAAATAAATAAATAAATAATTTTAAGAAAACATTGCATTTTTTTTTTCAATTGAAGTCAAAAATTATGCACAAGGAGTATTTTGAAATTTAAGGGTTATTTAATAATTTTAATGAATATCGTAACTAATTATAATGTGCATGTTAATTTTAATATGACATTTCTCATCTACAAATAACTATACGAAACTAATTTTTTTGCAGTAATAGATTCATAATTGTATTTTTTCCCCAAGTCTACCGTCGTTTTAAGCACGTTAAATTTTCTTCAAAACTTTTCAAATGTGAATATATATATATGTATAATTCAAAATTTTAATTTTTTTAGGAATTTTTTTTTTTTAATTTTCTAATCTGGCTAATTTTGAACTTTTTTTCTCGATTTCACATTCTTATTGTTCTATATATTCTGAACACATTTGTATATCACTTCGGGAATCCATTAATGAATTAGTTTATAAGAAATGTTTTTATACTTAAATGGTAAAATTTCACGTAAATTTCAAGTTTTTTTTTTTTTTTTTTTTAACTTAAAATTGTGTTTTTTAAGTCGTTTGTTTTAAAGACGCAAACTAAAATGAATACCTAAATTTTTTTTAAAGTTAAAAAGAAATTTTTAGCATTATTTTTATAGGATTTAGCCAAAAATTAAAATTAAATAACATCGAATATTTTATGACATAATATTATTGAATAAACTTTTTTGAGAGAAAAATATGTAAAGCAGTGGTTGCCAGTCAGTGGTCCGTGAATCACTAGTGATCCACTGAAAAATTTAAACTTAAGAATTTTCTGAATGAGAGAAAGAATAAATGAAATAATCTTTTGTCGCAAAAATTTTAAGTATCGAGTATAGTTATCGTTTTAAATTTCTGATCTGCATTCGATATTTAACTAGAAGTTGTTCTACGAATTATTTAAAAGTGTAAAATTTACGCCAAAAACACAATTTCCATGGAATTTAAATAATCTAACAATCAAGGCCATAGCCAAGGAAAAGGGGGTTGAGGGTTCAAACTACCTCAACAAATTTTAACGTTCGCCGAAAAGTTTTGAGTTATGCTTCATTTTTTAACACTCAACAGTACGTTTTAAAGTTTGAACCTTCTCCGAAAAAATTTTCTGGCTTCGGCCTTGCTAGAAATGTTATTTCCATCCTACTAAATTTAGTAAATACGGTTTTATTTATAAATAATTAAAGATAAAAAACTTTTTATAAACCATGTTTTTAAATTTTCTGTTGAATCATAGCTATAGAACTAACCACATTAGCACTTTATCAATGCGTATTGTTACGAAATTGTAAATAATTGTATTTATTTTTGTATAAATTCTGTCAAAGAGGCTTAGTAAGTTGACAAAATGCGAATTTTCTGCATTTCCAGCTCTTTTTCGCGTTAAAATAGCTTAATCTTCCCTTTAAAACGCATTAAAAAGCTCCAATAGGCAGGTAGAAAATCTTTAAAATGTTAATGACGTCAATTTTTGCCAGATGCATAATTTAACTTTTTACAATTTTTTAACGTTCACGTTTAACTAAATGTATTTATTTTTATTTCAAAAAAAAAAAAAAAAAATGAACTCGTAATTTTTTTTTTTTTTTTTTTTTTTTTTGGCAACAATTAAATTATAGCTAATATTTTAATGGTCATTTTTACTGCTATCCGCGATTGTAATGAAATGCTCGCCCTCTGGTGAGCAAAGGTGAAATTATCATACCACTGCATATCATCATATTATGCAATCGATTTTCCATGATGTAATGGCGGAGAAAGAACAATAATAAATACACGTGGCTATTATATTTACTAACAACTGCAGTTCAGAAAGCGCCATCTATCGATCATTACAAACGCGGATTAGGAGCTTATCCTTTTCATATTTTAATTAGTTAAAAGAAAACTATACGAAAATTTGAAAATCTGATTTCGAAGTATTGTGTTGTCACCGAGTTCTGAGCTACTGTGAAAGTCTGAAATGTCTAGCTAGTAGGGAAGTTAGTTAAAATTGATTGCAAGATTTGTACTGGACAAACAAACACACAAACAAACAAGAATAGAAGTTAATAAAAACATGGTAAAATATCAATTTATAACTGCTTGTAGTCGAGAGAATTTCTTATAATATGGAGCAATAAAAGATTGTTCACGTTCTTCCATTGTGCTTTATTACAGTCAAGCAACCTTTAGCATCATTCTTATATTATAAGTATGTACATTTTTCTTATTGTAAAATAAGCGTTCGTTATATTTTACATTAAATAGGTTTATCTCATATTTTTAAAACGGGCATTCTCGGGTCATTATTCAAGTAATGTGTGTCATTAATCAAGTACATTTCTTAATCAATAATAGTAGTAGCTCGAGGAATCATGAATTTAGTGGTCTGTGTGATTCGATTTTAAATTATAAATTTAGTAGGCCGTGAATGCAAAAATGTTGGCGACCACTTATTTAAACAGTATTTCAATACTTATTTGCAAAAAGCACTTTCCAGAATTATAATTTTTAAAATTTTATTTAATTGAACTTATTTTAGGATTAATTTTTTCAAAATATTAAAATATTTAATCCGTTGATATTTAGGTAATTTCAAAGTCCACTATCCCTTTAAACTTCATAACATCTATCATGATTTCCAGTGCAAAAGACAGTCGGTGAGAAATAACTGTTAATTTAATTCTTTTGTTACTAAATTATTAAAAATTAAATTAAAACTTTCAGAATTTTTGCTTGTCCTTTCTCATTAAATTTATTTCAGAGCATGAACGTGTACCAACCAAGATTATAATGGCGAAATTATTTCAGATTTGGAAATTTGGATTCGAAGATTTATCCCAGCTGGGAAGAAAGGTACATATAATCCTGGCATATTGCCAACTGGAACAGAGTGAAATGCAGATAGAATTTGCCTTAGCGAATAAAAATAAATCATAATACGAAGAAAATAATGTTTAATAAATTGCACATAAAAATGTAATTTAAATTCACGTTAGTGAATTCTTATTATATCACGAAATAAATAGTTTAAAATGCTTGGTTTTATCTTATGTTCTAAGATACGAAATTTAACATAAAGTAAAATTTAAATTTGTAGTAAGTTTCAAACTTGTCAACTTACCCTACATATCTAGTTAAACTTCTCATATTACTTTTTACTTTCTTCTATATTCAATAGAAGAAAGTATTGGATTTCTAAAAATTTTCGAACTCGGGTTTTTGATGGATTTACACGTTTTGAGAGCTGTAGAACACGATTTGGCCATTTTTGGAAAATGTCTGTCTGTCTGTCTGTCTGTGTGTGTGTGTGTGTGTGACAAAATTTTTTGGCAACTGTATCTCAGATTCTACGATATATAAATTGGTATATACATTTCATATACATTTCATACAACATGTACATTTCATATACATTTCATACATTTCATATACATGTCAATGCGTAGTTACGCATTGACATAAATTAGTGCCTATCAACTTTTGGTAAAAATTGTCCAACAGCTTGCGTTGCCATCCCGCTTTTTCTAAATTTTTAACATGGTTGTATAGGACAAAATTTTGTATAAATGTGCATAAAGAGAATTATTTTTTATGAGAATTATTTTTTAATAATCATTATGAAATTTAAAAGAATTATTTGTAATAGAAGTAGTCAACTCAGAAAAAAAAAAATGTGTATGTAGGAGCCTCACCTCCCCCCTTGGGGGTGAAGTCCCCCCCTCGAGGGGCGTAAATTTTCATGATGGGTATCTTTCAAAAGAGCCCGCCAATACCTTTAAAACGAATGGTTGAACCATCGATCTGCGACAATTTAAAATAAAGTTATCGATTTTTTTCATTTTTAACAACAACAACAACAAGATTTTTTTTTTTTTAATGTAATATTGAGAATAAAATTGACTTCTTTTGGATATTTAGTGTTACACTACTTCTCTACTATGAAAATCGTCATTATGGAAGATATTTTTTTTTAAATAATATTATAATAAATTATTTTTACTGGGTATTGCCATAGAAAATATAGAAGAAAGTCATGTGGTGGTCACAACATATTAGTTTAAAATAGAAACTTTCTTACATCTACTTTTTTGTTTGACTGCTGCATTTGAGAGGTACAATGCATTTTATTGTCCATTTGATAATGAAAGACGCAGCCTTTCGAAACATGCTAAGTATTAATTTTTGATGGTGTTATAAAGGAATTTTATACTTTCTACTGTGTTACTATACTAACTGTTTGGCTATTAAAAACATTACATTCTGTATAATTAATGTTACTCTCTTTTTACATTTAAAAATTTCATATCGGATTAAAAAAAGCAAGGATCGTTAATCTTCGATAATTAGTTTAATAAGAGGCTGATAGACTTGATGAGTAAGTAAAAGTTAGTGGAAGGGTGTTAAAGTTAGGGATTGCTCTTTATTTATGTTAAACGCACTAAAATATATTGTTAACATTTTAATTATTTCTTCTTGCGAAACTTTTATCGTTATTCCGATATGGCAGATAATCCGTGAAAACCTGAACAGGAATATTTAGGTATTCATCATATAATTTTAATTTTAAATGTTAAATTTATCCAGCATCACACATTTTTTTAAAATAAATATTACAAAGAAATGAAAAGGTAATCAAATTTTTTAATAATGGAATTGAATTGTTAGAAGTACAGTCAATTGGTTGACTTTATATTCACTCTTGGTTTTGGTAGTTTTATATATCAAATAATTTTAATCTTCATTTGCTGGAAAATATATGTTTTCAAACTACTATCTGTGAATAAAAAAAAAAACATAATGAAACAAAATAAGAAACTAATGTGAAAATATTTCAGAGTTAATATTTTAGTAGCATAAAATGATATAAAAATATCCAAACATCATGTAATTTTGTCAAGGTAATCTTTTTTTGAAAGCTTTTTTTTTTTTTTTTTTTTTTTTTGTTTGTTTGTTTGTTCTTTTTAAACCAGTAAAATCTTAAATATGATACATATAGAAGCAAAATGTGTGTGATAAAAGTGATATTGTCACATTAAGTAACTTTGTTATCAATTTAAAACGTTGAATTAATAAAGGCAATCTATTTGCCAATTTGAAAATAGTTTTCCTTAATCGTTTGTTCTTAAATCACATTGCTTCTATACTGGCAACGTTCTAAATTATTTCTCAATTTAAAATTGTCATTCTGCTATACCTTAGACAAAAAAAAAAAAAAAAAAAAAAAAAAAAAAAAAATACTAACAGAAAGAACACACCAATATTTACCGTCTTTGATATATATATATATATTTAAATACGTATTTTTACTATTAAATAAATATTTTAAAAAGGTTGTTTCTTTAATTTTTTTAAGCTTTTATTTCAAAGTAGTTTTCAGAACGGCCCTGTACCTGTAAATAATAGAGCAATTCATTTCTTTGTTACTATGTTCAAAATCCGTGATTTTTCTCTTTTTTAAGGTGCATTCAAATAAACAAATAAATTTATACTTTTTTTTTCCGCTAAACTTTCGCTTAACTTAACTTAATCATTTTAAATATAAAAAAGTTGCAATCCAAACGACTTTCAAATTATTTTGTGGTTTTATGTCGTTGCGAGTTAAGTCATACAAAGTTTCAAGAAATACATTTTAAAATTTCGATTAATTTTTATTTTATTTTATTTATTTATTTTTTCGATTCAAAATTTAATAAACGCTTAAAAATCATTTGTAATTTTTATTTACGCTCTATTTATTTGTAGAACTATTCTGGAGAACTTAAGCTGAGTATGCTAAGTGGTTAATCATACCCTCTTTGTCCATACGTCTTGGAGTTGACAGCTGAAATTATTATTATCTGTGTGTGGCTCTCTCTATTATTATTATTATTATTATTATTATTAAAAATGACTTATCGCAGTACTAGTATATGCCTCCGCCAAAAATAATGGAAAATTTCTTATACGTTCGAACGTTAAAGAAGATTATTGACATATTACGTTACAGACGATATAATATTACATTATACGTATAATACACGATATAATATTACATATTGTGTATTTCAATTTGATATCAAACATGGGGATTTCTATAACATTGTTCTCTATTAGTCTTGTGTTGTGCACACTGTGAAAGACACACCTGCGATAAGGCTGGTAAAGCCACTAGATGTTGGCGAACGAAGCGAATCGGGGGGAGAGGGGCTTCTGGGGCCATCGCGATGTATTAATTGTATGTATGAATTACAATTTTTATTCATATGTTAGTTTATTTTCATTTATCACAACTTCCTTTTTTACTTTCTTTGATTGGACCTGCTTTTATTTCATTGTCCTTTGCAGCACCGTATCAAAAAAAAAAAAAAAAAAAAAAAAAAAAAACTTTTCAAGGACCTTTTTGCTTTAAATAATTTTTTCGGATTTCATTGTATGCATGTATTGCAAACACGTATTGCAAGCATGTATTGCAAAGTGTCATATTAGATTGTTCAATTGTTCAATTCATTATACGACACCGAATCATATTCTAAAGGGTATTAAATTCAATAAATGAAATTTAAACCTAAGAACATGCGAGAAGTTTAAATAAATTTATCAATAGTTTTGAAGATAAAATAAAATTTGAACTGTGGAAAATAACGAGAGAAAATTTATATGCGTTATTTTGAAACAAAAATTCAATAAATTTATATGAAGAATTAAATTTATACTGGTTTAAAACTAAAAGTGTATTTTTAATGGGTTAAAAAAATATTTTTATTAAATTTATTCGTAAATATTAAAAGTATTTAATGTCACCTACATTTATTTAAAAAAGAAAAAGAAAAAGAAAAAAAAAAGATGAAGATGAAGAACAAGAAATGGCTTGAAGTACATTTCGAATTAAACAACTTGATATGTACTTCGAGACATTTCTAAACATTCGCTAATTGCCGAAACGTCAGCAAAGACTTTCCTTGTGAGACTCAAAACGTTTTTAGTGTCGGTCTGCCTATACCACGATAGCAGCCACAAAAATCCTCCAATTGAACTCCGGAAATCTCCGAACTTTCAAATTGCTAAACATATTTATGAGTCACACAGAATCAGCTGAATACTTTTGGATATGTATTCTGTTTGTAGTTCGTACACAGGGACTCACTAAAGTATTTCTCATCATTACGGCTTATGAACAGAATTTGTGTGTACCGGAATAGTGGCCGTAATAATCACCGGATTGGTTTGCAAATTGGTACACATATTCTTAAAGTCATACAGAATTAGCTGTATGACTCAAGAATATGCATTTTTGTGAGTCTATTGTTTATAGTTTGCGCACAGGCACATACTAAAGTATTTCTTATCATTACTGCCTGTGGACAGAATTTTGTTTAAGTACAAGTTAACGTAGTTATACATTTCATATAATTAAATTAACATATATTTTTAAGATGCTTTAAATGATGGTTTTTCTCTAAAAAAAAAAAAATAAAAAAAAAGATGTCATAGACTTAATAATTATCTTAAGAACCACACTAAAGAATTCGGATAACGTTATGCAATGATCCAAATGATGTCAAATTTGGTACAAACACAGAGTGGTTGTAATTAAAGTGACTCTATTCAGTCTCTCTAGAACCCGTTCTGCCTATCGCATTTTAATGAAATGCGGTACATATGTTATATGAAACATGGAGAAACGATTTCTGCAATAAAAAATCGTTGAAATTTTGACCTCCAGATGGAAAATCTATAAACAGAATTCCAGTCAGAGTCAGAAAACATTTTGCGTGCCTCTGTCATCATTAATCATACCCGTATAGAAGAGAGATCGAGCGTTACTGACAAAACTGACTTAACAGAGCTGTTTTATTGGCAGCAACATGCTATCTACCAAAAAGTATTTGAACACTTTCGAATTTAGAATTTTTGTAAAATAACTAGAAAAATTCTTTAGGAATTATCTTGAAACTTTGAGAGTATGAAGAACATGTTATACCTTATGGGATTTTGATGTTCTGTTATAGTTGTGTTAGTTTGCATTCAAGAAATATAACAACATTTAACCAAACATAAATTCATATTTACAATATTTACACTTTATACGAAACGAACATAGTATCCTGCAATACGCATTAAAAGCGATTCCAAACCTAAACCAATACATTAGAGTTCTCTTAATTTAAGTGCAGAGTTGAGTTGTTTTTAGTTCACTGTTAGTGTAGAGATCACATGCCACAACCTCATTCAGAGCTCGAAATTGACAGTGGTCGGTTGGTCCAGGACCACAAAAATATTCAACGGACCAACAAAATATAAATTCTAGCGGTCCACTAGGCCGATAAAGCTTTTCAATTTTTCTTCTTTCTTTCTTTCTTTTTTTTTCTTTGTATTTTTTACTTTTCTTTAAAATTGCCCGTAAATTTGTCACATAATAATATATTATAACAATAGCAAGTGTACTTTTTTATAATAGTCAATATCACCCATTCTCTGTAATTTTTCATATAATTTCACTTTCATGACCTTTTTTACTTTCCGAGCATACTGTGTGAGGAAAGTGTTGCACTCATAACAAAGATTTGACATTGAGATTTTGGAGTATCTATACGTTTTGAGGTTCCCTGAGTTCATTTTTAGTGTTTTTACGGTGATTTGTGTATATGTGTGTGTGTGTGTGAAGTGTTAAATTCAAGTTCATTGTTTGGTACATGTGTAAATTAACGTCGATAATATACAGAAATATTCAAATTTAGTTTAAGAAATTTCGGAGATGGGTTGGTTTAAATTCTCTTAACAATTTAAAATAAACTTTTAATTTTAATAACATCCATATATGTGTTATTAATTACAATATTCAAACGAGGGTTAAGGGTAGGTAACCCCTACACACTTAATTATTTATAAAAAAAGAACACTTTAATAATAATTTTTTTTTAAATAATTTCCTGCTATAATTTCTTGATTTTCTACTGAAAATCTTTTGCATTTCTTTCACCTTCAATAAACATTTTCTAAAAAGGATTATTTTTATATTATAAGTATGCAACTGCGAAATAAATTTTGCGGTATGAAATACTGAAGTTTGTTTTCTATGAAATAGCTTATTAGAATTTGGGTTTGATCTCATTGAAATTAGTTTAACAAATTAATAAAATGATTAAATTTACCCTTTAGGAAGTATTTATCGATTAATTTCATGAGTTAGTTAATAATAGAGCGATATTATATTTTATTTAAAAGTGAAATATATCATTTTCCGATATGTTTGTATTATTTCCTGCATCAACATAAACGATAAATGAATATTCTTCATCAAACCTTTAGATTATAAGCGTTCATTTAAATGTTACTTTAATTTATGGAGATAACGTGTGGTATTGGATTTTTAATTTAGCCCACTGATAAGAAAGTATCAAATACTTATATGAAATTTCGAAGACAAACTGATCAGTTAAATTAAATTATTAGTTTTATTTTGGAAGCATATCTCAATTGGTTTGATATATCTGATTATTTCTATTCAAATTTGCATAGAAAAATATTGCATAATTTAAAAAATCGCTAAGGATCTACTCATTACTTTTTCTATGGCAATATCACGTTTATAACTTAATTTATAGAAGTGTTAGCACATATATGACATTAAGTAATTAATGAGTAATTAAATAGCAAAGAGATTTAGATTTGTTAATTTAAGACTTAAAAATCGTGCATCACATTTTTTCTTTTCTTTTACTTTCTTTTATATTTAATAGAAGAAAGTATTGGATTCGTAAATATTTTCGAATTCCTTTACTTTCGATGGGTTTATACGTTTTTTACAGTTCTAGACTTTTTGGATACTTTTAGAAACCGTCTATCAGTTTGTGTGAGTGTGAGAGTAATTTTTATCAGTTCTAACTCTAGAAGTAATGTGCAGAATATCGTAAATAGTAATTGCACCTTGAAATAAATCGGTGCCTATCAACTTTTGTTGCAAATAGCCCTGAAAGTGACCCTCTATCTGGTTTTTCATAATTTTTAATGTGGATAGTATAGGAATAATTTTCTTTTGTGTATAGTATAGGAATAATTTTCTTTTGTGTATTTGTATATGGAAATGTAGAAGAAAGTTTTGTAATGAACACAATAATTAACTAATTGTTTATTTTATATTATTATTATTATTATTA
Source organism: Salticus scenicus (assembly GCA_963930645.1). Classification (NCBI taxonomy): domain Eukaryota; kingdom Metazoa; phylum Arthropoda; class Arachnida; order Araneae; family Salticidae; genus Salticus; species Salticus scenicus. The sequence goes on from OZ005654.1 coordinate 204,574,361, forward strand.
ATTCTTTTTCTTGAAGCAAATAAAAGATACATTTATTCGTTAAAACATACATGTCGTACAACCAAAAAACAAAATTTATTTCAAGAATGTAAAGGCTAGAAAAATCTTTAAAAAAAGGTTATTTGGATGAAGTTCCGTTTGAATGTTTTAATATCAATAGTATTTTTTAAGTTAACATTATAGATTTTTCTGTTTAATTTTCTTTCAGAAATTTACGCTATTATTTTAAATAAAATAAACAAATTTTTCAACTTTAAATCAACCAATTTCGGAATACTAAAATGAAGCTATTTAAATTTTATCAAATATATTTTATCGCATAATTCGATAAAAAAATCTTTTGCATTAGATGATAACAAGTGCTTCTTCTCCCCCCCCCCCCCCCCCAAATAAAATAAAATAAAATAATAATAATAATATATTATTTTCACAATTTAAATGTATGATAAAATTTATTAATAATTATTATATCACACAACTGTTTTATATATATATATATATATATATATATTTTTTTTTTTTTTTTTTTTTTAATTGAAGAAAAGGATTTAATCAGATAAATTCGTATTTTTACAATATTTATATATTAATGTAAGAACAGTAGTAGAGATTTAAATAAAATACATAAACCATATAAATTTCTGCAATAATAAAATTACATTATTAAAAACTTAAATGTCTTAAAATTAACTCAATATATGTTTTATCTCAAATATAAAAATTCAGGTACAAAATTCCCTGTTTACAATTGTGTGATATATTAGTATTCTTATAAATAAATAAATAAATAAAATAGATTTTTTTCTTTTTAAAATCTATTACTATACTGTATTTTTTATTTAAAATATTTGCTCTACATTGTATATGCACATATATAATTGTAAATTAAAAATTTAGTATTATAAATTCAAGTTTTAGTTCGATAAATCTTGAAATATACTTTGAAATTTATTGAATCATTTATAAAACTGAAAATACAGATTTTTCTGAAATCTGAAAAATACATTCTTTTTTAAATGTAGAAATATAGTTATTCATGAATAAGCAACCATCTTTCTATGCGAATGCAGTATAATGTACAAAGAAATGTTTGTCTTGATTTCTCACACTGTTTTTTTTTTTTTTTTTTTTTTTTTTTTTAATTCCAAAAGACAAAAACAAGATGTATAGGAATAAATTCATCTAATAATGTGGGGGGAAAAAAGATAAGATAAGAAACAGAATGTAACAACAAATGGACTCTTTAATATTTCCTCAGTCACTCTATTTCTCCAATAAGTTTTCGCCTTTGTAGGCGGACTTTACTTCACACTTAGAGAAAATGGAATGTAAATATTACATGAAACATTTCTTTTTCAAACAGAAAGATGTGTTTGTTTTCTACAGATGTTTCCATTAGTGTTGAAGATTTACTAAAAAAGACAGACTTATAATTTTGAACTTTCTCTCTCTCATCTTTCTCTCTCTTTTTCTTTTTTATGTTAAGATGAGCAAGAGTAGAGTAGTTCGAAATTTTTTTATTTAATTTTAGAATCAATTAATTAAACGATATGAAATTACTAAAATAAAATTTAAACACATTTACTTGTGATAGTGTATTCCAATAAATTTAAAACATTCATAATTTATTTATTTTTAAATATAGAATTAAAAATTTGTATATACTTTTAGCTGTAATAGCGAAACTGTAATAATAAAAATACAAAAACTGAGCACTGTTCTTTATTTAGAAGCCGCCTCCTTTACATGCGATAAAAATATGATATTTAAGCGTTTTTTTAATCAGCCCTGTCCAACCCAAAAATACTTGGCGGGCTGTATTTGAAATCTATTTAATTCAGGTGGGCCACATTCTATGAATCAATGAATATATATGTGAATCACATGTATACATACAATTTTTCTTGCGGTGAGCCGGTCAAGATTTGAAAGGAAATACATTAGTACTATATATATACATATATTCCATAAAATTATTGTAAAATTGTGAACAATTTATGATTATGTATCAATATTTATTATAGTATGAATGAATAATTGATCTCATCATATTTTTTATTAACAATAATCATCGCAATATATTTTTTTTTCTCTAACTACCATGACCAGTAAATATTTTAACTCCGAAAAGTCAGAACTAGTGCATTAAATTTTGATGTATTAACCCTAAATATGTCAAATTATAAATTTCGTGAATTTTCAAAATACAACAATCAAAATACAATTATCCACAAACAAAGAAACTTGATTTGGCTCATTAAGGCAAGCATAAAAATTCGGATGCAACTTTAATCAAAAGTAATTTTGTTCACATTGATTATTTACAAAAAATAATGTAACTGCGTAAAACTTTGTAATAATATTCGAAATATTTTTTTTTTAATCAGATTTCGTAAAAACGTTTTTATCATTTAGCGTTTACAATTATAATTCTAAGTCTCAAAATGTATTTTTAGTCGATAATAATGTATTTTTCGTTGATAAAAAAAAAAGATTAAGGAATAACGATAGTTATATTTGATCTTTAATATATATATATATATTTCTTTTTTAATCGTCAGGTTCGTGAAATATTTTTTTGCTGAATTTATGTAAAGAATTTGAAATATTTCATCATTGTCACTTATTGTTATGTAAATGTATTTTTAGTCGATAATAATGTATTTTTAGTTGAATAATAATAATAAAAAAAAAAAAAAAAAAAAAAAAGATTAAAGAATAACAATAGTTATATTTCTGTACTGATAAGTATAAAGGGTTTAAGTCCAAAAATGTCGATTTTGAGTTAAGTACATAGTTAGACTCAGAAAAAAATTCTCAATCGATTGGTATAAAGGATTTAAATCCATGTCATTTAGTCTTTGAGAAAATCGATTGGTAAAAAAAGGTTCAAATCAGAAATTTACCATTCATGTATGGTATAAAATATTTAATTCAGTTTTTTCCTATTTTTAAATGAATGTTGACAATCACTGAACGGTATAAAGGGTATAAATCAATATAATCCCTTTTCCCTAATCGATTCTTCTGATTTGTTTTTAGACAGTTCAATTTTATTTTTCGTTTCCTGAAAAATGAAGAATATGGACTTAAATCCTTTATACTTATCAGTACAGATTTATTCTTTAAACTTTTTTTTTTTTTTTTTTTTTTTTCTTTTTTTAATAATCTTTTTACAAAGTAGAGGGTTCGTGAAATATTTTTTTGCTGAATTTATGTAAAGAATTTGAAATATTTCTTCATTGTCACTTATTGTTTGCATCATAGTAATTTTTTGCCTCATAGTATTTTTTTTTTCTTTAGGTTAAAATCATATTATTCTTCGTGTATTCACTTTTCTGTTTCTTCTTCTTCTTCTTCTTTTTTTTCTTTTTTTTTTTTTCTTTTTTTTTTTTTTTTGTATGTAAATAAATTTTTATGAATTATACGTACAAACATAAAAATTGAATAAGCCTTTCATAAAATTATTTATCGATATTTTTATTATTCTAGTGAGACTCATAGTTTATAAATTAATAAATTATATTTTTTCAAAAAGTCAACTATGAAAGTAAAAGAAAAGTGAATACAAACAAGAAAAATCGAGATTTACTTTAACATTTGAAGGCGTGTGTGTCTTCACCTATCCGTAATGCTTCCTTAAAATCATTATTTAATCAGTTTTTTTTTTTTTTTTTTTCCCCTAAAATTGTTGAAATTTTTATTTATTTATTTTTTTTTTATCAAAGCTTACTTTTGAGAAAAATAAATTAAATAATTATTAGTTTAAAAATTATTACTTATGCTAAAGTTATTTAAAATTCGATCAATGGTATGATGACGAACACACCATCCAAATTTTATGTTTACTACGTGTTTATTTGTTTAAAATTTATGCATGCGCAAATGTAGTGAATGGAAGAACAGGATGTTCCTTTAATTTTAAACGTCAGCGTACTAATTAAACTTTTGTAACTGAACTTTAAATTTTGATCATTATTTATTTTTTTAAACTACTATTATTATATTAATCTGTATTTATACATTTTATAATACAGATTATGATTAGTGTGGCATACTTGAATAAATCAAATAAATTCATTTATTTATAAATATTATATTAAATTATCGAGGAAAACAACATATCATGGGAAATATTAATATTAATATGATACATTATTATTTTTTTTATTTCCTTTATTTCAGGTCATTGTAGTCTGGTCGATAGAGCGCTGAGCTCGTAATTAGAAGGTTGCGAGTTCGATATTCGAGTCGGCCGAAGACTGTCGTTAATGGTGACTGATGCACGTAAAAACCGTCGTGGCTCCAATGTCCTCTATGTTCGCAGCTCAAATTATAACTCTTGGGGCACTGAAGCGCGGAAACCATCCCCTCCGAGGAGAATCAAAATTATGGTGGCGTGTCTCCAGTTCACACTTAAGGTTGAATCCAAGAGCGTTGCCAAACACCCATTGTGTAGCAATAAATTGCTATTGAAAATGTTAAGCCTACCCAAAGAAAAAAATATTAGCAGTTAATTGAAAATCTGAAGAACCAGAAGTGGCTTTACTCGACTTTCCGAACATTTTGTAGAAATCAGACATTCAAACAAATTCGAAAGAACAAATAATTCAGTTAACAGAAAAAATAGTACAATATGGCGTTTGAATATTTCTCCTAAAGTTCTAATATTCGTATAACAGAACCCTATAAATTAGTGTAAATTTTTAACAAGCTATTTCTAGTAACGACCATTCTAAGGCAAAATGCTAAAAATTATGCCGGTTTAAGTCTCTTTTAAATAATTTAATAAATGTAACATAATCAACCATAATAGAATGTAAGTATATGCAAATGAATTCCTAATATCTGAAAAAGAATTACAAGTAATGCGCATATCAATTTCCATAATGTTCATACGTTGGCAAAGCAATGTAACATATACCAATTTTTCTTTTTTGAGTTTTAAACAATTTACGTTATTTAAATGAAATTAAATTAATCTGAGTTCATAAACCACAATGTATAAAAATTCTATTTCATATCACTGCGAAAATAAATAAATATAATATAATATAAATATAAATATAAAAATAAAAATTAAATTTTTACAATCATTCAAGTTTGTATAGTTACAGTCGGTAACAAAAGTGTCCGAACACTAGCAAAAATTCCTATGTAAAAAAAGTACGCTTCATACGGTTTTGTTAAATAAATCCTTGTCGAATCCTCTTCTTAGTCAGTGTAAGACATGATTCGATAAGTATTTATTAAGCAGAACCGTCTGAAGTGTACTTTTTTTACATAGGAATTTTTGCTAGTGTTCGGACACTTTTGTTACCGACTGTACTTGTAACCTGTAACATTCCAATCTAATTTTATCTTAATCGAAATTATTAATTTATATGCTATCACATTTCACAAAATTTGGTTCCGTAGATTGTAATGATAAAGAATTTTCTTTTGTGTATCTGTAAAAGAACTTCAAGTCTTACACTTATCAAAATCAATGTATGATGGTGACGATTGGTAAACATACCATACCTTTTAAATATTAATTTAGCCCAGTGCCCGAAATTTCAACTTAGATTACACTCGATGAAAAAAAAAAGTTACTTGCCACAAAATACGATTAACTTACTCTATTTTTTACGTATAAGGTGACCAGAAATTACACAATGTCTTTTATTTTATAAGAAAATAGAAGACATTCAATTTTGAAAAAGTCATTTTAGAGGATACAAAATTGAATGAAAATTATTATAAAAACCTATTCAAAAGCTACTTTATACAAGTGGTGGAAACACTTTTATTTCAAATTATGAATTTGGATCAGTACACCTTAATTTAAATTAATAATAAACGGATACGAGAGGAAAAATCCCTAATTTTTATAGGTGTCACTGAACAATATATATATTAAATATTAATTTTTGCTGTCGAAAAAAACTTTTTTTTTGTACTTTCATGCGCGAATCCAGTGCCTTACGTATACCAGCTTCGAAGACAGAATCTCTCGGTCACTAGTGGGCCTATTTTTATGAGGATTATTATTCATGCAAAAATGAGAACACACGTCAACCCACCGCGTATCAACCGGAGCACCACCTTCTTAATGATTCCATGACAATTTCAATAGTGATTTCATGTTCTGGATCAAAGAACAAATATAGGGAATACTTTTATTTTTTTACGATTCGAAGAATCTGAATAGACATAAATCATACTATACTTTGGCAAGTTTATTGGAAAGTTGTTCTTTTGCGAACCTAACGCAGAAAAAAGTTAGTGTTCACAGTTCGATACAGGCAACAGCCGATTGAGCTTCCCAGTTTTGCGACATTTTTAAAATTAAGGACTAAATCCTTTTCATTTGAAAAAGAAGACAGAGGACGAAAAACATAAAAAAGAGGATTTTTTAGTTTTATAATGTTTTTTTCGTTTAAGAGGACAGAGTGTTGTAAAAGAGGACTGTCCTCTTAAAAAGAGGATGCCTGATCACCTTACCTAAGATTAGCACGATTTTACGTTTCAAAGTCGATTTTTTTTTTTTTTTTTTTTTTTTTGGTAGCACCGTACACTATGAGAATTCCATCCACATTTAGACCGAAATTTTACTCGCCACAGCAAAATATCCAATATTTTTCCAAAACAGAGAAACTATTAAAGACCAGAATACTAAAAACCAATAAAAACATTTTTCCATAAAACTATTTTTTACTTTACTCTTAGAGTTAATTAAGAAGTGAGTAGATAATAAAAATGGGTTAATAAAAATATTTTTACTGCTGTCTGTTTTTCTTTACATTACAAAAACTTTTAATGTACAAATTAAAAAGGCTTAAAGAAAAGTTTTTTCTTTGCATAGTTAAATGTTAATAAATTTAAAAATTGATCTGTATCATATTTATACGTCCTATATGATTTTTTTTCCATGTTTGAAAAATAATTCAAGCGATGAAGGAGATTAGCTTTTTTTTTTCTTTTTTCACAATAACTCTTTCGATTTTTAGTAAAAGAACTAAAAGTTACTAATAGAGCAGAAATATTTTAATGGCTCGGATAATCTCTGTGAAAAAATTTTTAGCACCATAAAACCAAAGTTATAATGACGTATGTATGTGAAATGGTGTTAATAACAACGGTACAAAAAAATTCTCAAAAACACTTTACTGCTTCTCTATCAAATAAAAATTGACGAACCCCGTTAATAAAAATCATATTTTTTAAAGAATGTTTTTTTAGATGTTCATTTCTTAATACATTCGCTATTTTTTCGTTTTTAAAAGAAAGGAATTTAACTAAAAGTATAAAATATATTCAGCTAAACGTAAAAGTCACGTTCCTTAAAAAAAAAAAAAAAGGTTTAATATTAAAGAAAAATAAAATAATATTTGTTATTTCAAAACATTTTAATAAAAGATATTTTGATAATATTTTTTAATTGATAGTAAAATGTATTTTTTCTTTTACTTTTATAAAATTAGTTTTCTACATAATAAAAAAAAAAAGAAAGAAAGAAAGAAAGAAAGAATTTCTTTATTATTTTCAAAGTTTAAAATGTATATATCCGAATAAAAATTTAACAGCATTAAAATCTAACATGTTATATAAAGTGCATTACTAAAAATATTAGAAACAGGTAATTTATTATCTTATCTTACAATTACACTATACTTAAAATAAAAGTTGGTATAAAAGTTAAGACTGATTGACGGCATAAGGGTCGTAGACTTGGGTGAAATGCTGTGGATGGGTATGTTTCAAAAGAGTCTCAGCTCGTATTCACGTGTATTTCGAAGATTACTACGAAAAACACCAAAAGGATACGGGGATGATTAGGACTTGTGTTTGAACCCGGTAAAGAGCTGGTGAAGCACAAAAGTTAAAAGCGTAGTGTTCACAAGTTAGGTGAGGATGTATTATTCAGTCATCAGAAGGTTTTAATTTAGCTATATACTTTTTACATATAATTTAATTACATATCAAAGTATATATTTGAATGCCAGAATACGCGTATTATATTTACATCACGTTCTGGAGATAAAACCAGAGAGATTGGCTGGTAGGTAGTTTATAAAAGGTCAAGAAAACATTAATCATGGAGAAAAGAGTTAACGATCAGATAAAGTTTGCACCGCCTAATGGCAATTGCAAAACAAAATAAAAATAATAAGAATGTGAAACAGCCACATAGAAAAGAAAAAAAAATATGTATTGTGACCATACCTGGAGACGAATATTAAATATAATTCGCAGAAACTTGTTATTAGTAACACAGTAACGATGTACATGTATCATACATTGCCTTTGGTAGCAACTGGAGTTATCCTGTTCTAACTGTTGAGCAAATTGTAACTAGGTTTAACTCACCAAATTATTAGCGGAATCGACAGTGCGATTTTTTTTTTTTTTTTTTATTATTATTCAAAATCTCGGGTCCCCACTGTAGAGATGGTGATAATTAAGTGAAGATGTTGTGTTAATCACTCATCAGAAGGTTTTTAACTTAACTAAACACTTTTTATTAATATTTAATTGCGCAACAAAGTATACATTCGAATGATAGAATACGCGTATTTTATTTACTTCACGTTCTGGTGGTAAAACCAGAGAGATTGGTTGATAGATAATTCATAAAAGGTCAAAGGATACATTGATCATGGAGGAAAGAGTTAACAATCTGTTAAAGTTTGCAATTAGAGTTCTTTGAGACATTTCACCACATTTAGTTACTAAATCCATTTATATTTAACAGTGTTTAAAATGTTGCTACTAAAATACTTAGCAGTGAACTTGTGTTAAAAAGTGATGTTGCCACTAAAATGCACCAATGAACTAACGTTAAGTAATAAATAAAAATTTGTACGGGAACACAATGAATTGATGGAGGAAAGAACTCGCAGCAGTTGTTTTGACTTAAAATAATATCATGACCTTCCATGAGGCTACAAAAGCAGGCACGAGAGCAATGCCACAACACCAATACACACTAGGGTACATTTTTTTGCCAGATGAAGGAAATTCACCAAAAGGATCCGAAACTATTGTTGGGAGTATTTTGAAATTTATGATCATAAATTGCAAAATACTCCCAACAATAGTTTCGGCATAAAGTGTAATGCACTCTCTCCCTGTATATCGCATATGCAAATAAGCACTGAAACTGAATTTTTTAAGGTTACGTAGCTTTCAGAGACCACCTGAATAAGCATTCTTACAGCTAGAAATATGTAAAGGGCGAACAAGAAAGACTAAGCTTTCTTAAAAATACAACAGTTTATTTAAACTTAAGTAATGAGAGGAATTTGCTACCCGCTAAATGATGTATTTGATTATAATATGCGAAATATTGAACACGAGTTCACCTAAATCACTTGGAGCCACTAAATTTGACTCTATTAAAAATTTATACTTCTCTAAGCTGAGGATGCTCAAAGTTGAATTTCATTCAACAATTTCTTCGTAGGCTCTTCAGATCGAGTCTTCAAAATTTCTCCGATAAAAATTCTTTCTTTTACATTGAATCACTCGTGACTTGAAAAACATCGTACTGGTGAATCACTTTGAATATCTATCGTATAATAAAACTTTACCTAATTTCCGATCCCACAATAACACGAAAACAGCACCGAAAACCACAACTTCGTCCTTTTAGCATTCCGCCCATCTTTTTCCGTTGAACATAGTTGCGCAGTACTAGTGCGACATTAAACCCAACCAACCAACCAACGAACCAACCGTCTATCATAGTCGAAATGGAAAATTGATGTGACTATATTTTTAAATGTATGCTGCTTTTTCTAAGAATATAAGATTAATAAATATATGTAGTATATAGTAACAAAATTTCACACTTATACTGTGCATAGTATTAATGAAATAGTAAGGGGATATGTTGAAAAACTACTAATACTATAATAGTTAAAACTCGTAACTCACTAAAACTCATAACTCCATCCGCAACTTTTTTAATAACACTCAATATAGTATCTTTTTGCACTGATGACGGTACGCTTAAGGCTACCGAAACAGCTGTATGCACCTCAAATATTTTTCTTTGGCGTTTCTGACGTAGTAGTTTATTCGGGTTTTAGTATCTTATTTTATCGAACAATACCTTTAGAACTAAGTAAACTTTTATAAAATTTCTTAACTTCTAACATTACTACTAAATACGCCTGTAAACGCTCACAGATTCACACCTGTTATATGTAGTTGTTTGTACGGTTAATGAAAATATATTAGTCAGTGAAAAATTTAGAATTAAATAAAAACAATCATATTTCAGGAGGAAATATGTTGATAAGATCTAAAACATCAATTAAAAATTTCCTTATATGTGTGTACTATGTATATTTTTTATAGCAAACCCAAATACGCATTATAAATTAAAATCAATTAATTTAAAAGCTTTATCAGTAATAAGCGACTATTGCGCTCTTTTAAAATATTGTAATTGTTCAGTTTAGTTCATTCATTTTTATTTTGCATACTTTCTATTTTCATGGTTCATTATTGATTAGTTTTCATGTTAGACAGGATCCTTAATCCTTAAACAATTTATTTTAAGCGAACATCTTTCTGTTTATGACTACAATTTTAATAAAGTTTCACAGGACTTACGAAGCAGTCTTTTAAGCATAAACATTGTAAATTTAACGCTTTCGAGAACATTTATACTGAAATAATCTTCCGACAGTTGTTTCTTTATTTCTCTGTATTATCTTAGAGATTATCGGAACATGCTTGGAAATTTACAACGAGTACATTCTGCATAGGTAATGCTTAACAAATGTTTAGGACATCGAAACAAATAGCATTTTTTTTTTCTTTATCAGGAATTAGAAGAATATTAGACAATTGTATAGGAAGTAGTGGAGTTTGAATAAAATAATTCTTAAATTATTTTTGTTTGTTTTAATATTTAGAACGTTTAGATATTTAAATAATTAGAAATATTTTAGCATTTATAAGTCATTGAATTATCACTATACGTATGCAGAGTTTTCAAAACTAAAATTTAGTTTTTCTTCAAAACTCATGGTCTGATAAAATTAATCAAAATAAAACAAAATTTCACCAATATATCCATGCATAAAGTTCCATGAAATTAGATAATTATATTAACTTTCATGAAATGGAATCAGACTATCGATCGACAAAGTGATTTTTTACATAGTTTTGATTACTGACGATTAAAATAATAATCTGGTGTGTCACTCACACGACTTTCTTTTACCCTGAAATTTAATACTGAAAATACAGGTTGGAGATTAAGGGGTAAGATAACGAGTTCTGTTATGTAAACCGATGTTAAAACAATTTAAATTAAGCTTCGAAAGAGTGTTATATGATAATTAGTTCTGTGTGAGGAGGTCAACCCCATGTTTCATTACTGCACCTACATTTGTATAGAATTTAAATATGTTATTAAAATTAAAAGTTCACTTACAAATATTTAGACAGCTTTTACTCGCAAAATTCCTTGAAACTTGTCAGTCTTGATCCAACTTTTCCAGCAACAACTTATATTAACTTCAAAATACATCTTTTGGATCTCAGATTAAAAATATTATGCTATTTTTAAATCAGAGAATTTAAATCAGAGTATTAAAATTTATACCCACTTACTCATTTTCGCTATTCACATAAACTAATAAAATGCATCTTGATTTAATAAATCTTAACAAGAGTAGTTAATTAATTAGAAAAAAAATTGTCTGGCGCAATTGTTATTCAGGCTGTATAAAGTCATTTATGTCTGCTAAACTATTTTTATAACAATTAATTTTTCAGTTTCTGTTATTTGTTACAATAAGAAGCTTTTTTTAAAACTTCGTCATAATTGATAATGTATATGTTAGTTTTTCTTTTCCTTTTGCGCCTCATTTCCTGGCAACTAAAATCATCTCTGATAGACTGTTTATAATGATGAAGCATTGCTAATTAAAAAGTGAATAAGCTAATGGGGAAAAAAGGACGCTAGACGCGAAAACAGAAAAAAAAAAGATTCTAAGATCCTACTTGGGAATAACTATTAAAATATTTTATCTATTAAAGTTTCAACTACACTAGAGTAATGAACCTCTCGAGAAATCGAAAAGCCATGACTTAAAAAAAAATTAAAACAATGTATGTTTTTGATTTTTTTTCTTCTTAGCATGACTAACACGAAAAATAATTAAATAATTTCAAATAAACAATAACCAATCAGTCTTCTTTTTTTTTATAGCCTTGTTTGTCATTTATAGAACTTTCGAAGAATTTAATTTTGTGCTATAATCCAATGAATCTTTCCGAAAAATTCCAAAACACTGTTGTTATTGAAGTTAGAGCTTCCAAACTTTGACAAACCTAAACTGCAAATTTTCGCCAAATTCGATGCCAAATCGCCAAAATCGATGCGAATGACAAAAACCTCCGTTGGTTACAAATATGACGGCTTGGCGAGATTAGCAATCGAATTTGGAGGCAAATATTGTTTCAGAATAGCCAGAATTAGTAAACCCTTTCTCAGTTTTAGCGGAGTTATTTATTTTGGTAAAATGCATCGCTTTTCACCCCTAATTTTTAACAAAGAGATCAAAATTAGGCCATCTATACTCGAATGATTTTCATTGAACTCTAAGGTGTGCATTTAGCAATGACAGATTCTGTAATAAGCCGTGGTGGAATACTATTCCTAAAAAAAAAAAAAAAAAAAAAAAAAAACTTCACTATTTTATCTTGGCGATGCATATAATCTTATTATAGTGACTTTTGTGGTTAAAGTAGCAGTTTTTTTTTTTCAGAGGAATGTTTGTGGACTGTAACGAATCATAACCTTACATAAAAATGTAGACGTTTTTGTAACAATAAGTATATTCCAATGGATGTATGAGGAAGTCATAGGGTGTCCACATCAGATTTTTAAACAAGTTAATAGCGCTGAAAACTGTTAAAATGTGGTACGTAATATTAAAGTAAATTGTTAATTGACGTATAAAAACTACAGTGTTATTAATAATCAACATAATTGTTATTTGTAAGCTCTATTAAATGTGAGTGTTTTTCATTTATTTATTTATTTATTTATTTATTTATTTTCGTGTGAGTGTGAGGATTCACTCAATAAAAAGTGTTTTGGATAAAAATTATACGAATGCACATAATATTGTGCCCATATTATTAAAATACTTGCAATACAAGTATTTCAATAAAACATATACAAGCTGAAATTGGCACTCAATGATTCATATATATATAGTAGGAAATAATATAATAAAAGTCAATACAGTCGAACCTCGTTAACGTGAATTACTTTTAACATGAATTGTTTCCACAATCCCCGTTAAAATGAAAATTAGTTTAGTTATATGAAGATTAGTTAGTGATAACATGAACTACTGATAACATGAGCAGATTTTTTACCCCCCTTGAGATTCACGTTAACGAGGTTCGACTGTATAACAAAGTCAATTCAATATGATTGCCGAAGATAAAATGTAACATTGCATTACAAAAATGCAAAGCAAATTTCTTTAAAAATCTTTTACGTTGGTTTTATTGCATTAATTTAAAATATTAAAAGATTATTCTATATTTTTAAAAGCTTGCATAAGAAACGCACGCGCACGCGTGCACACACATATATATACATTTTTTTCTTCATCTAAAATATAAACAAAGGAAAATAGAAAAAAAAAATGAAGAACCCATCATAGGAAATATAAAACATACATAAAGTATTTTTATATTGATTCTCCTTGAACATCCTTCGTTAACAAACTGATGTTACCATGAATAAGCTAAGAAACGAAACCATTTTCACATGAGAGGGAAATATACAGAAATCGAGAAAACTGAATTCTAGCTAATCAGTTAAAAGGGAACAAGGGAAAGAAAAGATTGTTTCCTTAATACAATGAAAGCAAAAATAGAGTCTCGTTTGTGATTTTTAGTTTCTACTGGGCTATTTTTAGAAAACGTAAGCTTATCGATTGTCTTTTTTATTAAACTAGGCTTTTTTATTCCTTCGAATTTTTAACAAGAACAATTTTTTACAATATGAGTAAAAGAATATTTTGATTGTTGAAATTAAAACAAGCATTTTTGAAGTCACTCAAATGATCCAGGCATTGTAAGGATAAAGTCGAATCACATTGGATAAGAAAAAAGAAAATGAACGATAATATTACAAGAATAATAATTTAATAGTTTGAATTAAACAATCCATATTATTGTTTCTAATGTATTGCATTTTGATTGCATTTATTGAAAAACATTATGGAATCACAAGAAGGCTAATACATGAGAAATTATCTAATTTACATGAAATATTTAAATATTGATTAGGTTACCATAGATACGATACAATTCAATACAACAATACACAATACATTATAATACAGCAATACATTATAGACTGTAAAACAACAACGTACGTTCTAAAGCAAATTATAATCTATCCTTTTACCATGTTTTCAAAAATAGACTTAGAGGCACTACAAGTCAAAGTAATTTTATAATACAAGATGAAAATGGAAAAATAAATGGTTGAACACATTTTTTTCCAAAACAAAGTTTAAGCTTTCATTAAACAAATTGCCAAGTAAGGCAATAGCTGAGGCTACTCTAGACTTAAACATATACATTATTTTTTCTCCTTTCAATCTTTAAAAATTAAAAGAAAATGTGAAAGTCACTTCATTTTAGTTCAAGAAGAAATTGTTAGTTATAATCCTCAATACTTAAACATTTGTATCAACAGAGCATAAATTTATTGCCTCCATCTTTGTTTATAGTGCTCATCTTCCGAAAAAAAATCATGAAGTCATCTCTGCTTCACCTAATCACGGTTATGCATTATTATTCTCTCTCTAGCTTATACGTAACATCGTTTCGTTCTGTCTCTAATTTTGGTTTTTATGTCTCTAAGATTAAGTACAGTCAGCAGCAAAAGTATCCCAGCGCTAGCAAAAATTCTTATGCAAAAAAAGTACACTTAATACAGTTTTGTTAAATAAATCCTTGTCGAATCTTCTTCTTAGTCAGTCTAAGAACATGATTCGACAAGGATTTATTTAACAAAACATTATTAAGTGCACATTTTTTTACATAGGAATTTTTGATAGTGCTCGGATACTTTTGCTGCCAACTGTAACAATCATAACACTAGAGAGCTGCTTCTAAGTGTTCGCAATCATAACAAATGACCGTTTTAATCTTTCTGCCGTTACTTCTGTATTAGGAATCTTCGTAAAGCTTTTGAAATAAGTAAATTGAGTTGAAATAACTTTACCAACAGTATTTTATTGAGCAATGTTAACTTCAAAATAAAATCCTTCTGTATACAAGCATTAATAACAACAAAAATATGAAATTAGCTTCTATTCACATACCTTTAATTTTACTAGATTGTAGTTTGCAAATTCCCTGTAATTCCTCATGTCCAGCGCTCTCTATTGGCAAAGATTTACACTATCTTTGTACTTATTTAAAAGAAAAAAAAATCCTTTCGGAGCCCGCATTAAAATTTACCATTTCTTTTAAATTTTAACATTTATTAAAATATTTACATACAAGAGTGTCCCACGGTATATACATATAATACATTCCTAAACATTCAAAATGTAATTTTCAAAATAAATAAATAAGTTATACAGGTAATAGGATTTTTCAAAAAGTATTGTTACGTACTCAGGATTCGTGACTTGTTTGTGAATGAAATGTGAATCTTGCAGAGGCTTAAAAGTTTATTTACAAAATATCCTAGAAGATTACAGTACTAAGTAACAACTTCAGTTTAACCAGGAAACACAGCTTAAATAACAGCTGACAACATCAAAATCACAGCATAAACGGTTTCAAAGCATTAACACACAACAATAGGCTGTAATCAACTGTAGCAAGAGTCCCAGTCAGGAGCTCTTCCCAGTAAGCTGGTTAGCGTGAATATTGACTTAATCGTTAAGTTCCTTTTATACCATCCTATTAATCGAGAATTATTTTGTATCTTCGAAAAATAATCGAAGGAGAGTTTAGATATACGAAATATCGATAACAAGGATTTTCTCGCCAAGGTCACCAAAAATTCAGCAAGGAGTAATAAAGTCGCCGAATTTGTCGCCAAGGTTATTACCTGCCCTGTTGAAGCTTTTTAAAGGAACATGAGCTATTTTAACACGAAAACAAACCAGAAGTGAAAAAAATTGACTTTTAAAATCTGACAAAACCTCTTTGAATGTAATTGCATAAAAATAACTACTATTATTTACAAATTCGTAATGTTGTCACCTCTCAAACACTGCACGTCCAGGGCACTACAGCGCTTGGTTAGAAGGTGAAAACTAATCAAACTATACAATCTAGAATACAAAAACTGAGCTGCATACACTCCTTCTCATATTTATAAGGACGCTTTATGTTTTGAAATAACTAATGTAAAAATAATTGTGAACAAGATTATACTAAGTGCACTTAATATATCTAGTACTCTAAAAACCAAACCTGCTATATATATATATATTTTTCTTTTATGTGAAACAAAATTAATAAAAAATAATGCAAAAAAAATTTTTCTCCACGTTTTCAGATGTTCATCATTATAGGGACAATCAATATATATATATTTTTTTTATTTAACTTACTAACAGTATAAATTACAGTTGACATGCGAATTTGTTAACTACTGGGCTAGATTAATTCATATATAAGCCTTCAATTTTTCTTCGACGGACATTACTAATAACTAGTATCGCCCAGTGGTCGAAACTCGACCATTTTTTTTACAAAGCGAGGCAAAGCAAAGTTATTGCCTTGTCCTAATCGGAATGCAATTGCAACACAGCTGCGGCAATTGTTTGCCAATATTCACTCTAACTGAATCAGCAGAGTTTTACTTAATATAACTATTTCTCTCTGTAGATGTTAGCCTTTCCTGAAATGAGAGAAAATCGCAACGTGAAAACGCCCCTTGTTGTGTGATACAGCCCAGACGCTAATAGGTATCATGTCAGACGAAGGTCCAACCAAGTATCAAATTCTGTTAAATTAATTCGATTGGTTCATAAAGTACAGTGTTTGAACAAAAAAAAAAGATATTTTTTAAAAATGGTCGAATTGAGTTCGGGAAATTTCAAAGCGTGTAACTTTATCGAAAACCGAAAATCTAAAACATTTCTGAATCTTATATTTTCTACTTATATATGCAGAGGAAAGAATAATAAATCCACTTTTAAAAAAATAAAAATAAGTAGTCAATTTCACTAATTTCACTTAATTAAAATGCAAGGAAATCTCAAAACGTGTAAATTCATCGAAAACCGGAAATCAAAAGTTTTTATAAATCTTCTACTTGCTTCTTCTACCCACAAAAGCTAGCAATAAAGACACTTTTTAAAAAAATAAGCAGCCAATTTCAGTTAATTAAAACGTAAAGAAAGCTCAAAACATGTAAATTCAGCAAAAAACGGAAATCGGAATTTTTTCCGTATCGTCTACTTATACATGTAGCAGTTAGTAACAAATCCATTTTCCTTTTATTTAGTATATTAGTTCAATATTTATTGTTTAAATATCACCCTTTAAAATGAAATGTTAATGTTTACATTCGAAGTTTGCCATTTTTTTTCTGGAGTTTTGTGATTTTAAATTAAAATTTTATCAATTTTACAGAAAAAATAACTCAATCAAACACATGTAGACAGTGACTTATATATAACTATACCCAAATATCGGAATTAAAATCGGCAGATAATTTCCGTTATTTTTTAATAATTTTTTACAAAAAACTCAATGGACAAAACCTTTTACAGGCCAATGTTCCCAATTGGGAACATCAAATTAAAACTTATTTAAAAAATTAAATTGCACTAATATTGACTTGAAAAAATTAGCAGACATACTTAAAAGATGACTTGATTTTTTTAAACATAAGCAACATTCCTATCATTAGTTGGTAACTGTACAAAAAATCCCCAAAATGATCATTTTCATATTTCTTTCCAAAGAGCACAAATAAGAAAATTCATAAAAATTTGAAAGTATCCGATGACTCTGAATATCAGTTGGTTTATTTTAAACAGCTCTTATTATCAAAAAGTACATCAAACTTGATAATATTAATCAGATTATATTAATAATCTATAATATTAATCTTAATAATTTAAGAATATTAATAATTATTATTATTGGCAATTAATATTTATGTATGTATTTTTTTTCCATTTAAATGATTAAAATCCCTTAACTAAAGTATTATAAAGTAAAATATGCAAATAACTAATGAAAAATATACCTGGATCTAAATTCGGCCTGTAAAAGGAACATAGAAAATCTTTTACATGGCTCCATGGACAGACAGTGACGTCATCACTTCGCTTGCGTATAGTGATGCTACATTATACAAATTACTGTGTCTATGGTTTTATTTGAGCTTTATGAAATTGCCAGATTTAACAACTTTCTACTTTTAGGTATTTTTTAATGTGAAGGAATACGTGTATAAAAGGGAAAAATGGGGGAAAATGCATAAAAAATAAATGTATTTTTATATACCTTCTTGGCATCGTAAGAAAATAATATTTGTATTCGCACCTTCCGGCTAACCATACCTTTCGAATGATATCATTTTTAACCCTCTACTCCCATAATTAATATGTTAAAAAGAGACAACAAATTTTATGCTTGCCTATTAATATATAGATTCCTCGAAAAAAAGAACGTTCATGTAGTGAAGTATGATAAATGTCTTTTTTAGGTGGAAGGATAATTTCAACCCGCCCGAATTTCTAATGAAATTCGAAGATCTAAAATTGCTGAAGAAAATGTGATCAAAAGTTGAACTGCTGGTTCGATAGGAGAGAGATCTGATGCAAAATCAGAGTTGTTTTATAGAGATCGATAACTCATAATTCCTCTAACTGTTCTACTCATAATAACTGCTGTTGAATTTGCTCGTAATTTTTAACGGAATGTTGGGGTCCACATCTATGCATGTTTAAAATAATTAATAATATTTTAAAACGAATAAGAAAAACCTGTAATTATCAATAAGCATTTAATGGCAGAAAGAACATCTGCGTTAAAGTTGAATAAAGACAATATGAAATGGTAAAATGTTGCATTTTGGGATGAAAAACATTTTATTCTTGATTAACAAACTGGTTTTAACAGTTACTAGCACGATCTGAAGATAGCGAAACACAGAGCAGATTTTTAAAGGCAGATATGAATCGGGCATTTTAAAGGTGGATCTATGGTGCTCTGGGGAGCTGTTTCTACTGAAGGCAGAATGAATTTAGTAAATTTTTTCTATTATTATGAACATCAAGAGAAAATCTGCAAATTTTAAACGTGGAATTCTCAGATTTTTGTTAGATTTTGGGGGGTAATAATATTTTTATCAACAAGACTTACATTTTTGCTCTACTTCTAGAGCAATAAGAAATAGTTTGAGGAAAGAAACTTCTGTATTATTGCCTTTCCCGTGGCCTAAAAGTTGAAAAAATCTTAACTTATCATATTAGAAAAGTGCATGCAAGTGTAAAGCAATTTTAAATAGTTTAAATGTATTGAGAATATCATCTATGCCGTATGAAATGGTATTGAAACTGAATATTTAAAAAAAAAAAAAAAAAAGTGTATATATATATATATATATATATATATATATACACCAGAGAGAATGTCTGACTGTTTCACCCTAAAAAGAGACCCCATAAAATATTAATTTAAAGAATAACAGAAAAAAAATTACTAAGATTTGTGCTGTCCTTATAATTGTGAATACATGAAAAATCATCTTTTTGACCGTATTTAAAGTTTTTTAAGATAGAAAAACAATAAAACTGTTTAAATATTGTCTATTAATGAAATTCAAATTAATAAAAACTATATTTGTTTAAATAATAGTTTTCAGTTAATAGCAGGAGACTTGGCGTTGGAATATTAAAACAGGAATAAACTACTACGTCAGAAACGCCAAAGAAAAATTATTGAGGTGCATACAGCTGTTTCGGTAGCCTAAAGCGTACCGTCTTCAGTGCAAAAAGAATTCTGAATCTTGAGATGTGCTCGTATATATAGGAAAGGGACCGGATTTAGTTCAACCAATAGGATTACGGAAGAGGTGGGTAGTGTGGCCAATAGGAATTAAGGAAAGTGTAGCTGTGTAAACAGTAGAAAAATTAAGGAAATGTGGACTGAATGTAAAATTTCCAACAATCAGACAAATAGGGAACAGCGAAATCACAATTTACAAGGTTTTTAAAATTTTTATAAATATGAAAAGCTTCAAAGAAATCGAGTTCATGAATGGATTTAGGTCTGCAAATTATTTTAGCTGAATTAAATTTAAAATTATGATTTTCCTCCCAGCAATGTTTAGAAATAGCCGATTTATTGGTTTCTTGTTTGCGGACGTAATTCATATGTTCTTTTAGACGAAATTTAAGACTGCGTTTAGTTTGGCCAATGTATGATAAACCACACTGACAGGAAATACTATAAATGCCCCAAGAATTATGCATATCAATAGGATCTTTTAACTGAGAAAAGGTGAGTTTATTGGAAGGCGAAAATATTATTTTAAAATCTCCATCGTATTTCGTCTACTAAATCAGTCACATCTAATATCAGTATTGTTTTACCCTATTTTTCTAAAACCAGTCAAACCATAGCTAAAATTCTCAAACAATATGATTTTAAAATAATATTTTCGCCTTCCAATAAACTCACCTTTTCTCAGTTAAAAGATCCTATTGATATGCATAATTCTTGGGGCATTTATAGTATTTCCTGTCAGTGTGGTTTATCATACATTGGCCAAACTAAACGCAGTCTTAAATTTCGTCTAAAAGAACATATGAATTACGTCCGCAAACAAGAAACCAATAAATCGGCTATTTCTAAACATTGCTGGGAGGAAAATCATAATTTTAAATTTAATTCAGCTAAAATAATTTGCAGACCTAAATCCATTCATGAACTCGATTTCTTTGAAGCTTTTCATATTTATAAAAATTTAAAACCTTGTAAATTGTGATTTCGCTGTTCCCTATTTGTCTCATTGTTGGAAATTTTACATTCAGTCCACATTTCCTTAATTTTTCTACTGTTTACACAGCTACACTTTCCTTAATTCCTATTGGCCACACTCCCCACCTCTTCCGTAATCCTATTGGTTGAACTAAATCCGGTCCCTCTCCTATATATACGAGCACATCTCAAGATTCAGAATTCTTTTTGCACTGAAGACGGTACGCTTTAGGCTACCGAAACAGCTGTATGCACCTCAATGATTTTTCTTTGGCGTTTCTGACGTAGTAGTTTATTCCTGTTTTAATAGTGTTCAGTGTTTAGTTAATATAGAAAAACGGGTATACTTATAATTATGAGAACCAGTGTACAACAATAAAATAACAATACTGATTGCAAAATTAAGTAATTCAACTATTTGCGATATTTACATAGGTACAAATCTTTATATACAAATCTTTACATTACGCATATACAAATTTAAAAATACCGTTACTAGTGGTATGTGGCTAGCCTGTTGTAATGTACTACCTTCGGTTTTGATGAAGGTGTTTTGGTTATTCTAACAACAACGACATTCAGCTTTTTTAGGACTGTACAGGGACCGTCTCATTTACACTGTAGCTTGGGAGAGAGTCCTTTACGTGGAACAGTGTGCATTAACCAAATATTGTCTCCTCTCTTGAATTCGTGATGTGTATGACTTCAGATCATATCTCGTTTCCATTCTTTCCGTTACCATATGAATCTGCTCCTGAGCAAAGTTGTGTACGTCTTCGAATCGGAGCTGGAGATCTCGGATGTACTCGTCAGGCGATGAAGACGCACCTGGGGGACAACCAAACTGGAGATCACATAGAAGACGAAGTTCACTTCCAGTAGCTTCGTGGTCAGCACTTCGATACGTCAGCAGGAACAACAGCAGCTTCAAGTGCCAGCTTGCTGGGTACTTGATACTAGAAGAGAGAGGTTATTAAAGATGGTGCGTAAAACAAACCTCAAAATCACATGCTTCAGCAAAAACGCATTTCAAGTATTACTTTTTACAGGATGATCCAAAACATTTTGAATTTTGTTTAATTTTCTTATTGGTCCCCTTTTACTCTTCCGGACAAAACTTTTGCTGAAATATATTAGGTATAACAGGTTCTTTATACGTATAAAGTTTCAAGATAATTCCTCAAGAAGTTTTCTAAATATTTGACAAAACGTCTAAATTCAAAATTGTCGATAACTTACTGGTAAATAGTGTATACTTACATCACGGTAAAAATAGTGAAACAAGAATCAGAACATCTCAAAACGTTTAAATACACAAAATTCGCATCGTAGATTTTTTTATGATTACAAAATTTTCTTACATAGCATATGTTCGAAAATTATAATACTTAATATCATCTAAACTGCATTTTTTCTTAGCATTTAACTCTATAATTCACCGCAACAAAAAGTATTTCTTTTGATACATAAAATAATATTAGGTCATCTTATTGGAAACACTTAACTTAAAATAACACTAATTAAAACCCTTCATTAAAACAATAATTTTTCTACAGCAGAAAAGCTATTAAAGACTAGAACACTAAAAGTCAATAAAAACATTTTTTCTTAAATATATTTTTTACTTTACTCTTCGAGTTAATTAAGAAATGAGTAAATAATAAGAATCAGTTAATAAAAATATTTTTACTGCTGTCTGTTTTTCTTCACACGCAAAAACTTTTAATGTAACAAATTAAAAAGGCTATAAGAAAACGTTTTTTCTTTGCCTAATTAAATATTAATAAACGTAAAAATTGACCTGAGCCAAAGTTATATGTCCTATACACCAATGACTTTTTTCCTTGTTCTTTTAAAATATGAAAAATAATTCAAGCAACGAAAGAGATTAGCACTTTTCCTTTCACAATAAAAGTTTCGATTTTTAATAAAAGAAATAAATGTTACAAATGGGGCAGAAATTTTTTAACACCTCGGATAATCTCCATGAAAAAAACAATTAGCGCCATAAAACCAAAGTTATAATGACGCATGTATGTGGAATGGTGTTAACAACAACAATATGAAAAAAATCTCGAAAACACTTTACAGATTTCCTAGCGAATAAAAATTGAAGAACCCCGTTAATAAAAATCATATTTTTTGAAGGACCTTTTTTCGAGATTCATTTCTTAATACAGTCAATATTTTTTTTTATTTTTAAAAGAAATGAATTTAAGTAAATGTATGAAATATATTCATCTAAAAATTAAAAGTCACTATCTTAAAAAATAAAACAAAACAAGTTTTAATATTAAGAAAAATAAAATAGTATTTGTTATTTGGAAAAATTGTATAAAAAGATATTTTAATAATACTCTTTGATTCATAGTAAAAATACATTTTTTCTCTTATATTCACGGAATTAGTTTTTTTACGTTCTAAACAAGAAAAAAGTATTAAAAATTTCTTTAATTTTTTCAATGCTTAAAATGAATATATCCGAGTAAAAATTTAATAGCATTTAATCTAACATGTTATATAAAGTGCATTACTAAAATACACAGATATTTAGGCTGATTTCTATAGAAATCGACCTATTGCAATCACTTCGTTTATCTATCTATATATTTGTATATATATAATGGAAATTTTGTTATCACGATAACTCCCGAAATAATTCTCCAAATGGAACCAAATTTGGCCAGCGAACTTATCTCATAGATAACTTGGATGAGTTCGTTAACCAAGTTGATCTGCCATTTAGTTTTCAAGTGACAGTCACTTGCAGTTTTCAAATCCTCATTATGATAAACGCGTTCAAAAACGGATTTGCTTGAATTTTGATGTATGCATAGAATAGACCATATAAAGGTCTCAATCAAATTTATAGATGAATTTTATCCACCATTTCTAAGAAAGTGGCGGATATCTTAAATTAAGCGGGGCCACTTGCAATCAAGCTACCACTTGAAAATTTATCATCAAGATAACTTTTGAAACTGAATCGATTGGAACCAAAGTTTGAAAGAGCATTTATCATACAAATATCTTGGACATATCAAAAACTTGTTCCAACATTTTGTTTCCAAATTGCGGCCACTTAAAGATGTACCATCACGATAACTTTTGAAATGCTAAACTGATTCAAACCAAAGTTGAATAGTGAACTTACCATACAAATATCTTGGTTGAAGCCTCTGAACAAGTTGCTCCAACATTTTATTCCCAAGTGGTGGCCATTTGAAAATTTGTCATTAAGATAACTTTCTCAATATAAATAAATTCGAATCAAATATTGCGCAATGGGCTTATCATTCAAATAGATATGTTTGCTGGGTATCCCTTTAGTTTTCGAGTGGTGGCAACTTGAAATCACGGTGCAGCTTGAAAATTTAACACGATAACTTTTGAAATACTGAATTAATTCTAACTAAAGTTGGACAGTGAACTTATCATACAAATATCGTGGAGGATTTTGCTGGGCAAGTTGCTAAGCCATTTTGTTTCCAAGTTGTGGCCACTTAAAATTAGACTCACTAGAAAATTTGTCATAACAATAACTTTCGAAATACTGAACTAATTTGAAACCAAAATTGGACAGTGTCCTTATGCTTCAAATATCTTGGTTAAATTCGCTGGGCAATTTGCTTCGCCATACTGTTTCTAAGTGCCGGCCACTTGAAAATTTGTTATCGCGATAATTTTTGAAACTTTGAACTAACTGAAATTTTTGAACTAATTCGAAGCAAAGTTGGACAATGGACTCATCATTCAATTATCTTAAAGGATTTCGGTGGGAAAGTTTCTCCCCAAATTTGTTTCCAAGTTGTCCAAGTTGCCCAAGTTGCCACTTAAACGCTGCCACTTGAAATTTTGTTATCACAATAACTTTTGAAATACTACTCTTATTCGAACTAAAGTTGACCAGTGAACTTATCTGACAAATAACTTTGATTGATTGACTAAGCAACTAACTTGACCATTTCACATCCAAGTGGCGAATACTTAATTTGTCAACACGATAACTTTTCAAATACTGAATTAAATTTGTAGAATAGTCTTATATCAGAAATATCTATATAATATTTCTCTAACGTGGACCAGTTGCGATTATATTTTGTCGAAACGATACGATAATTATGTAATTAATAAAATACACGAGGATAAAAAATAATATTTATAAATGGACAATATTTAAGCACGCGGACTCAGTTCAATGGTATAAAAAGAAAAAAATTATGGCATTTGTCTGATGAGATTATTTTATGGAAAAATGTATTTTTAACAGTTGCTTTTTCAAAATCTTTCTAAGCGTCCTTTAAACATAACAATATTTTAAAGATATATACGCAATGCTTCAAAAAATATGAATTACGAGGGTTGATCCAAAAAAAAGTTTACAAGCAGAAGCATTTGAAACGTAATAATTGTGGAGCGAATATTTCCACCCAGGGTGGTAGACAGATGGCGCTAGTTGTCCTACAGCGGTTCTACGAGTAAGTAGCGTCAGTACGCAGACACTTAAGAGCGACAGTAATGGCACGACGTCTAGAAAAGTGGTCTCGCATAGACGTGCAAGCCGTAATTCGATTCCTATGGGCCAAGAATGTGGCCGCATCCAAAATTCACAGACAAATCGTTGAGGTATACGGGGACAAAGCAATGAGCTTCTGCATGACAATGCCAGGCCCCATACAGCTCGCCAGACTCAGGAACTGCTACAAAGGTTCAAGTGGGAGGTCTGGAATCACCCCCCATGCAACCCCGATTTGACTCCAAGTGACTATTTCCTTTTTCCGGCGTTGAAGCGAAACTTATCCGGAACACAGTTCATCTCAGACGATGCAGTGAAAACAGCTGCCGAGAAATGGCTTAATGAGCAGGGTTCTGATTACTACCAAGACGGGATAAACAAGTTGGTCGAACGTTCTGACAAATGCCTAAACAGGTTTGGCGACTATGTGGAAAAGTGAAGGCCAGATGTGTCTCTTGTTTCCCATTTGTATCTTGTTTCTATTGTTAATAAATACTTTTTCATTTGCCTTGTAAACTTTTTTTTGGATCACCCCTCGTATTATCATATTGACTAAAAAACTCAACAAGTTTTGTAATCTAATAAGTTTTAAATTTAGGTAAGTAATCTTATTAATTTTCTAATAAATTTAAATTAATATAAATATTTAAATAAATCAAAATTATTAAACCAAAATACATTAAATTAATACCCAATTAGGTAACATGTTAACAAGTTACCTAATTGGCCTTTGTAGGTTTTTGTGGTGAAATATTCAACTGTTTAGTTTTCGTTCTCGTTCTGTTCATTATACTAGTGAAAAATTATATATACTATATATATATATATATATAGCTATTATCCTTAATTTATTTTACATCAAATATTGACATGGATGTTGTATGACTCGCAGTAATTTATTTTTTATATATAATATATTTATTTTTATATATAATAGCATTTTTTTTAAATAAAGGAGTACTTAGTTATAAGGTATCCTATTAATTCTTTGAGAGGTGAATTATTAATTACGAACATTTAATAGGAAAAGCCATCAAAATTTACTAATAAAGTAAAAATAAATAAATAAATTTTTCCCGCTAAGTTATATCAGTCAAATTTCATTAAAAAGTTTCGATTTGAATACTTTGAACTAAAATTATGGGAGAATAATATATTCGACCATTTTTCAAAGGGTTAATAGAGTTGTACTAATAGTGACACTCAATGATTATTTTTAATCCTTTATGGCATAAGATGTCTCTTTGGAATTACACTGCCATCGGAATTCACGAACAAAATAAAATATGAGAAATAAATGACTTTTTCTGCTTCGTTATAAAATTAAAAAATTTCAAAAAAATTTCCAGGATGGGCAGTTGAAACTTACTAATAGGTGTCATCGCAGCGCAGAAACCGCGTCTCAGAGGGTTAAAGTAAGGTATACAATACAATAAAAATGTACAGTCTATACTTTTTTTTTTTTTTTGGTGGAATTTTCAAAAAATATATTTATGAAAACTAATTCTAAATATCCTTTACCAACTTTAATTTATCTCTCCTCCAATAAGTAAATGAATAAATAAAACACCTAATTATTATTTTTTTTAATCTATGAAAGATAATGAAATGATTGTAACCTAACAGTAAATTCTTAATGAAAATGTCATTAATTATTTATCAGGTGTTTATTTTGACATAAAAAGAATCAGAAACATGAATATATATATATATATATATACATATATAATATATATATATATACATTTTTTTTTTTTTTTTTTTTTTTTTTTATCTCATTTATGTTTACTAGCTTCAAATATTTCAAGAAATTTTGTGTTTCGACTAATTTCAATTGTTTTCTATTACAGACTGTATTACGGATTTTTGTGCTGCAGAAATGTGGTAAAATTAAATGCTTTAAAAATTGTCTTGAATACTAATTTTATTCGATCTAAAATTTTATTTTTCTAAATTTATGCCTAGTACTCGAAAATGCTTTTTCTTCTTTTTTTTTTTTATTTTTTTTTTTATGTATTTTAGCTCTAATAATAATTTGTCTATATAAAATACGATAAATGAATTTGTTAAGAAGTGAAAGTAATTATTATTCAAAAAATCAAAGTTATATCAATACGTAAACATCTATTAACCAACATGAAAATAATTTACGTAAAAAAAAAAAAATATTTTTTAAATACTAATATGGCATTTTATGGGACATAATTGAAGAACGTTTACTTATTTGTTTATCTATCCATTTATTTGTGTGTGTGTGTGTGTGTTGGAAAATGACTGTAATTAGAACTTTACCTGAAAACTCTAACTGTTATTATTATTATTATTATTATTATTAGGAAACAAAAATAATAATAAGAATTGCATTGGATACATTATTTACAAATTTTTGATTTTAGAGCTTTTGAAACATTATTTTACAAAAAAAAAAAAAAAAAAAAAGGTTAATAATTCAGTCTTATAAAAGATCATTGCTTTGACTTATATCAAATAATACATAAAAGTAGAAATTAAAAATTGAAGATGCAAAAGTGCGAGGGTAAAAACATTTTTAGGATCAGAGAAAAATTAGGTCATTTTTGACCTAGAGTTTTCAAGCAAATTCGGATTTCATTTGGCGAAAACGATTTTTCTGACAAAAAACTTTGTCATAAATCCCAAACAAAAATTTATATAGCAACAACAATTTTTTATTTATTTATTTTTTCTACAATCATTAAGTACCTTTGCATACATCATTTTTGAAAATTTTATTCTCGAGCAAGATACCTGTAAGGTTCCTTGATTGTTAGTGTAAAAACGTAACTGCAACATACAAAATAAGTCCTTGTCGAATCATGTTCTTAGTCAGTCTAAGAACATGATTCGGCAAAGACTTATTTAACAAAACAGTATTAACTCTACTTTTTTATATAGAAATTTTTGCCAGTTAACGACTGTAATTTCATAAAAAAAAAAAAGTGCTGTGAAGACGAAATTTAAGATTGCAGATTATTTTATTAATTAAGGAAAGCTAAAAAAAAAAAAAAAAAAAGTTAACCTCAATTTTAATTACACATTGCATTGTGTTCTTTTATTAACTCTAAATTGGATTTTAAATGATAGCATTTGACTGGATTTTATTTAGCACACACACACACACACACACACACGAAAAAAGGGGACTAATGTGCAAGTTGTACCTGACGGTACTAAAGTAAAAGTTGTACATCAAGGGACAAATGTGAAAGTTGTACCTCACGGGACTAATGTGCAAGTTGCACCGAACGAACAAACTATTTCTTTCAACGAAAATGCCTACTAACCCTGGACGATAGGTCTAATATATCGTATCATATTATATATCGTATTTATCGTAATATAACTCAATACTTATTTCGCTTCCTTCTTCGACTCGTTTTAATACGCATTTTTTATATGCATGAGCAGCCCCCGAAAAACAAAAACATTAAATCATTAAATTCATTTTTTTACTTATTTTTATTTCATATTATTTCACGCGCGCTTTTTATTTCCTAATTCAAAATTATTAAAAAAAACTTTTTCGATATCGCTTGTAACGATACTGATTTAATTTTCTTTTCTTTTTCTTTCAATAATAATAATAATAATAAAAAAGATTTTGATGAAATTCTGGCAAAAGCAGAATTTAGTTTAGGACAAAGGACTATTAGTTTTTTTTCTTCCCAATTATAACATCGCTTTCAAATTATTCAATTATATTTTCGATAAATTTTAGATTTCGATAAATGTCCAACTATCGAAAAATGATTTCGACAAATGTCCAACTATCGTAAACGACAACGCAAAAATCCCAGATTGAGACTAATAGGCCCTCAGTCCTAATAATAAAAAGTATAATCAAAATAGGAATTAGTTTTTTTTAAACAAAAAATTGTGCAAAAATAAATAAATGAAAAGTCATCGCCAACAGAGCGACAAAAGTTTAAAAGGCGCCATGCAGGGCTCATATACTGAAACTGTACTGCCTGTGGAAGTAGGAAAACTGGGTCTTCAGCCATGAATTTGATTTTGAAACCTTTCTTTGAATGATTTTGTTTTCAATATTGCACAATATTAATTTGGTTTTAATAATAATTTGGCTTCTGGTAAATTATAATTTTAATTAGGTGGGGAAATTTTTATAATATTTATGAGTATCAAATTTTAAAGGTAAATAAGAAAAAAAATTAAGTGCAAAAATTTCACATAGGTTTGGTAGTATATTATGTGTTTGTTTGCGAACTTGATACGGCATCTTGTTTCAAAGTACTGGACATTTGAAAATTTCAAATTCACATGAAAAAGGTATTTATGAAACTATTTTCTTAAAACTACATATGTACATAGCCACATCAATATTTCCACCAAGTCCATTAATAAATTGTAGCGTCCATTTTGAGAAGACATCTACCTACTCTTCTAAGTGATCCGGAAGGGCTTGTTTATTATCTTATCTTACAATTACACTATATTTAAAACAAAATTTGATATAAAATTTAACACCGATTGTTAACAGAAGATTTGAGTGAAATGACATCGATGGGTATGTTTCCAGAGTCTCAGTCCGTATTCAAGTGAATTTCAGAGAATACGAAAAACACCAACATGGCTTTTCAATGAGCGTATGTTAAAACCGGCACCCCCTCCCTTTAAAAGCTGGTGAAACACAAAAATTACAAGCGTAGTTACTGAATTCATTTACATTTAACAAGGTTTTAATCGCTGGCACTACAACACTCAGCAGTGAAATGAACCAATGAACTAGTTTTAAAAAATAATAAATAAAAATTTTGTAAGCAAACACAATAAATAGAAAAAAAATGCATAAGTTTTTTGGCTTGAAATAATAACAAAACCCTTTATCAGGCTTTAAAAGCAGGCACAGGTGCAGCATCAGAACACCAACAAACACATATATTATTTGTGAGATGAAGGGAATTCATAGACAATTATTTGGATCCGAAACTATTGTTAAGAGTATTTTGCAATTTATATTCAAACTTTATTTATTTAATTATTACTAAAATACAGATTTAAATAATTTGTTATATATAAAAGAAAAAAAATCTAAAACAAAATAAAAGTACGTCACGGAAAGAAAATACAAACCTATTTCAAAACCATTCTTATTGTTGATAAATATACTGAAAATACTTTTCACAAAGGAAAAATTCAATTTACCTTTAAATGTCTGCTTCGATACCTGCGTGTCTAATTTCCATTATTTTGTAGGTGCCCGATCTCGGTCTCATGCTAATTGAAGTTGAGCTGTACCTAATGCTTCACCCGTAATACTCAAGCTGTTAAATATAAAAGTAATTAATCCGAATATATATATATATGTGTGTGTGTGTATTTTTTTTTTTTTTTTCAAAAAAGATCATTTTCATATTAAAAATGAAGCTGAGTTAAAGAATTTTAATAGCGATTTCCCAATGTTATTATTTATAGCTTCTTTTTTTTTTTCCAGATGCTATTTTGAAAGCTATATAATAACTTTCAAATAATATAATTTTGAAATAGTGACAGACAGAAAAGTTAAACGAGTGGTATATTGGATAAGCAGGTCTGGAATTTTAAATACAATAGTTTGCAAAATTAATTAAAAATTTCATAATAGAGAGCACTGCAATCGCAGTGAAATTTTAAAAATAATCTCAAAAGTACAGAATGTTCAATCTCTTCTCTGTTCTACATTCAAAACATTACTGAGATGTATTAGAGAAATTAGTATACTAAATCCAGTTAAGTCAAATATTACAAATACTGCTGACAATTAGCATTGTCTCTACAAATCCCAGAGCGATCAGTCTGTTTTACCATTTCATAACTGAAACAAGAAAGAACTTGAGCGTGCAAAAGGATCTTTCCTTTGGGTTAATTAAAGGAGATGTTTAAGAATCATGTGTATCTATTTCTGTAGAGATATTGCAAAAAGTGGTTCCAAACTTCAGTCTCCGCTTTCGCCCTGTTATTGCTACTCACGGTGGCCATATTGAATCGATTGTAATGTGATTGGATTCATATTACAAAATAATAAATAATAATAATAATAATAACTTACTATTTAAAGAATATTGCACTAAGATTGTAGTACCTTTTGTAGGCGAATCACGTGAATAATTTTTCAAATCGGTGTATTTAAAATTGGAGAGGAGTCTATTCAACGTACCACTTAGTTCACCTTTCTGTCTGTCATTGTTTTAAAATTATTTCAAAGTTGAGTAGTCCTTTCTGAAATACCCTGTATATATACTTTGCAAAAGTAGAAATATAACGCTCGTCATATGTTTAGAATTAATCAGTTTTCCAATCATTGAAAAAAGATATTCCAAGTATTAAAATTAATACATAAAACTTTATTTTATACCACTTAAATTAAAATGACTAGAACTCGTGCGAAACAAATTTTTGCTTTTATTTTTATCATTGAATTCTAAGTATACTATTGAATACAATAAGAAACAGAATATGTTTGTTTATCGGTCATTGTCTGGGCAAATAGTGTACATACAGCTAAGAAAATCGAGATGATTAAATTAAAATTTACTCACTAAAACTCATAACTTCATGAGCATCTTTCTTCCAATTACATACAATATCGTAATTTATCAAAAGAAAAAAAAAAAAAAAAAAACTATTGAAATTAAGCAAATTTTTGTAAATTTTCGCAAGTCCTGATTTTACTACTAAACTGGCTTGTGAGTCCTCACAATTATGTTGTCTATACAGTCAATAACTAGTATGTTGTGGCCACCACAAGACTTTCTTCTATATTTTCCTATACATATTCAATCAGTAACAATATTTAAAAAAAAAAAAATAAAAAAAATACAATTTCTTTTTTCTAAGGGTTTTTTTTTTGGAGGGGTACTTGTTTTTTTTAAGGGTACTTCCCCCCCAGGGGGGGAAGCGATGCCCCCCCATGCACAAAAATTTTTTCCTAGTTACGTACTACTATTATCAAAAATTCATATTAATTTTACAATCACAAGTGTAAAATAACTCTTATTATGCACATTTATACGAATTTTTGTCTTATTCTGCCATGTTAAAAATTTAGATAAAATGCTATCACAGCGCCTCCTGTTGAGCTATTGATCCGCAAATATAATCAACACCAGTTTATGTCGGGGACCAACTAAATACCAAGTTTGGTAAAATTTCGTTAAAAAAAAAAAAAAAAAAAAAAAAAAAAATACGATTTTTTTTCTAAGTTTTTTTTTTTTTGTTAAAAGTAAAAAAAATCGATAACTTTGTTTTAAATTATCACAGATTTATGGTTCAACCATTCGTTTTAAAGGTATTGACGAGATCGTTCGAATGATACCCATCTTCAAAATTTAACCCCCCCGGGGGGGTACTTCCCCCCCAGGGGGGGAACCGATGCCCCCCCCCATGCACAAATTTTTTTTCCTAGTTAACTACTACTATTATCAATAATTCATATTAATTTTACAATCACAAGTTTAAAATAACTCTCATTATGCCCATTTATACGGAATTTTGTCCTATAAAATGCGATCACAGCGCCACCTGTTGAGCTATTGATCCCCAAATCTAATGGGCACCAGTTCATGTCAGGGTGCAACTAAATACCAAGTTTGGTTAAATTTCATTCATTGGTTCGTGAGATACAGCGTCCACAAAAAAATGATACAGACACACAGACAGACAGACAGACAGACAGACAGACAGACAGACACACAGACAGACAGACATTTTTTAAAAACTATCAATTCATGTTCAGGACATCCCAAAACGTGTAGATCCGTCAAAAAACGGAGGTCGAAAATTTTCGCGAATCCAATACTTTCTCTATATTACATATAGAAGAAAGTAAAAATATATTAGTCAGTGAAAAGTTTAGAAATAAAAGAAATCAAAAACATTTCAGGTGGAAATAGATAAATAAGAACTAAAACATCAGTTGTAAATTTCTTTATATATATGTACTATGTATATTTTTTGTATCAAATTCAAATACGCAATATAAATTAAAACCAATTAATTTAAATTTTTTATCAGTAACTAACGATTATTACACTCTTTTAAAATATTTTAATTGTTTAGTTTAATTTAGTCACTTTTATTTTGTTTAACTTCTATTCTCATAGTTCATTACTGATTAGTTTTCCTGTTAGGCATGGGATCCTTAATCCTTAGATAATTTATTTTAAGCGAATATGTTTCTGTTTATGACAACAATTTTAATAAAGTTTCACAGAACTTATGAAGCAGTCTTTTAAGCATAAACTTCCTAAATTTAATGCTTTCGAGAACATTTGTACTGAAATAGTCTTCTAGTAGTTGTTTCTTACTTCTTTGAATTATTTTAGAGATTATCTGAATATCTTTGGAAATTTACAACGAGTACATTTTGCGTAGGAAATGCTTAATAAATGTTTAGTACATCAGAGCAAATAGCATCTTTTTTAGCTAGAATTGAAGAGAATTGTGTAAGAAGTTGTGGAGATTATTTCTGATAAAATATTTCTTAAAGAAATATGTATATTTATAATCTTAATATTTAAAATGTTAAAATATTTAATTAATTAGAAAGGTTTTAATAGCTACAAATTAAATTGTCATTATAGAAATTCATATAGGTTTTCATAATTAAAATTCAGTTTTTATTAAAACGCTTGATCTTCTAAAATTAATCGAAATAAAACAAAATTTCACTAATACATTACCTGTGTAAGAAACTCCATGAAATTAGATAAAAATATTAACATTTCTTGAAATGACATCAGAGCATCCCTCGCTAAAATCATTTTTGTATAGTTTTGCTTACTGATGACTGATTTAAAAAAACTCATTCGAATTTAAATTAGTAAAATTGTTGACAAAATTCAATTAATTAGCTTTTATTCTTTAGCATTTGTTAAATCCGAAGAGAACATAAAATTTTAAAGTTTTATCAATTGTACGATGACTTTCGCATTAGCAGCGTTAAAATTTTCACATTTTAAATGAAATTAAGATTTAAAATAAGCTACTTAATAATCTGAGTTTTCATTGATATTGAACAACTATATTGATTTCGAGAAAAGAATTATTCAAAAAAGAATTAACGCTCAGAACCATATATATTTTTTTCAATGTAGCATTCTAAACTCGATTATATCCTTCAATATTCATTAAATAAAGTGCATTCGTCGGCAAGGACCTGCTTATGTCTTTAAGAACAACTTTCTACATGCAAAAATGTATTCAATTTTCACAACAATATCATTACTAGCTCTATCATTAGCTTACTTTTAAATCTCTATGATGCTAGGTCATATATAATGGTCAAAACCTTTGTGTTTTTGGTCATTATGAATATAATTTCCCTAAATATCTCCAAAACGGAAAAAAATAAAATGTCCAAAAAGGGATGTGCACAACTAGATGTTATAACAAACCTATATACCAATTTGCAAAGTTCTATTTCCAACCGTTTTTGAGTTATGCGAGATACACACACACACATACTTACATACAGACGTCACGAAAATTCGTGTAAAGTCGTTGATACCTCTGAAACGGGAACTCGTATTAAAACCAAAGGTGCAGGTGTACAACTAGACAACAGTCGCAAATATAATTTGCAACATTCTACGCAAGTAGGTTCTTAGAATGTTTTTTACTACACTTCCTTATACTTTGTATAAGGAAGTGAAAAACATTCTAAGAACCTACTTGGAAATAACTATTTAAAAATTATATCTGTTAAAATTTTAACTACACTAGAGAAATTAACCCCTCGAGAAATCGGAAAGACATGACTTTAAAAAAAGTAAGACAATGTATGTTTTTGAAATTTTTTTTTTCTTAGCATGAATAACGCGAAAAATAATTAAAGAATTTCAAATAAACTTAAGTTGCGCTCTGAAAATTTATCCTCAGGTTAATTAAATGTAAAACAAAAAGATTTTTTTTATTGATTCGTCGGACCTTTAATAGCGAACCAGCTACATTCTTAACATTTAAATAATTAATGGAAAACCTTGTTAGTGAGATTATTTAAACTTGTCTTATTTTAATTAGTTTTTTCATTCAATAAAAAAGAAAAGAGAAAATCTTAATTTCATTCAAAACAAATACTATTGTTTTCCCAAAATGTTTTTTATTTTCCCATTTAAAC
Source organism: Salticus scenicus (assembly GCA_963930645.1). Lineage (NCBI taxonomy): Eukaryota > Metazoa > Arthropoda > Arachnida > Araneae > Salticidae > Salticus > Salticus scenicus. The sequence goes on from OZ005654.1 coordinate 204,610,009, forward strand.
TTTAGAATTAGCTCTAGATCAATATGTAAAGAAAGTGGTGTAACAATTGTTAACTTCTAATGCTACGTTATTAAAGAAATTTATTCGCGTCAAATTTTAGTGTTGAGAAACTGCAGCCATAATACGATGAATCATTAACACGCTTTTACTAGTTTCACCTGTATCTATGTTTTATGTATGTTTGTAACCGCTCTGGGAGCAAACAAAAAATCTATATTGTAAAAAAAGACTTTTCCTACGTGAACGCTGTGGCTGTGAGGTAAAGCTCCGGGCTGCGAACATAAAGGTCTAACGTTCAAGCGCAGTCAGGGGAGACGTTTAAAAATGGTTTTTGTTTAATTCTAAATTATTTATTTCTCATTCCTTCATAATGTTATTTATTCAGTTAATATCATGTAATTTCTAGACTTTTTAAGCACGTTTTTATTTTAACATGCTTTTATTAACTTGATATGATGTAACTATTATGTATATAACGGAATCTTGCAATTCAATTTTCGACCACTTCTGTTCGTTCGATTGACCTGAAATTTTGCACACGACTCCATAGTCGATGACAATACTACATACAAGTGTTTACAGACTCCTATTCCATCAGGGTATGTTCAAGCAAGCAAACAAAAAAATCTATATATATAAAACTCTCACGTATGTGGCACTGACTTTGGCCGTATTTGTATAGCGTCGAGAGGCAACAATTAGTCAATTATTATTATTTTTTTTTTTTATTAAAGATGTAAATATTTTGGTGTGCCACTCACACGATTTTTTTTTTTTTTTACCCTGCATTTTAATACTATAAAGATAGATATTTTGTGCCTTTTAGTTCACATTTCAATAAAAGCGTGTTCTTTAATTTTTTAAAAGTATAATTTTATTTTTATTATAATTTTCTAATTTGATCCAGCACGTGGCAGAATTATTGGAATTTTCTCCTTGAATGATCAGTTAACGAGTTTAAGTTCTGGTTTAGGAATGGATGTTAGTAGTAGTTAGGAATCCCTTTTAAGCTCTAAGTCCCGGTTTAATTAACCCTAGAGCAACGTCCCAAACTCCCGAAACTATCTTGTACCAAGATTCACATAAATCAGTGCTAAAATATTTTAGTGTCTGGTAATCAAAATAGGTGTAACCTCGAAATTTGGTTCGATTTGACAGTCTACAGTCATTAAAATCGTATCATTTGTCAATCTAAAATGCAATGCTTCTTATGTGATCGAAACAATTTGGAAATTTCATTTACTAATCGCGTTAAAGTGCAAAAATTTTCAGTGATATATTGGTATAAAAATTTTACTATATATTAGCCTTTAAAAACATGTACATTATTTCTTATAGCTTTTACAATATCAATTTTTATATAATACGGTTAATTTAATGTATTTAAGCATTTAAATATCTTTTATTAACTCTTTATTAAATTTTTTATATAGAGTTTAATATACAGTATGTTTCTAGAATCCATGTAATGTGTTCTAGACCGTCCTAATTTTGCAAAACCAAATTAATTGCTTTTAATACATGAAAAATGTCTTTTAATACATAAAATAATCAACTGTATCCTTTTGACGCATAGTTTGCGAGAAAAATGAAAAAGAAGAGTGTGCCATCATATCCGCTGCATGGAAAAAGAAAAAGCTATATTGAAAACATGAACATTGGTATTTGCATTTGTTTGGATAGGAAAGATGTTCTAAATGTCCACCACGAATATTGAGGTAAGCATACGTGTGTCGTAGAATGGCTGATTGCAAAAGGTGCATCAGCGTGTTGTCCACCAAAATACGCAGAATAAGGACGAGCGGCTTCACCACAGTCTGTAGTAACTAGGTTTCGATAGATTTAGTCCTTCAGATGACCCCATAGAAATTCAAAGGTGTCAGATCTGGTAACCGTAACGTCCATAAAGTCGGACACTCATGTCCAATACAGCGGCCGGAATATTCTATATCCAATAATTCTACCCAAAAACTATGGATTGTACAGGTTCAGTTCTTTAAAATTCTTTATCTACGTCAAGCAAGGAATCTAGCTGTGCCGATTTTAAACGTTTATGATGGAACACCTTAAATATTTCTAACGTTATCACTTAAAGTTATAATCCATGTACATTTTAATTTCTATTTTTTCATAGTAGGTATTTATTTTCTTTATTACAATTACTTTTCTTCTTCTTCTTCTTCTTCTTCTCTTTTTTTTTTCTTTTTTTTTTCTTTTTTTTTTTTTTTTTTGTGTGTGTGTGTGTGTGTGTGTGTGGAAATGTATGGATTTTGAATATGGATGTAATCTGGAATTTTCATTTTCATTTTGTTGACATTCAGATACATGCAGTATCTTGCGCAGACAGCCAGAAGTTTTTGGGCTTTTAATTTCTCGTTGTTTAGAAGCATTGTAGGATTCCTATTTCTGGTATTTTCTATAAACAATATTTTTCTATAGTAGTTTCCCCAAATTTAACTGTGAAAACGTACTACTTACGATTACTGTATAAAATTACTGGTTCTGATAAGCACAAACCGTATAGCAACTTTTTATTACATATTTTTACTACACACATTGTTTCCACCCAATAAACGAAAAAAAAACAGATGATCATATTTTTCAGCACTTTATTTTGTTCTATGACTTCTTTGGCTATAAATAAACATTTTTAACTTTGGTGACAGAATTTCGTAATTTTTTCTCGCCTTTCTATTTTCAATTAATCTCATAATTGGTTCAGGCAATCTCTCAGTTTAGTTTCGTAAACGATTTTCAGATATTGGTGGATTTTTTAGCCCAAAAATAATTTTCATTTTTCCAAAATAAAACTTCTGTGTATATCCTTGCTATAATTAAGAGAAAATATCCGTATCAATTGAAAAAAAAGGGATAGCAAACCTTACAATATGCTTAGCTCAAGAAATAAATTGATATTAAAACATTACAGAACTGAATTCGGCTCAGATGAAGAGACTGGCAATTTTGGTGGATAGTATTTTTAAAGTTCGGAGTAAATTTATCACCTGTTATAGTAGGTGATAGCTGAAAAATAATCGGTAAAGATTAAATAGCAGAACAAGTTACAGATGGATTTCGCCTTTATCCGTAATATTTCGAATTTTCTATTTTGTAGGAAATAATACTTTTACAATTGTAAAATGTTCTATCGGTAATACAATATCTTTGTCAAAAAAAAAAGAAAGAAAGAAAAAAAGAAAGAAATACGCTAGAACATTTTGAATATTATACTAGTTTAGATATAGAGTTAGTGTTAGATATAGAGTTTAGTATCTAGTTCAGGTTATTTTTTGACAAGGTAACAGCGCTGAGAACCATGAAAACGGGGTACGTAATGTTAAAGTTTTAATTTACGTATAAAAACTACAGTATTATTAATAATCAAAATAATTATTATTTCTGAACTCTATTGAATGTAAGTGTTTTTGCATGTGATTGTGACGATTCATTTAATAAAATGTATTTTAGATAAAAATTACACAAATACACATAATATTGCTCACATGATATTAAAGTTCTACGTGCAATACAAGTATTTTAATGAAAAATGTGCAATCTGAAATCAACGCTCAATGGTTATAGAGATCAGATAGTAATACAATAAAAGTCAACATAACAAAGTTAATATGATTGCCGAAGACAAAATGCAACATTCTATTGCAAAAATGTAAAGCAATTTCTTTAAAAGTCTTTTACGTTGGTGTTATTGCATTAATTTAAAATATTACAAGATAGTTCTCTATTTTTAAAAGCTTGCATCAGAGACATACACATACACATATATATAGTATATTAATATTAAATTTAAAATATAAACAAAGGAAAAGAAAAGAATGAAGAACAAACCATAGGAAATATAAAACATATATAAAATATTTTTACTTTGATTTTCCTTGAATATCATGCTGTCGTGACTAAAACTAAGAAACGGGAGCATTTTTACATAAGACGGAAATACACAGAAATCGAGAAAACTGAATTCTAGCTAATCAGTTAAAAGGGAGCAAGGGGTTCCTTAGATTGTTCCTTAATACAAGCATTGTTTCCTTAATACAACAGAACAAAAATAGAGTCTCTTTTGTGATTTTAGTTTCTCTTGGGCTATTTTTAGAAAACGCAAGCTTATCGATTGTTTTATTATTGAACTAGACTTCTTTATTCCTTCGATTTTTTAATAAGATATATAAAGAATATTTTGATTGTTAAAATCAAAACAAACATTAGACGTTACTCAAATGATGAAAGCCATTGTAAGGATAAAGTAATATTGTATTGGATGAAAGGAAAATGAACGATAGTATTAAAAGAATAATATTTTGACAGTTTAAAATATTTTTAGTTAACAACTGTTGTTTGGATTGTATTTATTGCAAAACAATATGATACAGTCGGCAGCAAAAATATTCGAGCATTAGAAATAATCCCTGTCCAAAAAAAGTACACTTAATGCTGTTTTGTTAAATAAATCCTTGTCGAGTCATGTTCTTAGTCAGTCTAAGAATATGATTCGACAAGGATTTATTTAACAAAACAGTTTTAAGTGCACTTTTTGATATCGGAATTATTGGCTAGTGTTCGGATACTTTTGCTGCCGACTGTATAACAATAAAGGCTAATAAACACACCATTAAAAAATTAACTGAACTATTTAAATAGTAATTAGATCACCATAAACAATACGATACATTACAAAGCAATAACGCAAGTTCTAAAGCAAACTGCAGTCTATCCTTTTAACATGTTTGCAAAATCAGGCTTAGATGCACTACAAGTCAGATATTACTTTTATAAAAAGGAATGAAAATAGAAAAATAAAATGTTAAATACATTTTTTTTTATTATTATAAAGTAAAATAAAAGCTAACACCAAACATGTTGCGAAGTACAGTCTGTAACAAATGTATCCGAACACTAGCAAAAATTCCTATATTAAAAAAAAGTAGAGTTAATACTGTTTTGTTAAATAAATCCTTGTCGAATCATGTTCTTAGTTTGAATAAGAACATGATTCAACAAGGATTTATTTAACAAAACAGTATTAACTCTACTTTTTTTATATAGGATTTTTTGTTAGTGTTCGGATACTTTTGTTACCGACTATAAAGCAAGAGCTGTGCTACCCTACGCTTAAACGTATTACATATACATACTTTTTTCTGGTTTCAAATATACGAACATAAAAGAAAATTTAAATATCGCTACATTTTAGTTCAAGATTGTCCATTAGAATCCTCAATAGTTAAATATTTTATCAGCATAATGTAAATATATATTCATGATCTTTGCTGAATGACGTCCGCTATAGACAGAAATCATGAAGTTGTTTCTGCGCCAAATTATGCATGATTATTCTCTCTCTCTCTCTCTCTCCCTTATTCCTAACATTGTTATTTTCTGACTCTAATTTTTTTTTCCCTCTCTAAGTTCAAATATATCAAAAATTATTTTTGAACCATCATATAATCATTTATAGCATTGCGCAGAATTTATGTATAGAAATGTTCTATGTGTGATCCTTAATTATCTTTCACATGGTGGAGGCACATATCTTAATTGACAGTCACGGATTTCAGCACATGTGTGGATATCAATTGTATTTTTGTTTAGATTACTGCAATAAAGTTGGCGAGTGTGCTAAATTTTATCGCATATACTTTGTCTTAGACATGGAACAAATCACACAAATAGACATCTGACAAGCAGTGAGACCAATTAATGCTTGCATAAACTTTTTTGTAAAGCATTACATCAACTAGGTCAAAAAATATATTATTCCCTAATAATTAATTTTTTAATTGTAAGTATAAAATCTCAATATGTTCTACGTCCACTCTTTATGTTAGGTGCTATTACACATACAGAGCTGAGAAATGAAAGCTATTACTTCTGGATAGTTTTTTTAGTTCTCCACGACCTTATAGATATAAGTAACTTAGGTAATCGTGAAATTTTTTGACCTAGTTTTATACATGTATTTATATATTTACACGTTTTGAGATGTTAGGGATCCGAAAATCACAAAATCGGTGTAAGCGTCCATTTGTAGGATGTCGCAGTATCTTAGTATTTTAGTACGTTACTATGCTAGTATATTAGCGTGTCAATTTATTATTTTGTGTACACGATATCTCAAAAACAAATGATCTTCAAGAAGTTGGATATACAGTAACCGCCGCTTAATAAATTCACTGGTTAATAAAATCAGCCGCTTAATCTGATCAAATTGCCAGGACCGGAATCAAATCAATGCAAACCAATTTTAAAACCGCCGCCTAATAAAATCAGCATCGCCGGTTAATAAACTCAAAAAAATATCTTCAGCAGCAAAAATGTCATTTATGCACGCTAAACAATTTTTTCTTTACACTGTGGTTTTTTATTTTTGAAATAAAATAGAAAGTAAAATACAGAAATCTTTCTGTTATCTCTCTTTATCGAAATTTTTACACTTAGAGCATTAAATTTTACATTTACAACAATTAAACACTTGTCTAACAATTTCAAGGAATGCATTTTTCAAGGTGGGGTTATAAATTACAAATTTGATTTGATTCGCAAGTGCATTTTTTTTTTTTTTTTTTTTTTTTTTTTTTTTTATAATGTTTAACTAATAAAAGACAATTTTTAGTTCTTATTCTGAAATAACTAAGAAGCAAGAAGCTTAAACGGAAAAGTTAAAAAAAAAAAAAAAAAAAAAAAAAAAAAAAAAGCGCGAACTTTTAACAAAGTATTAATGATTTTCATCAAAGGAAAGCGTATCAAAACTTGGGATGTGTTTAATTCACTTACATTGAAGGAACAATCAAACAATTATCTGTTAAAAATTAATTAATATTGTTTATTAGTTCCATTATTTGCTACCTTTTGAAATTTCTTTCCAAATTTAGGTAAATAATGCCTTTTTCTTGAGTGCAGGAACGTTCGCCGGATATAAAAATCAGCCGCTTAATAAAATCACTTTTGCTCAGAACGAATGTGATTTTAATAAGCGGCGGGTACTGTATTAATAAAATATCATTTACGATACTTGCAAGAAAACTTATTTGTTTTCAATATTCTAATTTGAAAAATTAGTAAGTTATAGGAACTTTACGATTTTCTTAACATTAAAGAATACGGCAAAATTTCGCTTAAATGTGCAGTTAAAGGAATATTTTATCTTTAAGATTTCAGACCAGCTTTAAAATATCAATTATGAACACTCTAATTTGAAACTTCGTAAGTTATTCGAAATATCCGAATTTCTTAACAATGCGTAAAGATGCCAGGCACATTTGAAAGATAAGATAATGGAATGAGCATCATTAATTATGAAAATTCGAAAACTTCGTAAGTTATTCGAAATTTATGATTTTCTTAATAGGTCAGATTATGGCATAATTTCACAAAAAAAAAAAAAAAAAAAAAAAAAAAAAAACGTATTATAAGGATTAACATATTTTATGGAACTGGCTTGTACAGCATTGACTATAAATTTTCTAATTTGAAAACTTCGTAATTTATAAGAAATTTAAGATTTTCCTAAAATTGCAGAGTATGGTAATATTTTAAATAAACTTGCATTACGCAGATCTTTGCATTAGAAATAAATTAGAATTGAGTTAAAAGTAAAATACAAAGTAAATTTAATAAATTAATTGACAATTAGGTTATTATAAATGTATCGTACTGGACGGCGGGTAGCCTACAAGTTGAAGCATTTCAAACTGTGACCGTATCGAGTGATCGGAAAATTCATTTTTCTTAACATAAATATGATGAAATCTAACCGAGTCGACCTTTCCAAATGAGTTTTTACACTCTATACGTAAAGTCGTGCAAAATTTAGTCATATGCGAATTGGCACATAGTAGATAAATTCCTGCCAATGAGCTTTATACTATCGATATATATATTTTTACTTTCTCTTACCCATAAGGTAGAGAAAGTATAGTTTTTGGGTCAAATTTTCGAATGCGAGATTTTGTTATATTTACATGTTTTGAGGTCCCCTGAATACGAAAATCATGTTTTTAGCAAATGGTCTGTGTGTATGTCTCTGTGTGTGTGTTTCTGTGTGTGTGTGTGTCTGTTATCAGCATATCTCAAAAACAAATTATGGCAGAAAGTTCAAACTTGGTATTCTAAATGTGTATCATATACGGATGCTACAGTAAGCTTTTCGTTAAGATCAAGCAAATGGTTCGTGTACAGGGTCAATCAAGAGAATTCTAATACATTACGTCTACGGGGGAAATTGCAGGTAAGTAGAGTTTAACGTCTATAGACTGCACTAAACCAAATGAAGCGACTATATATTTTTTGTAATAGAGATAGTTAACTGGGAAAAAAAATTTATGCATGCAGGAGCCTCGCCTCCCCCCTCGAGGGGAGTAAATTTTCATGATGGGTATCTTTCAAAAGAGCTCGCCAATACCTTTAAAACGAATGGTTGAACCATCGATCTGCGATAATTTAAAACAAAGTTATGGATTTTTTTTTTACTTTTAACGAAAAAAAAAAAAACTTATATTTGCTGTTATACTACTTCTCTAATATGGAAATCGTCTGCATTATCATAAAAGATAATTTTTTTAAATAATAATTTAAATAAATTATATTTTAAAAACAGAATTATTTTTTAATAACCGAATTAAATTCTATATAAATGTAGGTGCATTAATGAAACGGGGGGTTGAGGGGGGCGGTAGCCCCCCTCACACAGAACTAATTATTATATAAAACTCTTCCGAAGCCTCATTTGAATTGTTTAATATAGGTTTGCATTGTAGTACTCGTTATCTTACCTCTTAAACTCCAACCTGCATTTATAGTATTAATTTTCAGGGTAAGAGAAAGTCGTGTGAGTGACACACCCAATTATTTTTATGCTAATACTGCTGTTAAATTTTACTGTACATTCAAATAAATGTATATTATACAAACACAGAAAGAGAGTTATTCTTTGGGTAAATACATAAATATGATCGTTGCATTTTGAAGTTGTTTAAAAAATCTTTCAAGTGCCTGCACGTATGCAGAGTTAGATTTCGTTCAGTTATACATTTCAGATTTAGAATATCGAATGTGGAAATTCTTCCGGGATAAGAGGAGAGAGAATATATTTTTGGCACTTTGCCAACTGTAACAGAGAACAATCTATAAGAATTTGTCTTGGAAAAGTTGAAATAAAGTATGTCATCGGGTAACCCGTTGGAATGGACAAATAATACAGGAAATGTAATAAAAAATTACTAATTTATATAAGCAGTGACATTAATGGGTCACTTAAAGTCTACATAATTAAAAATTGCAGCAGAAAAACTGTTTTAAATTAATTATTTTATGTCTTAAGTAAGAAAAATGTTGACAAAAAATAATTTTATCTGATATCGTTTTAATGTTTAATGAATTTTTAATCAATGAAATTACATTAATGATCTACAATACTTTTATTGAATCATAAATATTGATTTTTATTTGTTATCAAAGTCTATAACATTTAAGAAAAACTAAAATTGTGCAATAAAGATATAGCAAGAAGGAAAAATCATGCGATACGCATTGATTGTTAACACTTTCCAGCTATATGTGCTTGTTGTATCGTATAATTTTCAATGTTCTTTGCCTACGTTGTCGCACAGCGCACAAACAGGAGGACTTAAAAGCATACAGACAGACTAAATGAATTCATAATCACGGTTAAACGCTGCTGAAAAGTGTTTCAAATGTTTAACGCAAAAAAAAAAAAAATAATAATAATAATAATAATAATAATAAAAAAATGCAGCCATTAATTTATCTTTGTAACCCTTAATTTATCATTGTAGCCCTTAATGTAATTAAATATTTTAGTTTAGCCCTATTAATCTGAAGGTTAACCATATCATAATCGATACACAAAACATTATATTCGCATATTAACAATAAATTTAATTTTCTTTATGATTATTGCAGAAGAAAGTTATTTAAATGTGTTTTATAAAAATGTCTGTCCTAAAACGGAATGCATTGTCATCATTTTGTGTGTCCCTGTACGCACGCCAGTTGTATAGAACCTATTGATGCCATTTTAAATAGGGAACATTCCATAGTGAACTTTAATGACATATATCAATATTTTTAAATTTCTGAAGATATTTACGGACGCTGGAGGCGGGCAGACGACAGATACATCGACGGACAGTAGTCGGACAAACAGATACACAAATTGAAATCACATTTACACATAAAAATTGTTATAAAGTGTTAAAAAACGCTTAATGTGTACGAAAATGCAATTAAAACAAATTTCTAATAATAACCGTTAATATAACTGAATATTTTTCTGTGGCCCGATAAATCTGAATGATAATTATGTTATATTCTTTAGCAAGCATTCTTCTTTGAATATGAATAACACATTTCAATTTCATGAAGATTTGTGCAAAGTAAAGTTATTAAAATTTGGTTTATAGAAATATAACTCTCATAGAACGCAATCCCTTGAAATACTTTCGGGTAACTTTATGTATAAACCACTGGTAGCATTTACTCCATTTTACATTGAAATCATCCGATAGTGCACTTGAATAACATATTTCAGTTTCATTAGCATTTGTGTAAAGTTGTTAAAATAAGGTTTATAGAAATATCTCTCATCCCTAATAGCACAAATATCCATAGCCCTTCCTTAGGATGTCCCTGGGATGTCTTTTATCCACTGGATATCCTAAGGATGACATTTGGCGAAAGTGTGTGCTGTTAGGGATAGAACACAGTGCTTTGGAATACTTTCGGATGTTGATGTACACAAACCGGTAGAGGTATTCATTCCATTTTTTCAGTAGGGAACATCCAATAGTAAACTTGAATAACGTATATTAGTTTCAAGAAATTCCATGAATATTTACGAAAATTAGAGCGCGGACAGACGGACAGACAGACAAACCCAAGTCATTAAACACTTTTCAACCTTCTTGGAAAGTGTTAAAAACTCGTCTATTTATTTTTAACTCAGATCTATTATATATTTACAAAGATATCTAAATAAACATTACGGTAAATTTAAAGAAATGTGGCAGTATAGATTCATTAGCTTTTAAAACTGTGTGTTTACATAGATTCTCCCCTTACATTTTTTTTTCTTTATGTATTTTCGAATGTATACATGCAAGAAAAGTGTTGTGTATAATCATGAAAAATATCTTGTTACAAATTTCATGCATTTACAGAATAAAATTATGAAAGAATAACCTGATGTGTCACTCACACGACTTTCTCTTACCCTGAAAATTAATACTATAAATACAGGTTGGAGATTAAGAGATAAGATAACGAATACTGCTATGTAAACCTATGTTAAACAATTCAAATTAGGCTTAGGAAGAGTTTTATATAATAATTAGTTCTGTGTGATGGGGGGTCTGCCGCCCCCCTTAACCTCCCGTTTCATTAATGCACCTATATTTATATAGAACTTAATTCTGTTATTAAAATTAAAAGTTTACTTAAAATTATACAGACAATTTTCACACGCAACATTCATTGAAACTTATCAATCTTGATCAAACTTTTCTAACAACAAACCTATATTAAATTCAAAATACAACATTTGGATCTCCTAAAATTATTCGTTTTTAAGCTACTTTAAGAGACACAGACAAAAATCAAACGTTAAAAAACTTGACTACGGTAATCAGGAAGCCTCAAAACGAGTAAATATATAAAAAACAAGCGATGAATATTTAGCTTAAAACATACATTATTTACCATATTTCTATGAGGAATTTATTTCAATTCCCGAACAGCTTTTCCGGAAATGGTAAAATATTATTAGTAAAGGGGAGAGGGGAATTCCCCCCCCCCCAGGGGGGGGGAGGCGAGGCTCCTATATACACAAAAAAATTTTCCCAGTTGACTAGCTCTATTACAAAAAATATATATTCATTTCATTTTGTTTAGTGCAAATGTATTTGAATACTTTTGAGTGTCCCTGTACACGAACCATTTGCTTTATCGCAACGAAAAGCTTAGTGTAACATCCCTATATGATATACATTTAGCATACCGAGGTTGGAATTTCTGCTACTATTTGTTCTTGAGATACGCTGATAACACACACACAGACACATAGACACCATTCGCTAAAAATATGATTTTCGCATTCAGGGGACCTCAGAACATGTAAATATATTAAAAACTCACGTTCGAAAATTTGACCCTAAAACAATACTTTCTCGACCCTATGGGTAAGAGAAAGTAACAAGAAAAATTTACTGCCCCCGCTCAATTCATTTTTTTTTTTTTTTTTTTTTTTTTTTTTTTTTTGCGGTGGTGTATGTATGATATATGCGTATATATGTATATCTGTGAGAGAACACGAAGACTCCTAAACAGTACTTTCGATTAAGGTCTAATTTTGTTGGGCTTTTATAAATTGCTGTTATAAGAACTTTATAGGAAAACAAAGCAAAATTGTACATTTTTTATTACTTTGATAAATCTCTCTATAGGAAATGCCCTTTAAATTATTTTTATGAAAAGTGTAACTAATATGTACATTAGAAATTAGCTAAACCGGTCACTCCCCCTCCCCCCCCCAAAAAAAAAAAAAATGTGTAATCACTGTCTATAGTTCTTTTACAGGATCACACAAAAGAATTTGGGTACATTACGGTCTATAGTACAAACTTACAAACCTCTGGAAAAATATTCAAAAACCTTATAATAAATCTCTTATTTTTATTTATTAAATTAATTTCTGATTAAAATTTGTTTTACCGCCTGCCAACTACTAAATGTTCATAAAATTATATGGTGTCACTTCATATAGATAGATAGATAGATAGATCGATATAGATACATAAATCATTAAAGTTAATTGTTAGAAAATTAGTATGATATTCATTCTTTGTATGTTGCAGATTGTAAATATTAAACAAAGATATTTATCTAAGTAAAACTTATGATTAATTACTAAATTCTTTTAAAGTCAAAAATTTTTAGAATTGTACACCAGTGTTGCCAGACTTGGGGACTTTTTTATTCAACTGCCACCAATAATTTCGAGAAGTAAAATTTGACATACATAATAGGCGAATAATCTTCGATGTGATTAGGCAACTGTTGCAATAAAAATTTAAGGGTGAATGTTGAATAAAAAAGTCCCGAAATCTGGCAACACTGTTGTACACTTATACTTGTTTAGATTTTTAATTGCTTTTTGCTTCAATAACATGAGATAAAAAACTCGAATTACAAAGAATATTATGAATTTATATTCCTGAAGTAAAAAACTTCATTTTCCAAAACACTTTTTGCGTATTCTTTATAATAACGATTATGGTTTTAAGAGGTATTTATCTTGATATTACTCCTTAAACTTTAAATTTATTAATCACTTCCCTATTTAAGTATATTTTCTCATTATGCGCATATTTCTTGGCCTCATATTCTGCATAACACTCATTTGAAGTTTTATTCGCACAAGACCATTGGAATCGGAGCTGTCAGCCTCTGAATATCTGAATGCCGTCAGTTTAATTTAAATTTACTTGTATAATACAAAATTCAATAAAAAAAGAAAAAAGAAAGAAACTAATCTCATGTGGCACTCGTACGATTTCCTCTTACATTGCATTTCAATACTACGAAGAATGATTACAGAATAAAGGGTGAGATAACATGTACTGTATATAAACATACATTAAAAAGAAGCAGCCTATGAATGTTGAACTCTATCTACCAAACATTTCGTATAGAGGCGTAATGTATTTGAATTCTCTTGCATATTTCTCTGCTTGAACTATTTCTTTGACCTTCACGAAAAGTGTACCGTAACATCCCTTTATAATACAGATTTAGAATACAGAGTTTTGACTTCCTGCTGTTATTTGTTCTAAATACAGACAGACACACAGAGACGTACACCAACTCACTAAAAACCTGTTTTTCCGATTCTGGGGACCTCAAAGCGCGTAAATATAAAGTGCGTTAGTGCAACAGTGATTTATAATATTCATATAAATTTTCAGCACAATTGAATAAAGCGTTTAGATGCTATCGCACTTTTAAAAATTGGGTCCTATAGGCCATAATGATAAATAATTTTTCTTTGTGTCCCTGTAAAAAAACTGTAAGTGCTAGATTAACCAAAATCTATACAGTTGGTGCAACTGTGACCTATAACATGTGTACAAATTTTTTTCTCAGATTAATAAGGCGTTTAGACGCTATCACACTTTTAAAAATTTGGCCCCATAAGCCATAATGATAAAGAATTTTTCTTTGTGTCCCTGTAAAAAATCTATAAGTGCTAGATTCACCAAAATCTATAGGGTTCGTACTATGGTGGCTTACAATATACGTACGAACTTTCAGCTTATTCGAACAAAGCGTTTAGATGCTAGCGTTTTCACTCACATACATATACACATACATACACACATACATACACACACACATACATACATCCTCGCAAAAATAGTGAAAACGGACTCAGGGGACCTCGAAACATATAGAAACATCAAAATCTCAAATTCGGATTTTTGACATGATTACAATACTTTCCTCACTATAGTGTTCGGAAAGTAAAAATACTGGTTGAGTGACCATTTTCTTTAGATTGTATTTTATTTTTAGCTTCCATGTAGTGAGACTTTTTCAAGTACATGTGAAAAAACATTTGGTGGCTTAAGAAGAAAGAAGTACATGATACGAAGATTTCAAAAAGGACAGAAAAAAAAAATTCTTGTAACGGTTACAATTTTTTTTCTACAAAATAGACATATTTTTTCGTTTTTATAAGTAGTTAGAGATGGATCATGAACTCTTCGCAGACGAAGTGCGTGAGAGCGAGATTCAAAATATTAAATGGGAGAATTAAGATGTGTTTTTAAATATTCAAATAGTATTTCAATTTATAAAGTTAAATAGAGCAAAAAAAGAATTATATTTTTTAATAAATTAGATAAATACAATATTACGCACGTTTCCATTATAACAATAAAATATCTCTAATGTAATTCAATAAAAATTTAAAATGATTATAATTTCAATTTGTTTTCTTATGTACGTCCTCTTAATTTTACCAGTATATATATACAACCACAAAATTTATAAGTGTTAATAAGTTTACGTAAAAAATTATATGAATATCGTGGGTTTTTTGGTGCTTTAAAGAAGCAAATACGAAAAAAAAATTAATTCACATTCACTTATGAGCACGTTGGGTTTTATTTGGTGTGTTTTTCGTTAAAGTGGATCCCGAGAACTAAAGTAATTAATTACATCTTTTAAATTGTATAAGTTTTTTTTTTCTCTTTTCCTCAATATCAAAAGTTATTACAGTCTTTAAACATAATGCCTTATTGCGAAACACATTTTCTAACTGTTAATTTAGAAGTTTGATTAGAATAGCACTGTAACTTTTTTTTTTTTTTTTTTTTTTTTTTTTTTGTCAATTATACTTTAAAATTGTAACAAAATAAAATATATCTGAAATATATAATTACTTTTCATTAATAGAAATACTGTAGAATTTTATACTGTTGTTATTTATCAGGAGCATAGTGCCGTTCCCTGTACATATAAAGATTGTAATAGTACTTGTCAACATCTCCTTCCTTTACAACAGGGCATATTTACTGGCAACAAACCCTGGTAAACAAACCTGACAAAACCTTCTTCAATTGTTTGGTTATACACTTGATTTGGTACCAAAACATTTTTCGATTTTACAAAAACCGCTTTATTAATAATTCATAAATTAAAATATTTAAACATCTTATATTATTCAACATTTTTATGTACAAAAGAGAAAGTCACATTCTATTTTTTATTTACTGATTTAAATACTATAAAAGTGTGAAAATGATATTCAATCATTTTTTCTTAGTTTAAATTTGATAGTACAAATTTTATTCATCTCTTTATTTTTTCCTAATGTACTATTTGTCTGCTTATTTATTAATTACACATTTGAGTGTATAAATATATTTTTTACACAAATGAATAATTTTTGTATGTTACAATACAGTGGAAGTAAGATGTATTCCATAAAATTCCATAGATGTAGGGGCACCGGTAGCCCAGTCGGTAGAGCGCCGGCCTCGTAATTGGAAGATTGCGGGTTCGGTACTCGAGCCGGCCAAAGACCGTCGTGTACACTAATGGTGGCTGGTGCACGTAAAATCTGTCGTGGCCGCAATGTCCTCCATGTTCCCATCAAAAATTATACCTTTGGGGGTCACCGAAGTGGGAGAGCCATCCCTTCCGTGGAGGATCAAAATTGTGATGGCATGTCTCCGGACCACCTCTAGGGGTGTGTCCCAGACCGTCGCCAATTGCCCATCTGCGCAGCACTAATGCGACGTTAAACCAAACCATCCATCCATCCATAGATGTAGTTTCACAGATGTAGTGTTCCATAGATATAGTTCCACAGATATAGGTTCCATAGAATTACACGTATTCAAGAAACACACAAGATGTAAATTAACATCCCCATAAATTTCATTTTTATTTATTTATTTGTTACCAAAGTTATTTTAACTGAGTCAAGAAAATCATTCTAATAAATATTTTATATGAAAGCTATTAAATAATTACCTATAAAATGTACAATGTACGTATGTGTTCCTATTCGTAGATCTATTTAAATTATTAAGGAAATAAATTTCAGAAAATACAGCGCAATTTGTACAGAAAGAAAGAGAGATTATGAGATAATTACTCAAATATTTGCACAACCTCTGTTTCAACTTAAATAAAGAACTTTGATTTCATCAGGGATATTTAATTAAGTTGAAAAAAAAAAAAAAAATGCATGAAAATTGAAAAAGGAAAACTTGATGCTAATACAAATTTGAGTTAAAAATTAGAATCTGTATCAACATTGAATTGGTTTATTTTTATTTCTTTTTTAATATAAGTACTTTTATTGGAGATTTATTTATGAGTTGAAAAATGTTGTGTGGGATTTTATGTAGCAACTAGCAGGCAACGCCCGCTTCGCTGATCCCTATTTTTAAAAAAATCACTATAATTACTGAATTCTCAAAATTGCATTAATTTTTATCACGTGAAGAAAAAAAGAGAAACAAAATCTGATTGGGAAAAATGTCGCACCGGGTTCTCACTGCCTTCGGAAAAAATTCCCAAAATGCTCTAACTCTTATTTCTATTATTTTCCCCCTTCGCCCCCCCCCCTTCAGTCTATCCTAATAATTTTACAAATTCGAAAATATCTGCAATCGATTTGTAAGTATCAAAAACCTCTATGCACCAGTTTTGAACGATATATCTCTATTTTTATTTTTGCCCCTCTGCTCCCCCCCCCTTCCCGCCCCTCCTAATAATTTAAAAAAATCGAAAATATCCGCAATCGATTTGTAGGTATCGGAAACTTCTATGTACCAATTTTGAATGACCTATCTCTATTTTATTTTTTTTTTTGCCCCTCAGCCCCCCCCCCCCCCACCTTCCCGGCCCTCCTAATAACTTTACACTTTCGAAAATATCCCCATTCGACTTGCAGGCCTTTAAAACCTATCTGTACTAATTTTAAACAGCCTAACTGTATTTCAATTTCTTTTTGCCCATAGCCCCTCTTCCCGCCTCTCCTAATAATTTTATGAATTCGAAAATATCCGCAATAGATTTGTAAGTATCGAAAACCTCTATATACCGGTTTTGAACGATCTAACTCTATTTTTATTTTCCCCCCCCTCTCTCCTCCCCCCTTTCCGGCCCTCCTCATAACTTTACACTTTAGAAAAAATCCCCATTCGACTTGCAGGCCTCTGAAACCTACCTGTACCAATTTTGAACGTCCTAACTGTATTTCTATTTGTTTTTGCCCCATAGCCCCCCGCCCTGCTGCCCCACCTGGGGGCTGAATTTCCAAAATTCCAGAAATTGGTTTTTAGATATTTGCATTAGCTATATTTTAGAGCAAAAATTTCATGTATATCTGTTTTTTTGTTTGAGATATATAGGATTATGCGAAATCACGTTTTACGCATGTGAAATTACGTTTCGCCCCCTTCCCCCCCTTGGGGACCGAATTTCGAAAATTCCAGAAATTGGTTTTTAGACATTTGTATTAGCTATATTTTAAAGCAAAAATTTTACAGATATCCGTTTTTTTGTTTGAGATATGAAGGATTTTGTGATATCACTTTTTGCCCCCCCTCCCCCCCTTGGGGGGGCAAATTTTGTAAAATCGCTACTTAGTAGATGCCTACGTCATACAAAGAACATTGTCACAAAATTTCATGCTTCTAGATCCAGGGGTTTGGTCTGGGCGATGATGAATAACCCCCCCCACACACACTCACTCAAGAAGTACTCTTTTATGTATATAGACTAGCAGGCTTTGCCCGCTTCGCTGGACATTAAACTTAAATGAGTTGTCAAAATGCCATATCTTTATTAATAACCTAAGTTCTCGCTGTGATTGGTAGAGGTTTTCTCCCTCCCAATGTGAGGAGTCTGGGTCCCCACTGTCTTCGGCACAACTTACCCACTTCTTACTTCCCCACCCTCAGCGGGTGAGTTCGAAGTTTTGCAAAATCCCACTAATGTACGTAATGCGTACACTTAATCAATATCCACACACCAAAATTCACCATTCTAAGATAATTCAAAACGAATTCAAACGGAAAAACATGTTTTTACACATGTTTATTGCCCTCCGACTCCGAGAAGGGGGTGGGGGGGAATTTCGAATTTCGTGAAATGCAGTTAGAATAAGTGCCGGATGCATATAAACAATTTACGCACCAAATTTCGTGACCACAGAAGTCTTTAATAGACAATATTAGAAATAAATAAATACAAAAAGCACAGCTTAAGTATCGGAACCCTTTGGTGACTTTAAATATTTTAAGCCATTTTTGCGATGAACTGAATTGGCTATTTCAATTGTGCAATTAAAGATCTTGGCGAGAAACGTCCGAGCTACTTCGGTGCCGAATTTCAAATTTTACCAAAGGGATCCGATACTAAAGCTGTTCCATATCGAAACTCGGTTGAAAACGGAAAAAGGGTAAAATAAATTAGAAATATCAGACCTACATTTATAAATTTGATACCGAATGAAAGGGGCGATTTTGCTGAATCCAGGGGTGGAAACAGTTTTTCGATGCGACAATTAGATTTTTAAAAAATAACTAAAGTATGAAATTTAAGTGGCAACAGAAAAACGGATAAAGAGAAAAATAAATAAGAAATATCAGACCTATCATTACAAATTCAGTACCAAATGAAAGAGGTGATTTTTCTGAATCCTGGGGTGTAAACAGTTTTTCGATACGATAATTAGATTTTTTAAAATTAACTAAAGTATGAAACTTAGATGGCAACACCTCATTTCAATCTTTTCATAATTTGTAGTGCGAATCACGCGAATACAAAAGTCTTTAACTTAAAAATTTATTGTTATATTTTATTTTTCCATTCAAAGCATTTTAGTCAAAAAATATTTATGGTGCATGCGCAGGCGTTTTTTACCCACAATTTAAACACTAATCAGAATTTTGGAAATTTCTATAGATATAATTTCAAATTGGGTGAAGACCTAAGTTTCTGCCAAGCGCCGTTGAATTCCGTCCAGCCGTTCTCGAGTGATGCCCGGACAAACGTGTTTTAGTCTTTTACCCCCTAGGGGGGAACGGGGGGGAATTTCTGAAAAGTTGATAGATTTAATTTTAAGTTGGGCGTAGACCTAAATTCCTGCCAAGCGCCGTTGAATTCTGTCTAGCCGTTCTCAAGTGATGCCCGGACAAAAAAAGCGACATACGGACACGATGACACACACACGCACACACACACGCACACACACACACGCACACACACACACGCACACACACACACACACACACACACACACACACACACACACACACACACACACACACACACAGGCAAAATTTTCTGAAGTCATTTTCGGCTTTCATGGGGTGTGAAACGTGAAGATATCGCAAAATTTTTTGATTCCGACAAATTTACAGACAAAAGTCTGATTTTATTAATATAGATGGTGCTACACGATGGGCAATAAAGTTTATTTATGATTCTTTATGAATATTTTTAAACCTTTACAACTCTTATAATGATTCAAATGACTGAGACTAAATATTCTAGATTTTTATTAACGCAAAAAAACCGCATCTTATTGGGTTGTTCGATAAATAATGTCGTTTTTTTTTCATGTTTTTCAAAGTGAATTTATTTATATTAACAACAAACATTAATCAATGATATATTGACCATTTTGTTGGATGACCTTTTGCCATCTTTCGGTAAGTTGAAAAATTCCACGTTCGAAGAAGCCTTGGTTTTTAGAAGCGAACGTTTTAAAAAACAACATTATTTATCGAACAACCCAATAGTTTTCCACGCTACGGATAATATTTATTCATGATTAAAACACTAATATATATATATCATAAATAATGTATCTTAAATGCGCTAAACCTTTTACGTATTATATCTGCAAGTGTAATATTCTTCAATGTAACGTATATTCAAATCAAATAATATGTCTACAATCGCCACTAATTTGAACAGTCAACATTAATGACATTTTTTTTTCTCTTTTTTTTAATCAAATAATTACTTTATTTTTTTTTTTTTATTTTTTTTTTTAAATGGCATGATAAAAAGGACTTTTACGCTACATAATTTCTCACTTACTCTCTCTCTCTCTTTCAATTTTTAATAATATAATATTAATTTCTTTCAAATGAATAATTTTTCCAAAACATATTATATAAAATTGATGAAATGAGCTTTTTCCCAAAACTGAAGTTATTTATGCAGTTACTAATTCCATTTGAACCACAATGCGATGAATTTACAAACAGTGGCGAGCTTAGAATTCGGATAACTATATAATGCAACAAGCTAGAGGCATATCTTTATAGCAAAGGAACATCTTAATGAGAAATTCGGTATTTCTAGTTAATGATATTTTAATTAATATTGTAAGATATTAGTTTCATTGAATCTGCATAAAACAAAGTTTTACACTCCATATAACGTTCACTACATGTAACTTTCTACACTGTAAAATATATTTTGTATAACTGTACCAAAAATGGTGGCAACTACTTTGCACCAATTGGTGTAATGATTTATTATTATTATTATTTTTTTTTTCAATAACACGCCAAAAATTTTTGGTGTTTCCCTACACCAGTATTAAAGGTGTTTCATTACAGGAGAAATTTCATTACACCATTCTTGGAATAAAGAAATCGGCACCATTTTTGGTGTACAATTACACAATTTTTTTTTACAGTGGATACAACATTAAAAATCTCGTTAAAAGATAATAATAATTTGTCATTTTCCCATAACTGTATATTTCTTTGTTTTCTATTTTATATCATTATCATTATTTATTTTATTTATTTACTTATTTATTCACTTATTTATTTTGCACTGATTTTCTACATTTTAGCACATTTTAGCAAAAATGCGATTATTATTCTGTGTATTTCTATAATGCAATATGTTTCTTGCTACTATTTATTGAATTCAATTTATTTAATCGCTAAATTAATTCTGTTCGTTTCTAAGTTATATTTTAATTCGAATTCGAATACGATAATTACGGAAACAAATGGTTCATCTATCCATTTATCTATATCGCCGTATTGCATTCTTTCGACGCTTCTAAGATGGTAAATTGCTTAATTTCGCTCCCGTTTCGCGTAAAATGGAGTAGTCATTTAATTCAAATTTTATGCATTTCGAGATAGCTTATTAACATTTTACTATAATATGTTACTGTATTCATCACTACATGCCATTTAACGAAATACAAGCAAGGAATAATATCCAGATTTCCCGTACGTTATAAGTCAATTTAATCCTTTTAATTGTAATTCTATTTCCAATATTTACTATTTATATTTATTACACCCTTTGTCTCCAAATGATTGTCTCGTTTTATAGAAATCATTCAACATGAAATGATCATTGTATTAAAATGTTTCGCAACTAATTTAGCACTGATTTCAATGCGTTATCAAACGTTATAAGAAAAGATCTAACTTGTGTATCTGAAAAGGCTCAATGTCCTATTTGCATAACTCATTACTCATCAAATCATTTTTATTTATTCCATATTATTTACAATAATTATATAAACATACATATAAATAATTAACTTGCTATATAACCATAAAAGTTTCTGAGGAAGCTACTTTCCATCCTCAATCTCCCGTTGTGTCTGTCTGTCTATATCTATCTCTCTATATGTGTTAACATATATTTCCTTATAACTCATAGCCTCGTGTTAATGTCTGGTAACTCATAAATATCTGTATTAAATTTTATGCCAAATGATAACATAATTTATCGGAAGTATTTTGTATAGCCTTGTAAACAAATTACAAATTCTATGCCTGCCATTTTTCACAGAAACTATGGTTTAAAACATTCTAATAACATATGCTTATTACATTATGTTTAATAAAGTGTAAACATGTTAAAATACAATTAAAAGAAAAAACGTCTATAGATGGTATTGGTACAGAATTTTTTTTGTGTGTCCCTATACTTGAGCCACAGTAATTATATACACTTATAAAGATTATACAACTAAATCATCGTAACACAATATATTTGAACCAAATTTGAAGATAATTATAGTATATCATCGAAATTCTTTTGTGTGGTCCTGTAAGTGAATTATTTAATGTATCTTCCTTTTTTTATTGTGAAAACATACTTTTAAGCAACTTAATGATGTACTATATCGATTCTATTTTGTTGAATGCAGTCTAAACGCGTTAAAATGTGTCTAAATGAAAATCTGTTTATAGGCACTAATGTGCCGAAATTCTTTTGTCTGCCCCTGAGGGAGAACCATAAATAGCATAAACACCAGTAAAAACTATGCAATTTATTAAGTAGCTCAAGAATAATTGTTCAAAATTTTACATAATTTAATGATTACGTGACATTATGAGAACAATATTTTGTAAGGTCCTGTACATTAATTATTAAGTCTAAGCATAGATTTTTCTACAGGAAACATGCTTTTAAGCATCTGAATAATGTATGTTAATTTCATTTTATTCAATGAAATGTAACCATTATAAAATACGTTTAAACAAAATTATGCCCAAAGACCGTAATGTTAAGGAATAATTTGATCTGGCCCGGCCCTGTATGATACGAAAAATAAACGATATACACGCCAAAAACAATACAGTTATTATTGTATATCAAGTGAACATGTACCACTTTGCATACCAATCGGGTGATTTTTGAGGCTGCTATCGCGATACACAGAAATTCTGTCTATGAGCCGTAAAGATGAGAAAAACTTTGATGTGTCCCTGAAGATGAACCCTAATGAGAACATACATCCAAAACTACAGAGCTAATTCCGCGTAGCTGATGAGCATGTACACTAATTTGCAAGTCTATCGAGTGATTTTTGAGGCAGTTATCGCGAGACATACCAGACACATATAACACAAAATCCTTTTCACATCTTAACACATGGAGAAGTGTCCGCTGATGTTTCGGCAACAATATAAGTATAATAAGAGTTTACGTTATATTGTTTATGTTTATACGACTAATACTGTGTGTGATATTAAAAAAAAAATATTCAATTATTTTAATTATCAGGTTATTTTGATTTAGAGCAACTAACTTTAGTAAAGTTTGACTATATATTCTATGCAAAAATAAGCATCCAGATTAGTGGCGGAAATGGGCATTATCTGCTCGTACTTTTCCCCTGCAATATTTATTTATTTTATTTTATTTTGTTATTTTATTTATTGCAAACTATATCAATGAGTCTATCGCATCTTTCAAGATGTCCTTTAGGATACAGTTGTTATAATCATACTTTTGGACGTTAAGGTTAAACGTGTTTTACTTCACACTACAAGTAGGCAATGGTCAATTTGCAACAGTCTGGATTTTCAATTATGGGTGATCCTGAGACAAACTATCATAATTTTGATTCTCCGCTGAAGAGATGACTTCCCCGCTTCGGTAACCCAAAATTACATTTCTTTAGGTATGGATTATCTTTCAAGGTTCATTATACCCTTAACCTACGGCTTAAAGATGTTTCCGATCCACAATACGAGCAACCAACAAGATAAATAAAGCAACCCTGTTTGAACCGACTTTGAAACACGGTACCTGGAGAACCTTTTGACAATAAGAGCCCAAGCAACAAGAGGAAAGAGAAGAGAATACGTGGACAGAAATATCAAACTTATATTTTATTTCAGATAAATATTTAAACAAAAGTGACTTCTTTCATTTCTCATTCTATTCAAATTTTTAGACTGGATACAGAAATATATAAGTGTTTTTAAATATAAATTACTGCTGCATGAAATATATTAGTTATTTTTGGCTTTGAAGTTTGTTTACTCTTTTATTATATTTTCAAAAGTATTTCAAAAGAATATTAAACAAAAGCTTTTTTTAAACTATCATTTCAATGATTTTTCGACATTAAACATTGAAACCAAAATTAACTTTTTTATTTACCCATCCTTTCAAAGGAAATTATTTTTGGAACAAGAAATATCAAATATTTCACAGGGAATGTGTACTAAGCTTGTTATTATAATAATTGAATTTATTCGATATTTTCAAAGCAAACATCTCATCCTTTTTTAGTCATCAAGATTTTTATTTTACATATAGTCAAAGAAAATGGAAATTTAAACATATTTAAACTTAAAAATGTATTTTAATATCTTCTAAGACAAACATTCAATTATTTATTTAGTGATAGGTATTATAAAACGAGAGAATTTCTTAAAGACAGAATTATAAATTATTTTAAAACAGATTTAGAATAAAATTTTAAATGGTAGTTTTAATGAAAGTTTGACTCAATTTTTAAAATAAGCCTTGATAAAGTTTTTACAGAAAATTATTTGAATCATTTGTATTCACTATATTGAAAAAACTAGTTAGCATAGGCGGACTCTTCTTATTAGTTCATAAAAGTTCATTTGATTTTTACACGTATAAAAGTAGTCAAAAATATTTCAAATCTTAATAGTTCAATGATTTTAAAATATTCCAAACCTGTTGTGTGGTCTTTTATACCAGCTATAGATTCAAAACACACCATAGCTTATCAAATTCGCTTTGTCTTCGCCTGGAAAACACACAATTTTCTTTAAAATGAGCATTTGATGTTAAAAGCAATGTCAAAACTGTCCAGTTCTACACAATCCTAAATATCAGTGGTGGCCGACCTGTGGAGCTGGTTCACACGCACCCTGCCCAGTACAGTTTTATAGCCCAAACAGTATTCACTAAATATTTTAATTGATATCCTCTGTTAAAAGAGCAAAAATCAAGAAATACGTTTTGGTTCATGTGAATGTAAACAATTATACCCGACCATGTTAGTTAGAGCCCCAATATAAAATAATAGGCCGGCGCATCACCGCCATTTTTTTGCCTCCGAAGAGGACAGCATTCCCGCTTGGCGTCCTTATCGCTTCCCTAATGATTTTAAGAGCTCTTGATCTGAAGCTAATCCGGTCAAGATCAGAGCAATAAGCAACAATAATATTCCTAAAAACGCATTTTTTTCACAGTACATTCTCAGGATGTCATTTTATTCTGAGGATATCCTATGGATGAACTGGGGTAAGATGTTTCTTTTACAAAATGTCGCCAAAACTCAAATACACAGTAATAGAAGGTCTGTGAACACTTTATATTCACTTCTTGAATGATTATAGCTGTTTATCGCTAAACAAACTTCCATATCATAGTTTACTTAGCTAAAATTATGAAGTATAATAAAACAAGTTACTCTAAAGTAATGTAAGACTATTAAAAAAAAATGTTTGTCGTTTGTTTATCAGAGAAACGTCCTGGGTACATGTGGCAACCCTAAGGCAACAAAATGCCTGATGCGCCAGCTCGTATATATAGGAGCCTTAATGTTAGTTGTCAACAGAAAGACGTCAAAACTGTAATAACACAATTTGTGATTAAGAGCTGTAAAATTATAAACGAATAATTTAGAATGAAACAACACTGCATAATATTGTTGCTGTAGGGTTTAACCTTTCTAATTAAAACAATTTAATATTTCAACATTATACATTCATTGCCATAAAAATTTGCGCACGAAGTAATTGTTAGACCGTAACGAAACTTGGTATGAATGTACGTGCCAGACACATATGCAAATGATTAGAAATACATAGTGATTGTGCATTGCGTAGTGCTACCAGAGGGCGTTGGAATTCATTCTTCTTGGAGTATAAAACAGATAAGCAGAGCTTGTTTGGTGTGCATAATCTGTTGCAGAAGTATGCTTTTAAAATAGAGATGCCGTTATGCCGCCATCGAAGACCATATGATCAACCGTCAGAGTCACGAAATGCTTTTCCAATTTCCACAGCACATATCGACATCTTCTGAGTTGGAGAGGTCTGCTTTATATAATAACTAGCAGGCTACGCCCGCTTCGCTGGTCACTATTTTTAAATGAATCACTATAGTTAATGAATTCTTAAAATTGCATCAATTTTTATCATGCGAAAAAAAAAAAGAGAAAAAAACAATGTGATTGGAAAAAATGTCGGAATGGGTCCCCACTGCCTTTTGCAGAGCAGGCAATTATGCGCTGCGCGCGCGCATTTATGTTCAACACTCTTAATGAATCATTATATTATCGTAAGAGAAAAACATAAAAAAAAATCTCCCATCAGTGGAATAATCGATTCGGGCCACCACTGCCTGCGGCAGCGCATACAGGCGCGCAAAGCTCGCATGCTCCTTCACCTACCGTTTCCGCCCCTCCTAATTATTTTAGACTAAAAAATACTCGCAGTCGTTCTCTCTGGTTTTTAAACCTAATAACACTAATTTCCAACACTTTATCTGAATTTCTTTATTTTTACCCCTGCGCCCGATCCCTTCCCGACCTTCGTAATAATTCTGTACTTTAGAAAATATCCTCTATCGATTTATCGGTCCTCAAAACCTAACAACACTAGTTTTCAGCGCTCTAACTCTTATTTATATATTTTTGCCTTTCACCTCCCCTTCCCGTCTATCCTAATAATTTTACAAATTCGAAAATATACGCAATCGATTTATAGGTATCAAAAACCTCCATGTACCAATTTAATAACTTTACAAATTCGAAAATATCCGCAATCGATTTGTAAGTATCAAAAACCTCTATGTACCAATTTTGAACGGTCTAACTCTATTTTTATTTTTTGCCCCTCCGTTACCTCCTCCCGCCCCTCCTAATAACTTTACAAATTCGAAAATATCCGCAATCTATTTGTAGGTATCAAAAACTTTTATGTACCAATTTTGAACGGTCTAACTCTATTTTTATTTTTTTGCCCCTCCGCCCCCCTCCCCCCCCCACACCTTTCTGACCCTCCTAATAACTTTACACTTTCAAAAATATCCTCATTTGACTTGCAGGTCTCTAAAACCTAAATGCACCAATATTGAACGGTCTAATTATATTTCTATTTTTTTACCCCATAGCCCCCCTTCCCGACCCTCCTGGGACGAATTTCTAAAATTAAAGAAATTAGTTTTTATGTATTTATGGGAGCTATATTTTAGAGCAAAAATATCTTACACATACATTTTTTTTCTCTTTGCAATATAAAGGATTATTTCAAATCACGTTTTGCCCCCTCTCCTCCCCTCTTGGGGCTGAATTTCGAAAACTCCAGAAATTAGTTTTTAGGTATTTGTATTAGCTATTTATTAGAGCAAAAATTTCACATATATCTGTTTTTCTGTTTGAGATATATAGGAGTATGTGAAACTACGTTTTGCGCATGTGAAATCACGTTTTGCCCCCTTTCCCCCCTTGGGGACCGAACTTCTAAAATTCCAGAAATTGCTTTTTAGATAACTAAATTAGCTATATTTTAAAGCAAAAATTTTACGGATATCTGTTTTTTTCTTTGAGATATGAATGTTTTCGTGAAATCACATTTTGCCCCCTACACCCCCTTGGGGGGCGAATTTCGCAAAATCGCTTCTTAGGGGGTGCTTACACTGTATGTTCTATAATCTGACCCAATTTCGAATCAATGGCTCCAGTAGATTTTGCTGTACGTTGAGGAGTCTGTGAGTGAGTGAGTGGAAGTACTCTTTTATATATATAGATATATACGTATAAACCATAACTTTACACCACCTTCTATACGATTTTTTCTGCGTAATCACTTGAAATATTTCATTTTTGTTAGAAACTATTAAAAAAGAAAGGTATACGAGCAAATTTTTCCACATATTTTACCATATTTACCATGTTTTTATTAACTTCTATTCTTGTTTGTTTGTTTGTTTGTCCGGTACAAATCTTGCAATCGAATTTTAACTAACTTCCCTACTAGCTAGACATTTGAAACTTTCACAGGTAGCTCAGAACCCGGACACAATACTTCGAAGTCCGATTTTCGAATTTTTGATTAGTTTTCTTATAACTAATTATAATATGAAAATAATAACATCCTAATAGCGTTAAAATTGCCATTAAAATATTAGCTATAATTTAATTGTTGCCAAAAACAATTTACGAGTTTATTTTCTTTCGACATAAAAATAAATGCATTTAATTAAACGTGAACGTTAAAAAATTATAAGAAGTTAAATTATACATGTCACAAAAATTGACGTCATTATCACTTTAAAAATTTTATGCACATTGATAAGAGCTCTATGATTGATCTAAAATTTAAAACATGGTATATAAAAAGTTTTTCCTATCTTATAGTTATTTTTTTTATTAACTTCGATTCTTGTATGCTTGTTTGTTTCTTTGTTTGTCTGGTACAAATCTTGCAATCTATTTTTAACTACATAACTTCCCTACTAGCTAGACATTTGAAACTTTCACAGTAGCTCAGAACCCGGTGACAACACAATACTTCGAAATCAGATTTTCGAATTTTCTAATAGTTTTCTTTTAATTAATTAAAACATGAAAATAATAAGCTCTTAATAGCAATAAAATAGCCATTAAAATATTAGCTGTAATTTAATTGTTGCCAAAAAAAAAAAAAATAAATAAATAAATAAAAAAAATACGAGTTCATTTTCATTCGACATAAAAATAAATACATTTAATTCAATGTGAACATTAAAAAAATATAAAACGTTAAATTATGCATCTCGCAAAAATTGACGTCATTATCACTTTAAAAATTTTATACACATTGATAAGTGCTAATGTAGTTCAGAATGCTAATATACGTTGTTCTAAAAGGAGTAATGTTTTATTTTTAAAACTAACTTTTTTTTCACTATTATTATTATTTCACTGAACTGAGTCCGAGTATTTATCCTCGCGTATTTTATTAATGATTCATCAGAAAATTTAAAAACATGGTATATAAAAAGTTTTTTTTTTATCTTATAATTATTTCCACTTTCAATCTAAGTCTCTGAAAAAATAAATAAAATAAAATAAAATAAATGAGTTGTTAATTTAGTTTACGAGATAAAAATAATAATAATAATTAATGAAATTTAAATAATTTCAGTAAAATAAAACGCATTTCTAAATCTGCTAAATAAAAATCACACTTGTATTTCAATAACTATTACATTTTAATTTTCCATTTCTAGTTTTTATCCTTAGTTTTAAAAAATTAAAAGAGTTATTTGCATTTATTTTATCGTAATTGTAAAACCATTTTCAATTTTATCGGGAGAAACGTATTTAAACCACATGAGCTCCTTTCTTTCTGAAACGCTTGAACTCAAACATATAACGTTTCAATATATTTACATTAATAAGCTGAATTAACAATCTGAGTATTAAACAAAATAAAATAAAAATAATTTGTCATTCAAAATATGTTTGAGTTGTAAAGTTGTAATTGATTACACAATATGGTAGTGCTTTGTATATTTTCAATGCACTAACAAATATATTATTTGCGATAACTATTTTGGTTTATAAAGTAAGTATAAATTCTAAAATTATTTTATCTCTTAGTATAGACTTTATCTTTTAAATTAATATGCGTCATAACCAAAATAAAATGATTGTTTCCTCTAAATTATCACATATTTCTTATAAAACATATTAAGGTAATCCGTTCTTTAATATGTAATGATATTATTTTCAATAATGCGATTTTGTTTGCAGCTAACAAACCTTATCTAATATTGTTGATATACTACGTTGTCTCCTGTCATAGTTAATGTAACCTGCTGTAAGAGATAAGCGATAAAACATTGTTTTAATAGGCATCGACGTTTTCTAATAACAAGTATTTTATTAAAACTCTCAATAACAGTATTAAAAGATAGATATCAAACCTTATCATGCAAAATAATGTACAGCTTATACGAAAGGAGATAAATTTTGAAAAATCCAAAACTAAAAAAATATGTATATAAATAAAAAAGGGAAGAATTCATTTAGACTAAAAAAATGAAGTGGGATTTGTGAAGAAGATGAGCGGCCGTCGTAAAAGAAGGTATATTTTGTTGATGGCTTTGGCTGTAAAATAAAATCTTATTAAAATTGAGTTTCCACTAAAGATCCAGGCTCGGAATTAACTCAGAGGCATATTTTTATTCTCATGCCAGTTTATTGCAGATATTCCAATGTACGTGACCATAGTCAATTAACAGAGCATAATAAGTTTTTAACGAAAACATTCTGGAGTGGGGAAACAGTGCGGAGGAACAGGCCGGGCCCTAGGCCCGAATCGCTCTTGAGGCTTTTACATCTTTCGTGGTCAGTAAACAGTAAAAAAGTGTTAGCTCCTAAACTGAAGTAAAACAAATGACAATGCCTTTGGCGTTGAATTATACGCCAAGTTCAAAGTTCTATGATAGAGAATGGTTGCATTACTTTTAGGAATATTTACATGTATATTTTTAAAAAGCCACGAGAAATTTATTGACCGTTGTTAGGGAATGTTGGCATGATTTCGCCAAGATTTAGACCCTGGGAAAAATAACTAGCTAAGCAAATAATCTATTTAACCGTTGATGTAAAATTGGTAACAAGAGGTTGCAGGAGTTACATTTCGATGTAAGATTAAAAGAGACCGAATTAATTATTTTCTGGTTTCCCAAAACAAAAGGATAGAAATAAGACAAAACATTATTATCTACAGAGCGAAAAGAATTTTCAGTACGTTAAGCATGTTAAGTGAATACTGGGAACAGATCAAAGATTTTTGTTTCAGTTACATTGATAATGAGATGAAAGGGAAGGTATAAAAATTAGAAAACGCATAATGTAAAATTTATTATTTATAGGACAAAATCGTTATATTTTAAGTAGTTGTTTAAGATTAAGGAATCTAATTTATAATTTAATTTATTTAGATAATTTATTCCTTTAAAGAGAAGAATATGAATTTTATAATATGTGATAATCTATATCACAGGATTTTCTACAGAGAAATCAAAATAGTTATTCTAAAATAGTTTCTTTTTAATACTTTCTCATAAAGTTTAAAATTTTGGACTTCGCGGTTTGTCCATCGATCTGTCAGTGGTGAAGATAACGTAAATATACTTGAAATGACTTGACATTGATATATGTTATTCAAGTTTTCTACAGTTCGTTTTCTATTGAAAATGATATATATAGCACTACTGATTTGTATACAGGAACTTCCAAGAGAGTTTCAATACATTAAGTATTGTGAAAGCATTTTTTACGCTTGTATTGCACAAAACAAAACGAAATTGCCATGTATTTTTATGTACAAGACCATACTTCTGCAGAACATAGTATATATTAACATTAGTGATTGAATTATAGAGCCACACAAAAATATTTAAACATTAGCGAATGTAATGGACCATATTCCAGTTTGGGTTCGAGGCTACAAAAATATCAGCTGGTTAGGCAAACAATCCTCAACTCTACCATAGTAAAGCATTGTGGCTTGCAAATTTTTATCTTGCAATATTTTTTATAAGAATTACAGATTATATGAAATTGAAGTAAGAGTGATATAGTGAAACCTTTGTTTTGTTTTTAATCCAGTTTTTGTAATATACTTTAATATTAATCAACATATGTAATATTAAAAGTTGTCATGTGAACTGTGGCGATGTTAACAAATTTAAATGGATGTTCCATTTAATAAATTCCTTTATTAAAGTGATTGAAATTCTAATTATTTAAGCTTTGATGTCTTTATAAATGTGTGTGTGTATAAAATGTTCTTATTAATCTTTTATTCATTATATATATATGTGTGTGTGTGTGTATACATAAAATGTTCTGCAATTTTACGATATGGAATAGTCTTAACTTTATCATTCGATTCAGTTGTTTACATTTCTCTTTTGTTCTTGTTTGAACAGATATCTGATTATTAAGTTTCACTGGAGAAATATTTAGGAAAATGTTATGCGTAACAAAATGGCATCTTGAATCTAATTTTTTTACAAAATATCGGCCACATGTTCGGCAATTTTACCTACTGTGACGTCACAGGAATATTGTCCATTGGAAAATTTCGGAAGAATATTTTGAACTGAATCATACTGAAACTGATTTCTCGACTGAATGATTCACGATGATTTGATTCTTTTTACACCATGTTAGCACGTGAAGCACCAAACATAAATGCACCAAAATCGAAGGACAAAACTAATGTTTTGAAATAATATTTGTAGTAGAGTTTAGGAGGGTTTATAAGAGTGTTATTATGATAAACATAAAATCTGGTAGCCGATTTTTATACCAAAGGAAAGTTTGTTAAATTTCCTTGGGGTTTGGTCGCGATAATTGCGGAGAATTTGTAACGAAAACTAAAATTAGCGCATTTTCAATATACTATTGTAAAGGTAAAAGGAATCGTATTTATTTAATAAAATTAAAAAATAGTTTAATGTAGGACTGTTAACGTTCTTAACAAATTACTTTTAACGAGCTTATCGAATGCTTTTGTGAGAGTATCCAGAAATGAATAATAATTTAATTAGAATTGAATAGTTTGAAAACATACGAATATTATATTAGGTAAATAAATTTTATATACATTTAATTTAGTGAAATATATTGAAATTATTAATTAAGAAACAATTATTTAAGAGAAGGGGTATGTTTAATAAATATTATTGACAAAAACTGAACGTATTAATATTGACATAAATTGTTATAAAGACAAAATATTTCAATATTTTTTCCCTTTTATGCTTATATTATAAAACTATTTAAAGAGATCGTATTTTACTAATTTGCATTGTAAACAATTCTTTGGGCTGCGGTAGCCCAGACGGTAGAGCGCCGGCCTTGTAACTGGAAGATTGCGGGTTTGGTACTGGAGCCGGCCAAAGACCGTCGTGTACACTAATGGTGGCTGGTGCAGGTAAAATCTGTCGTGGCCGCAATGTCCTCCATGTTCCCATCAAAAATTATACCTCTGGGGGTCACCGAAGCGGGAGAGCCATCCCTTCCGTGGAGGATCAAAATTGTGATGGCATGTCTCCGAACCACCTCTAGGGGTGTGTCCCAGACCGTCGCCAATTGCCCATCTGCGCAGCACTAGTGCGACGAAAAACCCAACCAACCATCCATCCATCCAAATAATTCTTATTTCTTTCAAAATTCGTAAAATTAAAATTGTGTCGATTATTAAATAAACTAACAGTTAAAAAAAAAAAAAGAAAAAAAAAAAAGAAAAAAGAAAAAAAAAAGAGAAGAGAATAAAAGAAAGAAAGAAATATTAACTTAACAAACTTAATTTAGTCTTTAGTTTCTCAGAATCAATTTACTTAGAAACGTTAAAAATAAAATAAAAAAATACTCTGAACATATTAAAAAGGACAGTTTTATTGATTCACTTAAGAGAGAAAGTGTATAAGTGTGGCTTCCAACATAAGCCTCCGCTTTCTAATCTCATTGTGAACCAACTCATTACCGTTTTTATTCTGGTTATAAATTAACATCTCATTAAAAGTAGCTTAAAAGAAAGAGCCTGAAAATTATTCAGAATTGTGTAATCTGTGTGATATAAAAGCTTCAAAACAGCGATATATTAGGATTTATCATTTGTTATGTACAACATACTTATGAATGTGGTAAGTTAATCAAATTTTTCATTTCAAAAATGCTAAGTTAAACGAATGTAAATTAAATAGGTTAAAATTTTTAAAACGAATGTAAATTAAATGTGTGTGTGTGTACATTTTTAAATAAAGTTATTATAACATCGGGGAGTAATTAAGGCTATAAAATTATTCGTAAGTCATTAAATGCGTGACGCGTAGAACGAGCATAAAGTAACACGCACAGCATTAAAATAAATTTTAAATGCAGATATTTAAGGTTTCGTGTAGAATCCTGTCTTCAATGGAAATGTAAAAATAAAGAATGAAAAAAAAGAAAAAAAAAATCAGCAATACCCTTATTTTCTTTTTTTGTGTAACGGCAGAGCTGCTATATTTCATTACACAAGCTTTTTACTTCCTCTTACCCATAAGGTAGAAAAAGTATTGTTTTGAGGTCAAATTTTCGAAACTGGGTTTTTGTAATATTTAAAGGTTTTGAGGTCCCCTGAATTTGAAAATAATGTTTTCAGTGACTGGTCTGTGTGTCTGTCTGTGTGTCTGTCTTTTATCAGCATATCTCAAAAATAAATCATAGCAGAGAGTCCAAACTTGGCATTCTAAATGTGTATCATATACACTGTAAACGTAAATGTCTTAAATTCAGTTACAAAAGTGTCTTAAATCGATGGTCATTTTTTAAGCGAAAAAAAAAAGTCTTACTTTTTAAGACACCTTTTTGTGTCTAAAATTAAGACATTGCAATGTCTTAAAACGCCGCCATGTTTTAGGCTTAAATCACCGCCATGTTAGGCTTAAAAAAACTACACCGTTTTTAAAGCTTTGTAATAAATAAATGAATAATTAAATATCGTGCGCGATTATGTTTTTCTGTTAAAAATAGATTTTATAATTGGTTAGAGCATTAATGAAATATGTAATTTATGTAAAAAAAAAAAAAATGTATCACTATCGGCGTTGGGATTCGAACTCATACTGCTCGTGGAAACCGAAACCTCGAGGTAAGCACGGTCGGACTCGAGCATTTACCAATCACGCCACGTCGTATACAGTGTAATCAGTTTCCATGATAAAATATACTTTCGTATTCGCGAAACAAATCGCAGTGTTATGTTTTATTTCTTATTTTTTGCTATAAAACTATTGATAGTATTGATCTTAAAGTTAATAATTATTTATTATCTTAAATTTTATATCCAGAGGTACAGAATTTTTTCATAATGCATAACAAGTATGTGAAGGTTGCAGCCCTCCATGATAACGATTTCTTTCCTTAAAGTGATATTTAAATAAAAACAAACTATAATCATGAATACAAGAAAATTTATTGTTTTATATTTATATGCAGGTAAATATGTGAAAGAAAAGAGTTTTTAAATGAATAATAATAAGAAGAAAGAAAAAAGTTATACACAAATTATTCACGATTGTTCACTTATAAATTCGCTTTCTCATACTTGCTACATCCGTCTTCCCACTTTTTCTTTTAATATAAGAAAGCTTTTAAGACAATTTATTATTATTATTATTTTTTTTTTTTTTAACGAAATAAGCTTATATAATTATGTTGTATGTTGTTTATGAATTATGTTAAAGATAATAGCATGCAAATATCATTCACATCTCTAGAGTATTATTCCATAAAAATTTAACTTCATAAATCTACCATAGTTTAAGTAGCTTAAGGGCCCTCTTCACTCACCGCCGCCGGAAGCCGAAACTAATGCTATTCTATGGGAAATTTTTCTTTACAAATAACTTATTAACTAATACATATTTTTAAATTCTGTTTTCACATTCTGAAAGTTGCCGGCTGTAAAATTGATGCACCTTTTCTAAAAAATTATTTTTTTATTTTTTTATTTTTTATTTTGAAGCTGCAAAATACGAGTTTTCAATATGTGAATATTTTTCATTTTGCAATTTCGAAATAAAATATTAAAAATTAAAAAAATACATTTTTAAAAAAGGTCCGTCAATTTAACAGTTGGGAATTTTCTGAATGTGAGAACAGAATTTAAAAATATGTATTAGTTAATAAGTTATTTGTAAAGAAAAATTTCCCATAGAATAGCATTAGTTTCGGCTTCCGGCGGCGGTGAGTGAAGAGGGCCCTTAACTGCTTATTATATAAAATAATAATATATTTATTGGATGTGGAAAGAAGTAGGATAAGCATATTTTCTTAGATTCCATATGAAAAATTTTCTAAGTAATGCAAGTGTCTGAATTTCTAAAGTGTCTGAAAATTCAAACGCGTTTTGCTGTCTGAAAATTCGCGTATTTACGTGTTTCAGACATTTTTGTGTCTAAATTGGTATTTCAGACATATTTCTGTCTTAAATTAAAATATCTATAATGTCTAATCTATATTTTAAGACATTTATGTGTCTTAAATGCCATTTCAGTTGTTTTTATGTCTTACTTTAAGACCCTTTTATTTGCAGTGTAGGAATGTTACACTAAACTTTTCATTGAGATTAAACAAACGGTTCGTGTACAGGGACACCCAAGAGAATTCAATTACATTACGTTTATGGGGAAAATTGCAGGTAAGAAAAGTTTAATACCTATAGACTGCACTAAACCAAATGAAACGAATATATAATTTTCATACGCGTAAAAACATGTTCCATGCAGAATATGGTATAGAAATCATTCAATGTTCGTTTACAGCGCTACACAAAAGAACTAGATTATAGTGCGACAAAAGTTGAAAATTGATGGACGTGTACTTCAAATTGTGCCGCTTCTTATTAATATTGGATTATGTTTATATGCACCACGTGATATGTAAATAACTTTTAGAAGATGTACGGTGCTGCCAATATTTAAGCCATAACGTTCTCTTTTACTGTTAATGGAAGTGCTTTACTGCAATATTTCACCAAGTCCAGGAAAGCTGCTCAGGAATTAAAATTAATTCCTCATAGCCATATGGTAAATAATGTATTATTTTTAACTAAATATGCATCGCTTGTTTTTTTGTATATTTAGACGTTTTGAGGCTAAGGAATACCGAAGTCAAGTTTTTAACCTTCAACTTTTGTCTGTGTCAGTTGGAATAAATTAAAAACAAATAATTTCAGGAGATCCAAATGCTGTATTTTGAAGTAAATGTGTTTGTTACTCGAAAAGTTTGATCAAGATTGATAAGTTTCAAGGAATTTTGGTGTGAAAGTTGTCTCAATAATTTTAAATGAACTTTTGAATTTAATAACAGATTCGAATTCTATATAAATATAGGTACAGTAGTGAAACGGAGAGTTGAGGAGGCGATAGCCCCCCTCACACAGAATGATTTATCAAATAAAATTGTTCCGAAGCCTAATTTGGATTGTTTTAACAAAGGTTTACATAACAGTACTCGTTATTTTTCCCCTTAATCTCCAATCTGTATTTATAGTATTAAATTTCAGGGTAAGAGAAAATCGTGTGAGGTGTGAGTTATACACCAGATTATTTATTTATTTATTTTGAAAAGTACTCATTTTAATAAAGTTTGCGATTAATTTTGTTTCTTTCGGTTTATTTTTTATAGGCTAGTGACACAAAACGCATACTTGAATTGGTTTAACGGAATTTATACTCACCTAAGTACTGAGATACTGTATAAGGACTTTAACTAATTCTTACTCGAATAACACTGCTGTGCATGAAAATCGGCCCCAACACCATTCCTGCAAATTCTTATATAAAATGACTTCCTGAAATCGAATATCACGCTTATTTTTCCCCTTCACCCACCGTTATTTGGGGAGGACCGCTTATTTTTATCACTGTTCGGTAATTTTATGGCTATGAATTTGATTTCGAGAGGGAGGGGGGAGGATTGTTTTAACTGCTAAATACCTTCTGACGGGCTACAGAGGTGAAAAACTCGGGGGGGGGGGTGATTTGCCACTGAAATTATAAAGTACATTTATTACATTTTATTAATCTATTAATACCATTATTTATTATACGTTATATTATATGTTAAAATGATGTTTTTTCACCCTCTAGATTAAATTTATGGCCATATAATTACTGAACAGTGATAAAAATTTGGGGTGGGAGTGGCGTCCCAAGAAAACGATAGGTGGTTGGGCAAAATGGGGGGTCATACTCGATAATGTGCAGATTATCTAGTAAATTCGCAGATTACCTAGGTAATTTGAGAAATGAAACAATTTTCTGCACTTTAACGGATCACCCTAGTTAATGTGCAGATCACGTAGCTAATCTGCAGATTAACTGATTTCTGCACTTTATAGGTAACATATAGACAATACGTCCGTTTCTCAGATCATTGTAGTGCATATATCTTTTTTTGAATTAAGTCTTTTCGAAATCATATTTCTTCCTTTCTTTCTTTTTTTTTTTTTTTTTTTCATAAATAGACAAAATATTTTCTTTATTTTGACCTGAAAAAAATTATTCTAAATAATAATAATTTACGCAAAGAAAACTAGAATATTTAAAAATAACTATTAAATGTACTGAATAGGTGAATTTGTTTTATTTGTTTTATTTGACTTTATTTTGTTTATGCGTAGAGAGTTCATAGCTTAAATAATTATTGATGATTTTTAGGTAGAAACTTGTTATTTTCAAATAATATTTCGTTGTTCCGCAACAGAATATTGCTATTAAAATGCAATTCTCTGCAAATGTATTAGTATTAGATATAAAATTAAAAATGTAAATCATAGAATCAAAACACATTTTTAAAAAGAATATTAACATTATAACGAAATCTAATTGTGGCCATTCCTGAAAATTTGTGAGTTTATACATTCATTGGCTAAACTTTGTAAATCCATTTAACAGGTATATATTGACTTTGTGTATGCTTCCAGCCTTCTAGGTCCGTCCCTGGACCTATTCCGAAGTAAGTGGACCGACTACTGCTGTATGGTTTTTAGCTAGTAATGACACTTAATCCCCCCCCCCAACCCTCCCCCCTTCCAATCTCCCGATAAGACATTTCAGTTTTAGACATGAATGGATATTAACTTTTCGTAATAATCATTCTATATATTGAATCATGCTTGTAGATTATAAAGACCAGGCCTAATTAAACTTCAAAAAATCGTTCTTCAAATTTGCGCATTTAAACATTTGCGCCTATAAGGTAATATTAAAATCACAACATGAGGATTTAGCATGGAGTACATTTGTTTTATTAATCACGCTATAAAATTTTACAGATATTATTTATTAATTTACATTGAAACTTGAACTTTAGACAGTAAAGGAAAATTTGAAATATTTTAAAACTACTTTTAAAAAAAAAAAAATATTACGGGATATACATATTAGTAAATTTTCTATAAAATTTTTGAATTTCCTTAACAAATTAATTGTATCCCTATCTAATCAATAGATGTACGTGACTAATGAAAGAACTATATAATTGTAGATGAAGATAATGAAAAGAAATTATTCATGCTAGTTTTCAAAATTCAATAGCAATTCACAGGTTTTAGACAAAAATTAACAATATATGTAGTAGTTTTATTCCCAGTCTTTTTCTTTCTTTCTTTTTTTAAATGCAAAATCAAAATGTCAAAATTGTATAGAGATACAAAATTTAAAATTTATATTTCTCCTTAAAAAGGCATGTGCATTATTTTAAAACAGATTCCATAAATATAAATGATTTTAAGTAAATGTTAATAAATGTATAAATGAATAAAATATTTTCATATAAAAAGTGATAATAGAAAATATCTAATCTCAGTTTCTGAAATTTTATTATTTTTCTAAAAACTAAATCCCGTTCAGCTATATATGCAGTTATTTTTCTTGCCAGAGAAATTAGACAGTTGGTGTGGGGGTTAAAGTCGATTGAATACACGAAGCCCAAGTAGCACAGGAACGTTCTATGAACGTCTAATAACGGTTTCAATATTTCAAACACCGTGTTTCGTGTCAAAAGAACGTTCTAAAACACGTTCAGAAATAGTATTATTTAGAACGTTCTGAAGATGTTTGATTTGTACCATCTATAAAACGTACAATTCTAGTTCTATATAGAACGTTCAAGTGTAACACCGTCATAACACGTTCTGTAACAGTGTAATTATAACGAATATGACAAAATGACTTTTTAGTACTATTGGTTGGGAAACTAGGTTAATCATGAAAATTTTTGACTTCAGTTTTTGATTTTTTTACACGTTTTGTGGCGTGAGGAATCCGGAAGTCAAAAGGTTGGTATGGTATCTGTTAATGTGTATCGGCACCCATTAGCGTGATAGACCGTTAGTCCATGTACACGATATCTCAAGAACAAATGATTGCAGAGAGATCGGACCAGTTTTAAAATATCGCTTATGATATTGATAAGAATCCTATTGAGAGATTTGTAACATTCTAATTTAAAAACTTCGTAAGTTATTCGAAATTTATAATTTTTAGCTTGATAGAGAATAGAGCATTTTTTACATTTTCAGTTTAACGTTTTGTTAGCACGCAAGTAAAGAATGCTTTTCAAGAATCAGTAGCGGTGAGGTGAAAAAAAATTACAAAATTTTAATCTCATGGAAAAATTTTGTGAATTTTGTATTTCATGAATCAATGTATGGAATTCAACCAAACTTGTTACATAATTAGATCTTGCCCTAAATTGGAGTTTATTTAAATTTCATTTGGGATATATCGTCCGATAGATTGCGCTGCTATGTAATGAAACCCTCCATTTATGGGACGGCTATATCTCAGCTTCGATAGTGTACAAATGCATTAAACTTAATATATTGGTATATATCATCATAACTTCTGCTAATACAATTTGGATGTATACATTGTCCAACAGGTGGCGTTGCTAATATGCAATTTAATCATTTTAACGGAAAGGCAATATTTTAATTCTTGTGATTTAACACTTAAATTTTGTAATACACTGAAGTTATAAGTGAAATCGATTTTATGTAAAGCTTTACTGGTCCATTTTGGATGCACATCGGCCAACAGGTGGCGTGGCTATGTGTCAAAGTAATCTCATAACGGAAACGAAA
The DNA here is from genome assembly GCA_963930645.1 of Salticus scenicus. Taxonomy (NCBI): domain Eukaryota; kingdom Metazoa; phylum Arthropoda; class Arachnida; order Araneae; family Salticidae; genus Salticus; species Salticus scenicus. Next base: position 204,651,033 of record OZ005654.1, read on the forward strand.
AATCTCAACTTCTGTGATTTATAAATGTTGTAAATTTGGTACGTGAAATTAATATTACGTAAAACTCTACAGATTGCCTTTGGGTGCATATTGGACGACAGGTGGCACTGCCACGTTCCAATATTTTCCACTCACAGAAAGGCTATCTATCAGCTTCTGTAATATATATACTCACCAAACCTTCTGTGTGACATACATTTGATATACATTATTGATTCAATTTGGCTGTATAACGAGTAATAGTCAAACAGTTTTATTATTATTATTATTATTATTATTATTCATAGGACATTGTTTTTCCCCCTAGGAATAAGTATACGGGGATGGGGGAGGGGTGGATAAAAATTTTCACTATGATTATCTTTCAAAAGAATTCGATATCACCTTTAAAACGAAAAATTGAACCATCGTTTTCTGATGATTTAAAACAAATTTACCGTTTTTTTTTTTTTTTTTTTTTTCATTTGTCATAATAATAATAATAATAAACCCTTAGAAAAATAAATTTTCTAAGATCTTCTACATAGAATAAAAATTGATTGTCTTCTGTCATGAAAATCTTTTGCATTCTCCAGACCCAGAGTTTAGATAAAAAAACTAATCACGGATGTTATTATTGAATAAGTAATCTACTGCTTGATCAGCAAACTGCACAAGGTTCGGTCTGCACTCCATCAACAGAATTGCAGAATGTGACAAAAATTTTCGCGCTTTAACTTAACGATAAGCAAGCATCTGCTATTACAGGAAGTCAAACGGTTTGGCAGTTTTCTCGCTAATTTGGCTATTTTTTTTCCTCTATTTAACTATCGCATATATTTTTCTTTCTTTTCTTTCTCTTATCCACAGATATGGATAAGAAAAATCCAAAATTTGACCCGAAAGTATTGTTTTTGGGTCAAATTTTGAAACTGATTTTTTGCAATATTTTTGCACATTTTGAGGTCCCCTGAATCCCAAAATCAGGTTTTTGTATTTGATCTGTGTGTGTGTGTGTGTGTGTGTGTGTGTGTGTGTGTGTGTGTGTGTGTGTGTGTGTGTGTGTCATTGTGTATGCCTGTACATGTATGCCAGGTATCAGCACATTTCAAAAACAAATAATTCCAGAATGTGAAAACTTAGTATTCTACATCTGAATCATGTAAGGGGATGCTGCACTTAGCTTTTGCTTGAGATCAAGCAAATGTTTCTTGTACAGGGACATCCAAGAGAATTCAAATACATTAGGTATGTGAGCGAATTTTTTTTGCTATTAACAGTTTGATATCTGTAGCCTGTACTAAAGAAAAAGAAGTTAACATATATTTTTTTATATGCATAAAAGTATGTTTAGTGTAAAATATGGCATGAAAATCATTCTCCATTCATCTACAGGGCTACCTAGGAATGATAATTAATACTTCAAACCTACAGAGTAAACAAAAAATTTTTTAAGTGGAAATTTTAAAGCTTATTTTTTTCCTATAATTACACGTTTTGAGGTTCCCTGAATACTAAAATCAAATTTTTAATGATTAATCTTTGTGTATGCCTGTTATCAACTAATTTTAAAACAAATATTTGCAGATAATTTAAATTTTGTATTTTGAAATTTATTTTGAGGTTGCTAAAATTGTTTGTTCAAGATTAATAAGCTTGAAAGAGTGGTGAGAAAGAAAGTTGACTGAAAATTTTGGAATGAACTTTTAAATTTAATAATAGCCAAGAATTTTTTATAGTAGGCATTATGCAATATATTTAAACGCCCCCCCCCTCCTGCAATCTGCATTTATAGCATTCAAATGCTAGGTAAGAGTAAGAGAAAGCCGTGTGAGTGTCCCACCAAATTGTTATTAATATTTAAATAAAAACAGTCTTTTTTAAATACTGATAATGCATAATTAAATAGTAATTTTTATTTTATTATTATCTATTTATTTTTATCTATTTATTTGGTTTGAGAAGTGAGGTGTCTGTCAAATGAAAGAAGAGATTTAATTGATGATGGTCTACATTCATGATGACGGTCGTTATTAAAAAAATTTGCGATACCTTCAAATTTCACACATTATGAAATCCAAAATTTTGCTTCAAATTATCTTAGAATGTCGAATTTTGGTTGGTGGGTATTGATTAAGTGTATGCAATAGGCACTTCGGTGGTATTTCGCGAAACTTCTAACTCACCCGCCGAAGAGGGAGAGTAAAAAGTGGGTAAGACGCTGCCGAAAGCAATGGAAACCCAGACTAATCATGTTGGGAGCGGGAGAACCATTACCAAACGCAGCAGGAACATTAACTTAAGTTTCGATTGATTTCAGCGATTTTTTATTTATTTATTTATTTATTTATTTATTATTATTATTATTATTATTATTATTTTGAGATTTTGTTAATAATGACATGGAATTTTGAGAATTTATTTAAATATACTATGCAGCAAAGCGGGCAAAGCCTGCTAATGTTTATTTAAAGCATACTTAGATATGCTACATGAAACGTAATAAAATTATCAAATACTGTTCGTATGCGCATAAAGCATGTTTCCTATAAAATATTTTATTGTTAGCTTATGATTCATAAGGCCATATAGAAATATTTAGATATATTAGAGGATAATAAGCGAAAATTGATCGAAGTGTGTTTTAAATTTTGTTAACAGCTTTCAACTTTCCAACAAGTTAAAAGTATGCTTAAAATTTAAGTACGTCAACACCATTGTCTGTCTATCCGTTCTCTAATTTCAAAAATATATTTTATAATTCCTCAGTTACATCGTAACCGTGCGCATTTTTTATTGAAAGTATGGGTATACCGTAAGTGGTTTGATATGGGGACTCACTAAAATTTTAGACGTACAAAAGTGTATGTTTAGGTGTAGGGTGTAGGTGTTTTATAAACTAAGTGGTCCGCTTGATTTTTCTCTTTTGTTTATTACTAAATTTAGTAAAAATGTAGCAATTTCTGTAATATTTCAATAAAAATATAAATATCTTGCGCATTAGTAAAACAGAAACAAAACAAAACTAGTTATACTGTGACGGCTATTAAAGTTCCTTTTATTTCATTCTATATAATAGTGTCACCAACGATTAATACGCACAAAATTTCAAGAAACTTAGCTTCTCACAATTAACTTTCTATACACATAATTTCGTACAATTTTCACCAATAGGTGCTGCTGTATAGGCAACAGGAAATCCCAGACACTAACAGCAACGCCACATTGTGGATAGTTTACATCCGAATTGAATCAGCATACCTTTTAATAATATAAATATCATATACCAATTTTGGTGGATTTAAATAACAATAAATAACATACGAAATATGTATACTTTAGAAGCAAGGTTTTACCTTATCAGAAACGAAATTAAATTGTCATCTGTTGGCTTTTTGTACCCAAATAAAATCAGTACAGATTTACATGATTTCCATCACATGTACAAGCTTAGTGTATTTATAACTATAGATGATTTGATAGAGCCTGTCCAGTAGGATTGCAATATAGAAGCAATATGTTATGAAAGCCACATATTAAAATCTAATTAGCAGTAATTTAAGTCTAGCCAAATATAAAGTTTGGTTAAATGCTGTCCACTGGCTCGTGAGAAACAGAGTCCAAAATTTTCTTTCTGACACACATACAAAGACATTTTCTAACAATAGTCAAATCATATTCCAAAAATCACAAACTGTGCGAATTCATCGAAAATCGAAAGTCGGAAATTTTCACGAATCCAATACTTTCTTCTTGACAGATGTAAGTAAAATAATAATAATAATAATAATCGGTAATCATACGCTTGATCAAATCTTGAGGTTGAAATAATTAAAAACAGCTAAAAAAAGTTTTATTTATTTATTTATTTATTTATTTTCTCCTATATTAACCCTTTGCCGGCCCTAATGCTCTAAACCGCTGTACATAGTATTGCCAAACTGAGGGACTCTTCTATTTAACGAACACCAATAATTTTGAGGAGTGATATTTGCTATACATAATGGACGAATAAACTTCGAAGTGATTAGACAACCGATGCAGTAGAAATTTATTGGTGGATATTGAACAAAAAAATCCTTAAATTTGACAACATTCAAAAAAGGAGAGGGAAATTCAATAGGACCGGCAAAGGATTAAATTAAAGGTTTAAAGGATAAAATTTCGACCCGTGCAGTCATCTAGAATAACGTTTGGTATAAAAATACACAGATTATTTTTAACTAATGGTTGTGAAATGATTATATACATATATATATATATATATATATATATATATATATACACACACAATACTGATAATTATTCAAAAAAACTTTTTGTACATTCGGCAGAAAAATTACTGAAGCACACATCCACGTTTTATATATACTAGCAAACCCGTGCGGCATTTTCGCACTTTATTTCTTTTCTTATTTACATTTAAAATTTGAAACTTATAAATATTATATCAATTTCACCCCTTAATTAAAATTTTAATTTATCAAAAGCCAAATTATTATAAGATCCAAATAAATATTGTGCAATAGTGAAACCAGTATTATTCAAAGAAAAGCTTCAAAATAAAATTCATGGTTTATGACTCAGTTTTCATACTTCCGCAGGCAGTATGGTTTTATTAAAGGACCCCTGTGACGCCTTTTAAATTTTAATCGCCAAGTATGCAATGGCATTTTATTTATTTTGGCGTAATTTTTTGCAAAAAAAAAAAAATCTTATTTTGATTATATTTTTTATGATTGCGTTTTGTAGCCAATTTATGATAATATATCATATTCTGTTTATATCTTTGAAATATTGCTAGGTTTATACTGACTAATAACTTTCAAAAATACATTTCTCATAAAATAATGTCCTCAAACAAATATCGTCATGTTTTCTTTATTAGATCATTGAACTGAATACGCGTGCTTAAATATTGTTCATTTTTAAATATTATTTTTTATCCTGACGTATTTTATTAATTTTACCACTATTGTATCGTTTAAAAAAAAAAAAAAAAAAAAAAAAAAAAAAAATTGGAATTGGTCCACGTTAGAGAAATATTATATAGATATTAGTTTGATCACTAATTTTTATCATCAATCTACTTTTTTATAAACAGCTTAAGACTAAGATTATGACTCGATAAATATTTACTCAACAAAACAGTTTAGGTGCAAATATTTTGATTTACTAGAGCTTCAATAATAATTCTGCCGACAGTATATGGAGTAGCATCATTCACACCCGCTCTTTCGTGCCGGCAAATTTTTTTAAATATTTTTTGAAATAGCTCACCATTTTTAAAATGAATAATTAAATCAAGCTTCTGTAATAATTTGAAATAATTCAATTTATATATATATATATATATATATATATATATATATATATATATATATATATATATATATATATATATATATATATATATATATATATATATATATATATATATATATATATATATATAAACAAATAAATAAATAATATTTTTTTCCATTATTGGCTTTTTTCCTTTCTCTCATTTTTTTCATAAATGTAAAATGCAGAAATAACTGCTTTTAATTGAACAACGTGGATTTCTTTAAGAAAATATAAAATACAGTTTTGTAATGGCCACGACGTACTAGCTTGATTTTGTAATTATCATCCTGTTTAGTTAGATAAGCTTTCCTTGAAGTGGCATTTTATGTAATTCAATAAAACAAGCATGCAACATTTTAAATACACGACGAATTTTTATATCTTGCCTCATCATAAAAATAAACTATTTAACAAAATATTGTTAAATACAAACTCTGTAACATTTTTTTAATACAATTGTTGAGTTCTGTATTTTTCATTAAAGTAACTACATAAAACAAAAATAGTTTTTTCCCCCTGTAATAAATAAATAATGACTATGCCACAAAATGAAAAGGACTACTTGTGTTGTTTTATCTCAAAATAGAAAGCTGCCAAATTTGACTTGACCGCCAAATTACCAGCAAGGGTTGCCAGTTCCATAATTTTCAGGCGCGAAAACCAAATGATTTCAGATTTCATATCAATTTTCTCATGTTGATGACTTTCTGATTATCAAAGAGAGACGTAAGAGTGAATTTACTTTATATATCTTACATACATATATTTTGATACATTATTAATACTTTATTCATACTTATAATAAAAGTTTGTATATAATTGTTAATCAGATGCTAAAAAGCTTGACTTATTATTTTTAAGTTTTTTTTTTTTTTTTTTAGCTCGAGAAATTGAAAAATGCTGTTAAAGTAAATCTAACTACTAATTTGTTTTCTAACAGCATTTTAATATTAGTATTACCAATGAATAAATTTTACAAGCAAAACTTATATGTCATAATAGTATTATGACATCAAATATTTTTTCTGTCATAAATAAGCGGGATTTTTGTGTAAAAAATAAACATAATTTAAATTTCTCATCAAGAGAAAAAAACATATATTAATTTCTTATAAATCTAATTTTAAGGTATGTGTGCTTGTGTTATTATGTCAGTCTTAATAAGGGTATGGTGGACGTTGAAAATCTTTCTTTGAAATTATTGTCTTAGAATTGTTTGCATTGCATATAATGGGTCGTTCAATGTAAAGTGAATTATTTCTTTCTAAATAGATTTTGAAATAACGAACTTTTTGCAAATTTATATGTAGGAAAACAATTTAAGATTTTGTAAGCATTATTTATTTTTAGCGTTTAAAAAAAATCAGAGTAGTAAGAATTTATAAATTATGTGAAAAATCTTAGAAATTTCATTTTTATAATTATTTAGAAGTTTTAGTTTTCTGAAAAAACAATGTAAGGCCATTTATGGGATTTTAATGCAATAAGAGGTTTTTCACTTTTATAATGAAAGATGTAACTAAATGTGGTAAAATTAAGCAAAAATATTCATATTTAAAAAATGTGGAGTTTACACCTATTTCACAGCGTATGTTTCACAGTGTCTCTATATGAGTTGAAATGTATGAATATTAAATATATTAAAATTTCCTGAATACTACCAAAGTTTAAAAAATTAAAATTACAAATTTTAATCTTTTTTTAAATTGTTTAAAATGCTTTAGTCTTAAGTTTTTACTTTGATCGTATATTATTTTAGTTTATAAATATACTCTAAATGCATCTGTACATTATTTATAAATAAATAAAAAATAAATATATATATACATACATATATATAGATATATATATATATATATATATATATATATATATATATATATATATATATATATATATATATATATATATATATATATATATATATATACATACATATATAATCTTTGAATTAGAAAAAAAATAATTGCATGAAAATTCCACAGTTAAAAATATTACAAAAATAAAAATTAACTCATCAATCGATCCACAAAGTAAAGCACAAATGTATTCAGATTATACTAATAAACAATATTAGTGCAAAATCAAGGAGAATTTTCAAAAATTAAATAACGTAGATAATTATTATTATTATTTTTTAAATATTATGAATTTTATTCTTTTAATTTTTATAACCGTTTATGACCATATACGTGTGATTCTACTGGTCAGACATTATATTTCAGTTTCAATATCCATGTAATAAATGCTAAAAAAGAGATTATGTATTAGTTTTCTTAAATTCAATAGCATCGATTTTCTCAAGAGATGTGAGTAAAAGCCTGCTTATAAAAATGCTAATTTAATTTAATGTTGTAAATGTTTACAGTCAGTTACGGTAAATATTAAGTGAACATGTTTAAAAACAGAAATTTATTAAGAAATAAAAACAGAAATTTTACAAGAAATTTTATAACAACAGTTTCTAAAATTTCCGTTTTATAGCAGAATTTCTTGAGATTATTAATTTCTTATCCAACATTTATTTTAAATTCCTATATTTTTTAAAGTAAAAAAGTTTATTTCACATTTAGCTATTTAAAATATTGTATGAAGTTTCATGTTTTTATATTTTTGACAAAATATACATAGACATATATATATAGTTTGAAATTAAGATAATTTGTGAGTTGCGTTTAACTATATAACAGTTCGTAAGATATCTTTCTTGTAAAATACTAATATATAGCAGCACTACTCCGAAATTCACTTAAAATTTACGAATGCGTAGTTGCTTTAATAATATTTCGGTGCTTTCTTTTTTCACTTGAAGAAGAGTCGGACTGATAATTTGACCTGAAACAGCTATTGCGTTTCTTTTATTTTCAATTTATAACCTATTTGTTACCTTCAAATCAAATGGTAATGAAGTAAAGGAAAAAAAAAAGTGCATAAAATTTTAAATAAAATATTATTTATAACCGTTATGTTTATGGATAATGTATAAATTTCATAGTATAACAGCTTTTTACTTTTGTTTATTTTAAATAATTTCTTTAAAAGAGAAATCTTTATTATTTATTTATTTATTTATTTGTAGTATTTATTGGAAACAATGGTAGTATATAGCAGAAAAGATTAAACTTATTAAAATTAAAATTTAATTAAAATTAATTTGTTTTTTTTTTATTCATTCAGTTCTTTCTAAAGGAAAATGTACTTTTTCGTTTTATTATATTCATCGAAATCAAATGGTAATATAACGGAAAGAGCAGGGGCTATAAAATACATGCTTCAAAATCTAAAGAGGTACAGTCATCTTTAACATTGTAGTTCTTAAATAATAACAGATCCACCTGTTGTTGATAAATACTCATTTTATCATGAGATATTTAGATGCATATTTTTTTTTTTTTTTTTTTAAGCTTACTTATTGATTTTTTACCAAGCAACATACATTATATATAATATATATATATATATATATATATATATATCAGTCGAACCTCGTTTACGGGAATCTCATGGGGACTAAAAAAAATTGTTCATGTTATCAGAAGTTTATATTGTCAGTAACTCAGAAACTGACCTTTGTTTTAGCGGGGATTGTGGAACCTATTCACGTTAAGCGGTTTACGTTAATTAGATTCGACTATATATATATTGTATCAGAGAAAAAAAAAAGTAAAAAATGTACAAATTTAAATTCTTAAAGTACAGAGTATTGTTATAAAGTTTGGATTAAAAACACAACATAAAATATGGAATACAGTTTCATATTTTTTTTCCTTTATTTTTCTCATATTCCATTTTCAGATTTAATGCATCTTTTTCAGACGTGAATTTTACTGTAATAATTTGCTTAAGTCAACTGTGATAGACAAGTTTAATGCATCTGAATGTTTGCATACATATATTTCAATTTAATCTTTAAAGCGTTTTTATTATACCTCTTTAATTAATTGATTACGAAAATATGTCTGCTACATTCAATATTTAACATTCTTCAATATATAGCTAATAAAGAAATTTCTAAAAATATTTCTTCTTGTAACCAAATATGTTTATGTTAAGTGTGTAAAAGTTATTCTCACTTAACCCTTTGAGGGACAAGATATACTTGATCATTTAAAATTAACTGCCACCAGTACGTACAAACAAATATAAGAGATAAAAAAAAAAAAATGGAGTTTTTCTTCTATATTATTAAAGTAAAACTTTGTAAAAAAAATTCTTGGACACGTTTTTACAGTTGGGAATTAAAATTAGGTTTGATATAATGTATTCCAAAGCCTTTGAAAGGGTTAAACGAATTTAAATAAATAAAAATATATAAGTCTGCGTAGCTTTATATTTTTCTTTCATCTGAATTTTATAGAGATCTACAAAAATATAATTAAGTGAACCTGAACATTAATGATACAAACAACACTCTTGGTTAATATAATCCTTTTTTTTTTTTTTTTTTTTTTTTTTTTTTGGGGGGGGGGGGGGTACTGGTTGCGTAAAAACATTATGTAACATTGGGCATTATAAAAAAACACAATGCACAATATTGTTTTAATTTAATCTTTTAAAGTTTTATTTTCGTATGCATGAAAAATTTAAACTATTGTTCCGAATTTATCATTTTTGGTGTATAACGTACAAAACTCATAAATATTAAATATGTACATAGTAGACATACGTTGTACCGTATCTAAGAACTACAATGCCGTATATTTATAAAGAGTATATTGAACTGTATGTAATTAATGAATCTGTCAATTTTATGATTAATAATCAAATAGTAATTTAGATAAAGCTAATCTGAATACACACAAGTATAAGCACATATGTAATCCACAGAATAATTATTGTGCATCTTTATATACGTATACAGATGATGGGGGACCAAATAAGAAAAAAAGCGACACTTTCGAATTTAAACATTTTGTCGGAAATATTGAGAAACATTTGATGGATACTTTGTGGGTGTAAATAACATGTTATATCACATATGTTTAAAAAAAAATGTCCCAAAGATAACAAAAGAACCACTAATAAAATTATATTTTTACATATTTGGCAGCATCTTGTAATTCATAATGCTTGAAATTTATTGTAGCTTTAACATATTTTTATGACGCTCTTTTTAATTATCATTAATAATTCACCATCACAGAAAATTTCTTTAACGAAATTAAAGACTTTTGAGTGTTTTTTATTTATAATAAGCACGGTTTTTAATTAATTATAAGTCATTTTTAGAAAACTTGACATAGTACATTAGACACAACATTCTGTAATCAGAGAGTAAGAACATTAAATTTATGCAAAAAAATGAGCATTTTTACTAAAAGATATTTATCTGCGCATGCACAAGATTTAACGAAAAAAAATTTTTAGGTATTATTTAGTGAAATGTATAGAACTCATGCAAACATTGTGAAAAATCAAAAAGATATCGTCAACAGAATTAGTTGAAATTTAAGCACTATGAAAGACAAGCAAAAGTATAAGTATGTAATGCATATTTTTATTTTTAATAAGTCCTTGGGAATACACTGTAAGTTAGTTAAATTGAAATCTTTATAAAACCACTTATCATTCGCTTCTCTTTCATACTGCTTTAAATTTAACTAATTCTATCGATGATATGTTTCTAAATTTCCCTGATATTGCTTTGGTTATTTTTTCAGAGTATTTATGTATTTCGATAATAAATTTTGTAAAAAAAACTTTGTCACCATTTGTGGATGCAAAGTTAAAACTTATTTAGTAAAAATACTCATATTTCATCTTATATTAATATTTTTATATTATACTTGTATTATGTTATGTCTAATGCACTATGTCAAATTTTCTAGAAATGGCATTAAATTGATCTGAAAACCCTTTATGTTATATAAGCAAAAAATATTTTGCAAATTTTCAATAAAGTTAAAAAAAAAAAAAAAAAAAAAAAAAAAAAAAAAAAAAAAACTTTATTCTCAATGAATGCGCGTGATACTGACAAAATTATGAATACACATAAATTAAAGAAGCCACATACAAGAATAAATGCTACAGCTACAACGCATTTCAAGTGCAAATTTTTATAAATAAAATAACATCCCCCCCTCCCCCGTTAAGATCCCTTCTTTTCTTTCTGGACAAAATCTTTACATAAATATAACATGTAATAACATGTGGAATAACATGTTTTTTATACCCATGAAGTTCTATGCACTTTATCAAGATTTCTCTAGGTATTTGACAAAAAGGCTAAATCAGAAAATTACACATTATTTTGCCACTCGTCTGTATAACATGAAAATGGCTAAAAATTGAGTTTTAAAGTTTGGAATTCAAGCATTCTCTGGAATAAAAACTATTTATATTAATGGATACAACACGATAAAAGTGTTGTGAAATATAATTATATATATATATATACACACAAAAGAGCAATAGTTTTATTTATAAAGTATTTATACAAAAGCTATTTCTATATGTTTTCTTTCTTTAATTTTTTTTTTTTATACTAACCTTCTGAACCAGAAAATAATGGCGTCCAATAAGTAAAAATTATGTTTTTAGCATAATCATAGACAGAGATTGGATGAGGACGGCTTTCTTTCCTTTTACTTATGTCTAACATAATATAAAAACGGAAAAGGGAAAACGTTATCAATTTTAAAGCACAACTCTGGTGGGTTATTTTTATCCATATTTAGTAAAATAAAGGAAACATGAAAACAACACGGAAAAAATGAAAACAAATAAATTATTACGTAATTGTTTTTTTTATTTATTTATAAGTATTTGTTATTATTATACTATTTATTATAATTATTATTAATAAACAATAAATAATATATTTAATAAGTAAATAAATAATATACTAAGAAATGATATGTTAATTATAAATAATATACTTCCTATATTTTTTATTAAAAATAATAATAATAATTACATTTGTTTATTATTTAATATGCCATGATGGCGTAATTACATCAAATGAGTAAAAATTGCGTTGACTCATTTTAAAGAAATTTAAACATTTAATGATTACCAATTACATTGCCATGTGGAATAAGTTTAAATATCTGTAAACATCATTTTTGTAAACTGTTGCTGTAAACTGAAAATATGAATACACACATGCACTGAAATTTAAAAATATGAAGTATTTTAAATATTTTGATTTTAAAAAAATTATATTTAAGTATTTGGAAATTTTTAAAATTTCTTCCTTCTAACTAATTTTTAAATATTCGTTTCAATTTCTTATTATTATAAATTAACAATATATTCTAAACTCAATTGCATATAATTTTAGCGGTGTATTGGTGCATTAATTTTCGAAAATATTTTTTATGTTGGAATATTAAAACTTTCTATGAACTTCAGCATTCAAATGTATTTTTAAACTATCCATGGACTTACAAAGTAGTACCCAGAAATGTTTAGAATATACAGGGTGCAAAGTCGAGAGCAGGCCTTTATTTGCGCAACAATTGGTCTCAGACGTCCTCCAATTACAAAATGTATTTAAAAAAAAAATGTAAGCATTCATTATATGACATGTTTAAATTTAAAAAATCAATTTATTAAAAATCACAAAAATTGATAATTTTTATACAGTTTTCAGGACGCTAATAGTAAAAGTTGACTTTCAACTTAAAAAATATAACACGAAAAGTTTCACTTTTGTGCGCCCAAAATTGTCTGAGATAGTTAGTTTCAAAATTTAGGATTATTCCGCATTTTCTCGGGATTTATTAAAAAGTCAATGAAAAATTCTTTAATAAAGCCCGGAAAAAAGCAAACAAATTCCAAATAGGATTTTTAAACCGATCCCTTATTGAAGGCCGAAATATGTTAGAAAATCTAAACTTTAAATATCTTGTTCCATTTTGGGAGAATATAAATGAAACTTTTTGTTAGGATGAGTGTCAATTTTTCTAAAGGGATCTATAGGGATGTATAGGGATCTTTGACTGTATAAAAATTTAGTTTTTGTAATTTTGAAAAAATAGATATTTTAAATTTAAACATGTCATACCGCAAATGCTCATATTTTTTAAAACATTTTGTAACTGAAACTATATGTTTGCGACCAATAGTTGCGGAGATAAAGACATTCTCGTGACTATCTTTGCACCCTGTATTTAAAAAAAATTAATATATATATATATATATATATATATATGCATAAATGAATTTTTAATCGTAGTTAAAACCAGGCAACCGATATAAGATCACTGAAACCACATAGAACAATGAGAAGGAAATTACAACAAATTTAAATAACCTGTGGAGACTGATTGTGATTTATTGAAACATTTATTTTTTGTTTATTGATTTTTATTTTATTTAACTTCAATCTAATCATACATTTATTCCTAGATTATTCGTTGCAATTTTAATAATTTTGCCGGTGCGTAAAAACGACATGAAACTCAAATCAAAAGATACAAACAAGCAACGAGAAAAAAAAAAAATAATAATAATAAAAACAGCATTTTTTTTTTAGAGGAAAAGCACAGAACGGTGAAAAAGAAGAAGAAGAAGAAAAAAAAAAAAAAAAAAAAAAAACTCGTCAGGGGTGACCTTTTTCACCGTTGAGCACCAATGTACGATTTCGTTCGTTAGCAGCTATAATAGCAAATTGCCAGCGGACACCCAATCGTACAAGAAATTAATTGAAGTTAAAAATGAAGAATAAAGTGGAATAAACCAGGGGTGCAGAACCAGGGCTCAGGTTCGGGGGAAATTTTGAATATTTTTTTAAGAGAAAATAAAAATGTAAATCAAAAATAACAATTTGCTACTTTAATGTGCTTATACACTAACAGCGATATTTTTATATTACACTGTATGTTTATTCTCTTAAAGATTTATTACATAGAACAAATGACTTTTTATACCAAAGTAGATTTTTGCATTATTGAGGGAAGTTTATACTGTGTTTGGGGGAAATTTCCGAGGTCTGAATATTTTCTGCACCCCTGGAATAAACTATTAATTCAAGAAATCAGAGAATCAAACAGAAAACAACTATAAAAAACAAACATTACTCACAGGATGATGCATTCGGAATCCCAAGGATTAAAACAAGCAAAATAATTCAAGAGTTTAGTTGTACATAGCAGATGAAGAATGATACAACACAGCAACAAGGATATGAATTACTTTTTTTAAAATTCAAATAATGTTTGAGAAATTTTAACATACTTAATTTCAACGTATATGCATGAGAAATTCCATATTCTCCGACAGTAATTCCCAAAAATTTTCATAACGTGGATGTCAACTCTATATCCCTTAAAAAATTCCTTAAATTTTTGCATTAAAAAAAAAAAAAATTTTCCCCTAATCTGAAGATAATGACGATATAGTATTAATTACGAAACTTTAATAAACACCGTAAAAGGCAAGAACTCGCAGCTGCTAAAAAAAAAAAAAAAAAAAAAAAAAACAGGCAACGCATTCAACACACTCAACATGCTTGTTTGCAGCTCTCGCGCTTACATTGTTCGCCTGATGAAGGGTTGTGTCTTCTTTAAACCCGAAACAATTGTTTCGAGTTGAGTTCTTGCATTTTATGGTGTTTATTCAAACTTTTGTAATTAATACTATAACTTCATTATCTTCAGATCAGGGGAAAAAAAGAAATGAAAAAAAAAAAAAAATGAAAAATTTAAGAAATTTTTTAAGGGATAAAGAGACGTAATGGCACTTTTTTCGGAAAACTGTCATAGAATATAGAATTTTTGATGCATATACGTTGAAATTAAAAGAATAGTAAGTATGTTAAAATTTCTCAAACATTATTTGAATTTAAAAAAAAAAAAAAAAAAAAAGTAATTTATATTTCTGTTCATGTGTTACATCATTATTCGTTATCAGCTATGTACTTTTTAATAAAAAAGCACCACAAAACTGACGTTGTAAAAATTATTACTTACAGACTTTGAATAAACACCATAAAATGCAATAAACTCGCAACAATTGTTTCGGGTCGAAAAAACACACGACCCTTCATCAGGCGAATAAAGTAAGCACGAGTGCTGCAGTCAAAGCGGCAACGCACCAATTGCGTTGCCGCTTTGACTGCAGCACTCGTGCTTACTTTATTCGCCTGATGAAGGGTCGTGTGTTTTTTCGACCCGAAACAATTGTTGCGAGTTTATTGCATTTTATGGTGTTTATTCAAAGTCTGTAAGTAATAATATGTGCTTTTTACTTTTAAACGCCCGTACTGTGGTGTTTTTTTTTATAATGACGTCACAGTTTTTTTTTTTTTTTCTACACTATTTTAGAACGTTTACAGTACGTTTTCTAGAACGTTCTGAAAATGTGTATAACGTTTTGAAAACGTTCTAAAAACGTTTAGAACGTTCTGAGACCGTATACGTAGAACGTTCTCAGAACGTTTCTATAACACCGATGGTGATAGTTACACGTTCATTGAACGTTCTCTGAACCGTACTATTGAACGGCTTCAAGATGGACAAATAGACGTCTATAACACGTTCAAAGTGAACGTTCTTAGAACGTGTTTGTAGAACAATTTTTGAACGTTCAGAGAACGTTTCGGTGCTGCTTGGGAGGTGCTAAGTTCGGGTAAAAAATCCTTTGTGGATGTCCTTCTAGGGGTTCTACCTCACGTTTACTCCAGTTTTAAAAAACCACGGAAAACAATGAACGACTCGGTTGGACGAGCGTGAACTTAGTTCGAAAAAAACATATGTTTCTTTGAGGACCGTAAGATAGACAACAAACATTTTTCTGCCTTTATATGGGTCCTTCATTGTAAAAGTGAATTATCTCCATGCTTTTTTGGTGTGGGGGTTAAAGTCGATTGAATACACGAAGGTCTTAAGTTCGGGTAAAAAATCCTTTGTGGATGTCCTTCTAGGGGTTCTACCTCACGTTTACTCCAGTTTTAAAAAACCACGGAAAATAATGAACGACTTGGTTGGACGAGCGTGAACTTAGTTCGAAAGAAACATATGTTTCTTTGAGGACCGTAAGATAGACAACAAACATTTTTCTGCCTTTATATGGGTCCTTCATTGTAAAAGTGAATTATCTCCATGCTTTTTGCAAATGCGTATGTAGAGGAAAAAAAAAAATACAAGTATTCAGTCAGTGTTATCGATTTTTTTGTGTGTAAGAAGTTATAAGAAAATTAATTTGAAGTAATTTAGAAACTTCACTTTTATGGTGAATGTTTAGACGTTTTAGAGTTATCAGAAAAAAAAAAACATGTAATGCTATTTCTGAGATTTTAATGGAATTATTGGAGTTTTTCACTTTTATGATGAAAGATATAACTAAATGCAATATAATTAGGCTATATATATATATATATATATATATATATATATATATATATATATATATAATATGGGGTTACACCACTTTTACAATGAATGATGCGTATAATATTTCCTATTGCATACATCGTGTGTGTATGTATTCATTTAATTATTAAAGTATAAAATTGTTTGACAAAGGCATTTTTTAAAGCATAAAAAAGAAAGAACGTGAAAAATTAAAATAATAAAAACTTTTAATTGCATATTTTTTTCTACAATAATATTAGCTCGAAATTTTAACAAGCACTTGATTATTTATTATTTATCATGTTTTATACGCACAAAACACGTAGTTTATTTCAGTGCTGTAAATCTGCTTATTGTACTTTGTAATTTTAGATAATCTCCAAATTTATAGATCACGCTTGAACTTGATGATATCTGTAATTCTATCGACTTCAATTTAAGTAAGCTTTCTGCCAATATTTTGGAATAATTCTGAATAAATTTCATCCATTTCATCCGGGAACCAACAATTAACCCTGTCAATTTTAATTCTCGATAATGTCTAGGACAATTTCTGAGTAATCAGTCTTTTATATGTATATATATATATATATATATACTTCCTTTATCCGTTTAACTCCCCTTTTTTTAAACGTTCCCAACATTAATTCTTGGAATTTTACCTTTATGTAATTGGTATTATTAATTCTTTGAAACCTTTAAACTAGTTACTCCCAATAATCCTTATATTGTGAAAATCTGAAATCGATTCGGTTATTCATCAACCAAAATTTATTTCCGAGTTACCAAATGGTTTTAACGACTTTGATAAAAACCAAAGATCACTAGTTTCCGAAGATTATAAATCAATATATATGACTGGTTGTACATCTCCGAAAAAATTTCTACTTTCTCTGGGAGAGAAAACATTATATAAGGCATGCAGCTCTAACTATTTGTGTAATAATTAATAAAAATTCAATGAATAAGAATATTTTAAATTGAAAATGAAAACAATGTATTAAAATTCGAAATAGTTTAATTTAAATAAGTAAAAGAAAAGAAAATGTCTGTACTGCTAAATTAACCTGAGCATCTATCACTAAATTAAAATATATTAAAGTCTTTTGTTTTAATCCTTTGAATATAAAATTAAAAATATTGATATTAAAAATAAAATAAAAAATACTTCTATCTTCACATTGTTGCCAAGGGTTAACCTCCCACCTGTTTCCTGCATCCAATTGGCTGTTGCAATAAAAGTAGATTTACAGTTAAAGTGAAAACAAAGGAAGAGATTCCGAAATTTAATTCATCAACCTGGAAATTAATTTCTGATAGAATGCAGTAGAAGGTTGATTTTTACCAACTATGTGAAAAATACCAGAGCCGAGAATCGAACTCCGGGTATGAGAAGTGCCGAGCTGGTTATCATCCAGGGTAGCTCAGTGGTTAGAGCATCCGCGCATTATGTGGAAGACCCGGGGTTCGATTCTC
The DNA here is from genome assembly GCA_963930645.1 of Salticus scenicus. NCBI lineage: Eukaryota > Metazoa > Arthropoda > Arachnida > Araneae > Salticidae > Salticus > Salticus scenicus. The sequence goes on from OZ005654.1 coordinate 204,669,134, forward strand.
GGCTCTGGTATTTTTCACGTGGTTGGTAAAAATCAACCTTCTACTCCATTCTATCATAAATTAAAGGAAGAGATTGTTTTTTTCCATTAAGAATAACCTTGGCAACAAATTTAGTAAGAAGCGTTAGTTTTAGAGTGGCCGAAGTTTCGAATTCTTCCAGAGCCGAGTTCTGGAATTTTTCATTAGAATCCACAAGATTCCGGCAGAAATTTTGTCAGAATCTTCCTTAAGATGTAGCTAACAGTATACAATGAAGCAGATTAACTCCTGAAGAAGTTCAGACAATTGGACAAATGTACAAAGTACAAACTGTGTTTCAAGGGTTTAATCATTGTTGCTAAATCAGCAAAATTCCTGCTATGTGGAATACTAAACGATGGTTAAGTTACTTTTGTGGTAAAACTGACTGTTTTATTGCACTGTTTCGAGAATATTCGTTGAATTGATAGTTTTGTGGGTCTGCTTCAAAAATATACATTGAATACAGTGTAATTATACACTAGAGCCTCACACTTTCTTTACGGACTACTTTCTTCATGCAAGAAAGCATAAATAATAATCTCTTTTATTTTTTGATCGAACAATACAATTGTATGATCCTTACACTTTTTAACAAATCTGAAACAGAATAAAATCTCGTCATTAAAACAAACAAACAAAAAAAGGTGCATTGTTTTTTTTTTTTTTTTTTGTTTTTTTTTTTCTTTTAATCCCGCAATGGATATTGACATTCTTGAGGAGAAAAGTAAAACTACTATCGGTATAGAAATATTTTAATGTTTCAAATAATCTCTGAGAGAAGAATTTAGGTGTCATAAAAAAGGTTATGATAGGAAGATAGCATAATCTAACAATAAAAGAAAGATCGCGTAAATGCTCTACTCTTCCCTAGGCAATAAAGAAAGGGAGAAAAATTCGGTTAATAAAGAGCGAGTTTTGTTGGAGAATCTTTTTGTATGAATATGGTTGTAAATAAAATAGCTTCCTCCTTTAACGCATATATTTTTCAACTGATTTTTCTCTTCACATTGTAACTTTCTTCAATAAAAGGAAGTTTTAAATTAAATGTCTATATTTCTTTATTGTACACTTATCTATAACTTTTAAATAAATGTTTGGAATTTGACAATTTTATTTATTTTTTCTTTCTTATTTCATTTCATTTCATTCATTTATTTTTTTTTTACTCATATTCTCATTCTCATATTTATTTTAACAATTCTTCGTGCATCATGAAAGTGTTAAACGAAATTCGCAGATGTTACACGTCCAGAATACACAGTAAATAAATTATTTGTTCTTTTCAACTGACCGCTATTTTTAAACAAGATGGCGTATCGAGAAAATAAACAAATCAGGTTAAAGTCTTTATATGAGCTATATACATATCGTGCAGTAGAAATCAGTTCATAAATACATTTTAATTTTATGTGAGTTTGAAATTTCTAAGTGGTTGCCATTTGAAAAAAAATCTGGAGTGACTCCACTCGACTTTCCGAACATTGAGTAATTAACAGTTTTGTAGATAAAGTAAAGGAAGAGGAGTTGTTAAACAAACAAAAGAGAGAAAACCATAATAGAGTGTTTGAGTAGTTTTCTCCATATAGTACACGATGTTTTATTTAACGCTACTGAGCTTTGAACCCATAGATCATAATGATAAAGAATTTTTCGTTGTGTCCCTGTAAAAACCTACAAATGCTAGATTCACCAAAATGCTTATAGTTAGTGCAACAGGGATTTATAATACTCATATAAATTTTCAGCTCAATTGAATAAGGTGTTTAGATGCTATCGTACTTTTAAAAATTTGGTCCCATAGGCCATAATGATAAAGAATTTTTCTTTGTGTCCCTGTAAAAAAGCTGTAAGTGCTAGATTCACCAAAATCTATACAGTTGGTGCAACTGTGACCTATACCATGTGTACAAATTTTTTGCTCAGATTAATAAGGCGTTTATATGCTATCACACTTTTAAAAATTTGGCCCCATAGGCATAATGATAAAGAATTTTTCTTTGTGTCCCTGTAAAAAAACTATAAGTGCTAGATTCTCCAAAATCTATACAGATTGAGTATTTGTGACCTATAATATATGTATAAATTTTTTGCTCAATTGAATAAGGCGTTTAGATGCTATCGCACTTTTAAGATTTTGGTCCCTTGGCCATAATGATAAAGAATTTTTCTTTGTGTCCCTGTAAAAAAACTATAAGTGCTAGTTTCACCAAAATCTATAGGGTTCTTACTATGGTGACTTACAATATACGTACCAACTTTCAGCTTATTCGAACAAAGCGTTTTTTAGACGCTAGCGTGTTCACTCACAGACATACACACATACATACACACATACATACACACATACATACACACACACATACATACATCATCGTAAAAATAGTGAAAACGGACTCGTTGGACCTCGAAACGTATAGAAACATCAAAATCTCGAATTTGGATTTTTGACATGATTACAATACTTTCCTCACTATACTCATTGGACCTCGAAACGTATAGAAACATCAAAATCTCAAATTCGGATTTTTGACATGATTACAATACTTTCCTCACTATAGTGTTCGGAAAGTAAAAAGATGGTGGATTATATTGATTAATAAATTTGGTTGAAACTTAGATATGGACTATGAATATACCAAGTTTAAAGTATACCGATCTACAATTAGATATTTTTTTATACAAATTTAAATTTTAATTGGCTTCTTATTATTATAATTTTATTTTTTATTTATTTGTTTTCATTTACTTATTTTCATTTATTTATTTATTTACTTATTACTTTATTTATTTATTTTATTTATTATTATTATTATTTTACTGTTATCATTAATTATCTCAGAATCTTGGTTATCACAGAATTAATATTAATAATTCCTGTGAAGTTTTTAATTGAATTTTAAAATTTTTAAATATTTTTCAGTTTCAATTTCTTATAAATGAGTAAAATAGTTTCATGTCTTCCCAGATTTCGAAAAAATATTATTAAAAATTTTTCAGTGTTTAATAAGTATGTTTAATTTTTATTCTGAAATTTTAGCAAGTATTATACATCATTTCAAAATAATTTTTTTGTAAATTAATTCTCTCAAAAATATTTTTAGTTCACTACAATAATTGATATGTGATATTATTGTGTAATACAATTCCCATCTTCCTCCTCATTTATTTATTTATTAATTATTCTTATTAATATTAATTTTTTAACAGAGATTGGTAAATTCATCAGATTCTATTGGAATTATTTTTACGTTAATATACAGGATGCTGAAATTCACAGGACAGTGCAGTGTTGCCAGACTTTGCGACTTTTTTATTCAAAAGTCACTAATAATTTTGAGAAGTGATATTTGATATACTACATAATTGACGATTCTTCGATTCGATTTGTCTATTGTGCATATCATACGTCACTTTCAAAAAATATTGGTGACTATTGAATAAAAAAGTCGCAAAGTCTGAAAACAGTGCTTTTCAAATAAATTAGAATGATCGAGAGAAAAAAAAAATTCATTTGCACAATACCCTAATTTATAATTATTTCAGAGTCGCATTAAAAACTTTTAAAACTGCTTAAAACATTAGTAGATTGAAAAAAAAATTATATATATATATATATATTGTAAAACATGCAAATTGAACTAATATGAAATATTTTTTTATTTTTATACCCCCAAAAATCTTGAGAGTGAAAATCTTGAGAGAAAAAAGTGAGAGCAAATAATAATAAAAAAAAGTATTTATTTTTTGTAGAACATACAACTTGAATTCATTTTTATTTTCATTTTTTTTTTTTTAGTAATAAAACATAATTCATGCCACTTTTTCTGAAGCTGCAGATAATCTATATTTGATAATAGCAATTATTAGCATTTATTTTCCTGTGAACAATTTTAGTGCATTCTGAACAATTTTGGATGCTTCTTTGATCAAAGTCATGGCTGAAGAATTTGGACCATGAGTCGAAATTTGGTTCGATGGGTCCCAAATTTCATGGCCAACCCCCCTAAGGCTTCTTCTGAAGAAGGAAGCCTAACAGAATATCCTTTTGAGACCTAATATTCTTTTGAAATAATACATATTTCAAACCAGTGTCATAATGTATGGATTTAATCATAATTTTAGAGAACTCAGGAAACGAACAGTCGAGAAAGTTTTAGAAATTACTGGTTTAGATAATAAATTGGATTATAGTGAATAATATCATAAAATTCTTACGGTTTAGCAAAACACTAAATGAATTACACAAACTAAGAAAAAGTGAAGATTTAGATTTTTTTTTTTTTTTTTTTTTAATATCCCTCTAATTTTTACATATTTATTTAAACCGTTCTTTTTATTAAAGAATGTGACAATTAAATATGATACTCTCAAAATTTGCAATCAGCAAAAGACTATAAATTTATATATTTTTATTTTATTATTTTTTTTTTCTCAATGTTACAAAACCATTAAATGTAACTAATACGCTTTTAGCCGAATATTTTTTTATTCAGCTACAAAAAAGTTGGGAAAGTTTCGTCGTTTTTAATGATCTGTTTCCAGATAATACTTTTATACCTTTAAAAGTTAACCGAAAGGAGACATATCCATCATATAAAAGTAAAATCTTATAAAATCATCTGAAAACTTTAGGTCTTTTCCAAGAAAGTTCCCCTTATTTCTTCTCTTCCTTAGAAAAAAGTACTTCTTCTTCTTATTATTTTTTTTTTTAAGATAAAATAATTTCCATGTTACTGTTTGAAATCTTTTAAGCCACTCAAATATTGGTAGAAAATGTACAGAATCGAGTTCAACGAACTTGACAAAATTTAAAACTTTACAAAAAAAAAAACAGCCGTATTTTTAGTTTACTCTAAAAAGTATTGAATTATGCTTGAAATAAAATTTAATTTTTCTTTTTTTTTTTTTCTTTTTTGTGTGTGTGTAGAAACTATAGAAATTTTCATCTATAACTTTAAAAGACAGTTTAAAAGCAACTTGATAAAAAAAAATATTTAAAAATTATATAAAAAAAAATTATTAAAAGGGACTTAAACAGCAAAATTTTAGAATTATTTTTTATTACTGTATTTAATAATAAGTTTCGTTTGTTACTTAGATCATATGAGGGTCACTATGTTGATTTTGAGATGCGGCTAAGTACAAGTTATGCTTACCGAATCATAGGATTATTCAAAGAAACCCTTTCAAGCATCAATATAAGAAATACATTCAATATAAGAAAGCATTTTTTCTTTCTTTTTTTTCTTTTTTTTTTTTTTTTTTTTTTTTGTAAAAATTTTTTGAGTACTATTTTACTAAATATTATTTAATAAAAAACTATTCAATTTAACCTATCTAAAAACGAACTTAATAATTAGTTTTTCCCATTATATGATATGGGCTTGCTTTATATATGTCATTTCCATTTATTTTTCAAGATCGAGAAAGAAAATGCTAATCAAGACTAATAATAATGATAATAATAAGAATAAATGTTTAAAATGACAAATGTATTTTTGTACATCATTTTGATTTTGTTTTGTTTAGAAGAAAATAAAAAAAATATTTTTTGTAATAAGAAAGAAAAAGTAAAAAAAAAAAAAAAAAAAAAAGTTTCCTCATATTTTCTTCCGTTGATATAAAATATTTCTTAACCATAAGATAGTTTTGTAATTTTATTTTTTAATGGCAAAAAATTAAAAATATTTTCTTCCTTCTTTTTTTCGTCATATCAAAATATGTTATCAATATGTAAGTGTCTAAGAGAAAATCATATTATCATAAATAAAAGAATTTTTTTAATTGAATTAAATTTGCATTCCGACATGTTTTTATGCATCTAACAATTAAATATATATACATATATTAATACGAAAATAAAGTATTTCTGTACTAAACTTTATAGGTTTTTTAAAAATAAAATAATTTGTTTTGTTAAACACATACAATAACTCTAAAAATAAACTGATGGACTCTCTGAAATAAGTTTCGTCTGTTACTTGGATCATACAAGGGTCACTATGAAAATTTTGAGATGCGGCTAAATAGTACAAGTTATACTTACCAAATCATAGGCTTATTTAAAGTAGCCCCTTCAAACATCAATGCAATTTTACAGAAAATTTTTTCAAAAGATTAAATGCTTCAAGTCATCTCTTTCTTGTAGTTTGTGAAATATATATGCATGTATAACTGTATTAATCTCATCTTCTGAAAGAAAATAACAACCATGTAATGTTTACATTAAATAAAAAATGAGTAAAAGTCTCACATAATAAAATCACTGAAATAGGGTGGATGTTCTATCATTTTGGTATGTTTTTGTTCAAGAAGTTTCACTGTCAATTTTGCCGACGATGCATTATCCTCGTAAAGAATAAGTCCCCTTACATTTACTTCTTGAAGAATACATCTTAAAAAACCCATATTTTAAGATGACCCCAAACCAAAGTCATAGTGTTTAAACGACAAACAACAATATGTACGTTTAATTACCGGTAATGATTACAGAGATAAGACCATGACCATTAAGTAATTTTAGGATTTCTTTACAAATTCTAACACGATTCGCTTTCTGGAGTTCTGTTGAATTATGATGACCTAACTCCAAGCTAATTTTTTCATATGCAATTTTTCATGAATTATATAACGTATAGATGCGAATCTATGTTAAGTTCCTTTAGTACCATTTGGCAAGTACAGCGATTATCCCTAATTGACATATATCTCATGGCCGACACATTTTCTGAGATTACAACTTGCAAAAGTCTTCCTGTGCGTTCTTTATCCACGAGAAAACTTCAACCTGTACGAAATGCTGTAAACCATCTGAATACTGGGGAACAAGCGCTCTCCTGCTTTAAAATCAAAGGAAATCATAGTGTGATAATGCTCTTGCGCCAATTCCATTTTCCTTTCTTTCAAATTTATTCTACGACAGTTAAATTGCAATTATTGCCGTAAATTATCGTCTGCGTCCATAAAAGAATTCAAATTTACATATATAATCAATATATTTTATTTTTATTTGACTATTTATTCCTATCCTCTGCCACTGTCTCAAAAATTTCCGAGTTCCTCTCGCATCAATAGTAAAGTCAATGAATTGTATGAACATAGCCTCCTAAACTAGATGCCTTCCGCGTGGCTTGCAAACTTGACAACAGTTCAAACGGTAGAAAGTGCCACCTAGTACATATTCCGCGATTTTTTTTATTCAACTGTCACCAATAATTTTAAGAAGTGATATATGATATATATAATCGACGTTTCTTCGATTCTATTCGCCTTTTATGTATATCAAATCCCACTTTAAAAAAATTTTGGTGGCTGTTGAATAAAAAAGTCGCGCAATCTGTAACAGGTGGCACTGTCTACCGCTTGAACTGTTATCAAGTTTCCGAGCCAAGCGGAAGGTATCCAGTTTAGGAGGCTATGGCATAAAATAGCAGTTTTGATTTTAAATCTTCATCTAGCAATAGGTATTTTTTTTAATTTATTTATTTATTTAGAGAAGAAGATTTAAAAAATCTTCGTGTATCACAAAGAATGCAACAAGATTTATAGGTAACTGATACAAAATTGAATGATGAACTTGTACAAATAAAAGGAATTAAAAACAAACTTTCATCTGATATGTTCTGATTTGAAATTTGCACTTTCTTTCAGATATTTAAAACATTTAAAACCTGGCAAATAATTCTATTTATAAATTTCACAAAATTATTTCACTGAATATTATAAAATGGGAAATAACCTAGTCTCAAAAATTTTAAACATTTATAGAGTTGCAATTTTAATTTTAAACAGAACTCAAAGCACATAAAACATCTTCCTGGGTAACAGTTCATCATTTTTTCCTTTAAATATTAACTGAGTATAAGTAGTAGGCTAATTAAATCTTAATTTAAAATATATATATATATATATATTGCAATTCCAAGATATCTGCAATATTTCCATTACTTCTGACTTTACTGTTTAAAATTTTTTGAAGTTTTCTAGTAAATGTTAACTTTGTCTCTCATTTCGGCTTCTATACTCCCCACTATTTTTAAGAAAATGGCATTCTACATATAGTAATCAAGTTATTTGAAACATTTAGAATTGTTATTTCAGCTGGAGTGAAGAAAAATAAATTTCATTGTTCAATATAATCCAAAGTAAAAGAGTTGTAAAAAAACCTCATTAAAACTACGACTTTTTTTTCCCCCGATTATATTTTTTGAAACAAAATTTTTGCTATAAATGAAAAATTAGTAGTTTGTCGTGAAGACAAAAAATAAATAAATATTGTTAACTCACTTTACGAAGTTTCAACAAAAATTTTCTTCTATTTGCCAAAATTAACATTATTTATAACTTTATTATAATTGTGCGTATTTTTAATAGGGGAAAAAAATGTGTAAGAAACATTTTTTTTTTTTTTAAATTAGAATTACAAAAATAATAATTAAATTTACTTTGTTAATCTAAACAAAATTTTTATTTTAGTAAATGCAATCAAATATATAATAGAGCTATGTTAGTTGCGATGGTATATTTGTCATTTATTGAAGTATACGTAAAAATGAAAGAACTGCATCTCGTCATAATTATCTTATCAATCAATATTACAAGGATTTAACAATTGCCAATTAAATTTTTGTTAAATCAACAAACGTTTACAGCGAGAGTGTGTTTAAAATTAAGTTATTTCTTTTTATTGTGTATTTTTTAAGAATTAAATATTAATATGTTTTGGTTTCGCTACCAAGCAAATCACATATCTAATATTTAATGTCTTTCTTGCACGAAAACCTCTCTCAGAAATGTCTATAGTATAAAAATTTAAATATGCTTACACCAGCATGAAAATGTGTGCATCGAAAGATTGAACATGCTATTTATTTTCAGAAACTTTTAATAAAAATAGATTTTTGAAATTCCTTTATAGCCCAAAAAAGTGTTCCGCTTACCTAATTAAATATGGATAGCCGATGCAATTTTCAAATTTGAAAATATTTGGATTTTACGTGGATTTTCGCAGCTGCATCTTACTAGTTAGCGCCTGAAAACGAAATTTGTCATTTTAAATTAAAGGTAAATAAATTTGTTGATATGTTGGTCTTTTGTTTGGAAATGACTTTCACAAATTGAAAGTTAAGAACATTTTTGATGTACATAAATAATATTTTCTTTAAAAATTAGCGATTGATAGTAACTTTAATAACAAAAAATTATATGCATGTGCCTATAAATAAATTTCACAAATTGAAGTAAATTAAAAATATTTCTAATATGCACAAATAATTTTCTTCTTGGAAGACAAGCGTTTGGTAGTAACATTAATTTAAAAAATAAATAAGTGCGCAATTGTTTAGAATTGTAAAGTAAGAAAATATTAATCAATGTAGCAATATATTTATATTTAATGAAAAATATTTTGTTTCGTAAAAATACATTTTCTAATTGTAGACACTATACAGCTAAAAAAAATTGCTAATCTACGAACTTAATTTGGCTAAACCAAATATTTTATTTAAAAATAATACATTGTAAGTTTTAAGACACAAAAATATAACTAAAATGTTTTTAAATGAAATATATACGTATAATGTTAAAATAAATATATTTATACGGATCAGATAGCTTTAACAAAATTACGCAAATATTTTTATCTATAAGTAAAGTAAAATAAAACTGAAAAAATATTATTATATTATATACTGTGCCATGAAAATTCGTACCATGAAAATTTGCAGAATCATGTAATCACAAACTCTTTATAATCTAGAAATCTATAGTTCTAGTGATCACGTGTTCAATTTCAGTCATAAAATTTGCACCAGTTGGGAGAGCTTATTAACTTTATTTAGCGATTAAACACACAATAAAAAACTATTTGCAGTATACTTTGAAGAATTCACAATTATAACTTAATTCAGTATATTTCAGGATAACATTGTTTCTCCATAAAAGGAGCCAAGCATCAAGATATGTAAATAATAACTTTTCATGTTCAAGAGAAAAAGATGCTTCCTGTTTAAGACAGGCCGCGAAAAAACTAAACTAGAAAAAAAAAGTAACATTCTCAAAAAGAGAAAAAAGCACCTCTCATTTGGCAAAGAGCCAACTACTCGTCGGGGGGCTGGCGAAACGAAACCAAAAGCTACGTTCAAACATGCTCCGCCCCCATGAACGAAGGTTCATAAAAATATTCTACAAGTACAATAACAACATTAGTGTTATTACAGGTTTTCATTTTCTTGGTCTTCAACTGCAAATAGATAAGAAAAAAAAAAGAGATTAATATACATATGAAACATTGTAACTAGATGATTAACATAAATGGATTAAAAACAGGAACATAAAAAAAAAATAAATAAATAAAAATAAAATAAAATAAAATAAAAATAAAATAAAAATTTCAAAGTTCAAAATGGTAGAGGTGATAGTTTGGCGATCGGACGCTTCAACTCTCCATAAATAGTTTTCAGTAGAACAACACGAATCTTGCCATCTGCTCCAGGAAATAATTTGATTATGCGTCCTAGTTTCCACTTCAAAGGGGGCTGATTATCATCTTTTATTAAAACCAAATCGTCTTTCTTGAAATTTGGTTTATTTATTAACCATTTTGATCGCCTTTGCAAGTCTGATAGGTAATCTGAAGACCATCTGTTCCAGAAACTTTGAAAAATTTTTTGTAGAAGTTTCCATCTTTCTAGCGGGGTTAGGTTAACTGAAGAATAGTCAGGTTCTGGTATTGAAGTCAAGGCAGTGCCTATGATAAAATGTCCTGGAGTTAGAGCATTTAAGTCACTTGGATCATTCGAGAGCGCAACAAGAGGTCTGGAGTTCAAGCACGATTCAATTTGAGTAATTAAAGTAAGGAACTGTTCATAAGTTAATATTTGTTCGCCAATAGTTCTTTTTAAATGACCCTTCATCTGTTTTATTCCAGCCTCCCAAAGTCCTCCAAAATGGGGGGCCGATGGGGGATTGAAATTCCATTTGATTGTTTCTTCGGACAAATATCTGTGGATCTTTTCGTCAGAAGAGATCAAGGACATCATTTTTTTCATTTCGTTGTCGGCACCTACAAAGTTCGTTCCTCTGTCTGAAAACAATTCTTCAGGTTTTCCTCGTCGAGCAACAAACCTCTTCAAGGATGCGAGGAATGTTTCAGAGGTGAGATCACTGAGTATTTCCAAATGAATTGCTTTTGTGGAAAAACAGATATATAAACAAATATAACTTTTATAAGATCTAACACCTCGGCCCTTACGAGGTTTGATGAGAAAGGGGCCTGCAAGATCAACCCCGACTTTCGAAAACACTCGCGATGGCACTACACGAGCAGCTGGAAGATCACCCATCAGTTGAGAGGCTAAGTTCGATGTTGTTCTAAAACACTTCATACAGTTCCGCAGATTCCTTTTCACGGCGTCTCTTGCATTAATTATCCAATATTGTTGTCGCAGGACTGAAATTGTTAACTGAGTTCCACTGTGAAGATGTTTTTCATGAAAATACTTTATAATTAAATCTGTAATGTGATGCGTTTTAGGAAGTATCGTTTGGTGTTTTTGACTCTCAGGTAGGTTTGCGTGTCTTAATCTTCCACCAACACGAAGAATTTCATTTTTGTCTAGAAAAGGATTTAAAGAAAGGAGTTTGTTACTAGCATTCAGGTTTTTTCCAGATTTTAAAGTCTTTATTTCCTCTCCAAATTCATGTCTTTGAACCAACTTCACAATAATTTTAGTTGCCTCATCAAGTTCTTGTATAGTTAAAAAGCCAGTATTTCGCGCAGATCGACATTTAGTATTTTTTATAAATCTAAGACACCAGGCTGTAACACGTCTTAATTTAGACCAAGATGAAAACTTATATAATAATTCAAATTCATTATTGCCATGAGTTAAAGAGCAAACAGTAGTTTTCCGTTGTTCTCTCAAAATCTCTTCTTCAGGTATTTTGACTTCATTTTCCGGTAGTGGTGTCGGTAAGTGCTCTTCTTTCAACCAGATTGGTCCCTTTAACCATTCTTCATTCTTCAACAATTCAGTTGCTGTGCAACCACGAGATAGCACATCAGCGGGATTTTTAACCCCTGGACAAAATCTCCACTGAGATGGGGCTACTAATCGTTGAATTTCACGCACTCTGTTCTCTACAAAGGGCTTCCAGTTACTAGCACTTCCTTTGACCCAATAAAGGGTAATTTGGGAATCACAGAAGCATAGTATGTTTTTGACGGGAACTGAAAATAGCTGCCCAAGATAATGAGCTAATCGAGCAGCTGTTAAGGCTCCCATCAATTCAAGTCGAGGCAAAGTAAGTTTTTTGAGAGGAGCTACTCTTGTCTTTGACATAATAAATGAAGTTTCACGGGAACAAGGATCACGAAAATAAGCTACTGTACCATATCCCTTCAAACTGGCATCGCAGAAAACACAAATTTGAATAGTTTCAGGAGTTAATTTTTCAAAATTCGTAAAATATTTTCTAGGCACTTCAAAATTTTCTAAATCCTGTATTTCACGATGCCATTTCTTAAATTTTTGTGTTAAAGCATCAGGTAAAGCAGAATCCCAATCAACACCCTGCTCCCATAGTTCTTGCATTAGAAATTTAACTCTTATTATAAAAGGGGAAATAAACCCTACAGGGTCATACACCTTTGCTACGGTTTGTAAAACAATTCTCTTAGTGATAATTTCATTATCAAACCCTTCTAACAGAGATTGAATGTCTATTCTTAACGTGTCATTATTAGTTGACCACATTATTCCCAATACTTTAGAGATATTTCCCTCATTTATTTCTTCATCAACGTTTATTCCATGTTTTTCCCACAATTTGCTTAATTCGTAAGAGTTACTTTTAAATTTCCTTAATGTCATATTGGCATCTTTAAGTATTTTCACAGCACCAGACGATAAAATAAATGCTTCATTTACAGAATTAGCGCCATGAAAGAGATCATCAACATATAAGGAAGTATCGAGCATATCAACTACTTTCTCAAACAAGTTTTTATAGCCCTTTATGTGATGTTTAATGGTAGCTGAGAGCAAAAAGGGTGATGTTGTAACACCAAAAGTTACACGAGTCATGCGGAAAACCTTTAATAGAGGATTTTTACTATTTATATCCTCAAACCATAGAAATCTCAAAAAGTTTCTATCATTTTCTGCAACCTGTATTTGCAGAAAAGCTTTTTCAATGTCACAAACAAAGGCAATTTTATGAAGGCGGAATTTTAAAATAATATCCAAAATATTAGGATTTAAATTGGGGCCTGCAAATAAACATTCATTTAAAGATTTTGCTTCCTTTTCTTTGGAAGAAGCATCAAACACTATTCTGACCTTTGTAGTGGACTTATCTGTTCTTATCACCGGTCTGTGGGGCATATAATATACACCAGTTTCATTTTTGTTTATTTTACACTCCTCTATTATACCCATTTTCTTTTGTTCCTCAAGAATTTTTTCATATTCATTTTTAAGCCATTCATTTTTAGACAGTTTTGTTCTCAAACCCCAAAGTCTATTTTTGGCTATTTCTATATTCGATTTTAATTCATTTTTATTTTCCTTCCACAAAAATTGAATTTCATATCTTCCCTTAACAAAATTTAAATTTTCATTAAAAGAATTAATAATTTCTATATCTCTCTGTGACATAGAATCATTCTTACTGTCACATATTCCAAGTGATTCTAAATCCCAAAAACGCTGCAAATCAAAACTGTCAAATTTATTTACAGATACAAAATGCGAATTAATTACTTCTGTACTATTATTATTCAATTTCCCCACTACAGTATATCCGAAAATAGTATTAGCAACATATAAATTATCACCGATTTCTTCAATGATACCTCTCTGTATTTTCCAAAAATAATCAGCTCCTAGCAAAATATTAATTTTGGAATCACTTAATGAATTGTCTGCCAATTTCCAGTTTTTATTTTTAATATAACTTTCAATTTCTGGTTCGCCCCTTGGGCTTTTCAAGGGAGTCGCGGTTATTAAGTCTGTAGCTAATACTTCAACATGGATGAGCCGACGAGGATTTATTTTGCTACGCAGTTCAATATTAAAAACCTCGAATTCCTCTTCTTTACCTTTATTTATACCAAAGGCAAAAACAGTTAGCTTTTCTGTTCTTACACGGGTTAATTTTAATTCGTGGGCCAATTCTTTAGTAATAAAACTTTTTTCACTTCCGGAATCCAATAAGAGTCTGACAGTTTTTGATCTAGAATTAGATTGGGCTATGACGCAACATGTTTGCAATAACGCTGCCTGATTACTGTTTTTTAAATGTGAATTCGATACTATAGTGTTCTCTACTACTTCTGGTTTCAAGTTTTTTGAAAAACAAAATAATTTGTTATGATCTGTTGCTTTACATTTTTCGCAAGGCTGCGATTTCACCCTGCACTGTGATGACAGATGAGATTTTAGAAAACATTTATAACACCTGCCATCCTTCTTTAATTTTAACCTTTTCTCAACATCAGTTAAATTAGTACATTCAAGAGAATGATGATCATAATTCTTGCAAAATATGCATATATTTTTTACACCTACATTCAATGAATTCATTTTATTTGGAAATTTTCTGTCATTAATTTCGGCTTTATTTTTATTTACAATTACCGAAGCATTTTTATAATTAATCATACTAAGTGATTTTTCACGCGATTCAAGTTCTACTTTAAGAAAATTAATTAAGTCTGTCACATCAGACTCATCCTTCCTTTTATCACTTTGCCTGTAATATTCAACTACTAGATCGTTTGGCAATAATTTTAATAAAATTGGATTCAGTAAATGACCATATTGGCCTTTTGTCACCCCTAAATTAGATAAACTGCGAATATTTACTTCACAAGCGTCATAAAACTTTCTCAAAGCAGTTATATTTGATGAACTTTTTACGCCTTCTAAGTTTATCAATTTATTCATGTGAGCATTAATGATAATATCCTTTTGCCCAAAACGTGTTTTCAATATTTCTATGCAATTATCATAATTTTGTTCCGTAAGTGAAAACCCTTCAATAACATTGTACGCTTTGTCAGTTAAAAGCGTTTTCAAGTAAGTGAATTTTTCAATCTTTGTAAGATTTTCATTTAAATGGATTGAATTTTCGAAACAATCGAAAAATTCGTTCCATTTTTCTATTTGTCCACCAAATTTTGGTAAGGAAATTTTCGGCAACCTCACTGCCGAACCAGTTTTTGTTTGGGTTTCACTGACAGAACAGTTTGAACTACTTTCATCTTTATTATTACATAATCTTTTTAATCTTAATTTCATTTTGCATTTGGCAGAAATTATTTGCTCGCCGTATTTATCACTGGTCGCGATATCTTTTTCATACTCTTTAATATCTACTATTAAATTTTCAATTTCATTATTTAAATTTTTTAATGCAATTTCTCTTTCACCTATCATTTCCTGGATTTCGATGATTTCGTCTGATTTTGTATTTTCTAGATCGTCCAATAATAAATTCTCTAATTTATTTATTAATTTAGTTACATTTGAGCGTTCCGTAGAACGCTTAGCTTTTAACTTTTCAATATTCATAGCGAGCAAATAATCAAACAAAATAATTCAAATAATTAAAATTTCTAATTTCATTTAATCAATGTTATAAATAGTAGTTAAATTTTGCTTACCTGGTTCCATATCCAGGCAGCTATATCCAATAACGAATCCGGAATTCCAGTCATTATTATTTTTCAGTTTCGTTTTCACAATAAATTATCCAAGCTTTCAAATCCAAATCCAGATAAATTAATATCTAAGGGTAATTTCACTTTTAAGGGATTTCACATATCCCGAGTTTCGTTCACCATGAAAAAATATTATTATATTATATACTGTGCCATGAAAATTCGTACCATGAAAATTTGCAGAATCATGTAATCACAAACTCTTTATAATCTAGAAATCTATAGTTCTAGTGATCACGTGTTCAATTTCAGTCATAAAATTTGCACCAGTTTGGAGAGCTTATTAACTTTATTTAGCGATTAAACACACAATAAAAAACTATTTGCAGTATACTTTGAAGAATTCACAATTATAACTTAATTCAGTATATTTCAGGATAACATTGTTTCTCCATAAAAGGAGCCAAGCATCAAGATATGTAAATAATAACTTTTCATGTTCAAGAGAAAAAGATGCTTCCTGTTTAAGACAGGCCGCGAAAAAACTAAACTAGAAAAAAAAAGTAACATTCTCAAAAAGAGAAAAAAGCACCTCTCATTTGGCAAAGAGCCAACTACTCGTCGGGGGGCTGGCGAAACGAAACCAAAAGCTACGTTCAAACAAAAACATTCATAATTTAAAAGAATGCAGAAAATAGAAAAAGGAAAACTTCATTTGTAAATCAATGTCCAGGTTGTCAAAAACCAGAAAAAGGAGATTAGTGCAGAAATCGCGGTTTCACAGAAACTTCCTTTTTTCACTATCTCCAATTCTTCAATTTTTGTTATTAGAAAAGATGACTTGAAAATGTCACAACAATCTATCTTGCCAGAATCCATAGCTTTATGTATTATCAGGAGACTAAATTCAGTAAATACAAATATGTTTAGAAGACCGTATTGTAGTCACAAGAAGTGTCATTTGAAGTCGATGGAATCGATTCTAAGAAATAGGGAATGTTCTTTGTGAACAAAGCCAATATCTTTCACCTGCTACCACAGCAACTGATGACCCATGTCGAGATAGAAGTGACAATGCTACTCAGCCCCACAGATAGTCGCTTTTGGTGACAAAAAAAGAGTGTTAAGCTGAACAATCCGAGATGAGTTTTATCAGATTTGTCTTTATTTATGTAATCCAATGATATATATTGTGTTGACTCAAGACATCGAACGGACTGAAGAATGGGAGCTGCTGAACATCGAGTTTGAAGGCAACGTGATTGGAGTCAAGTACTGTTTGCAAATTGTTGATAGCTGTTCGTTCTCAAGTGTTGTTTGACGATTCCCGACTTACAAGGTCACCAACTGTTCAAAAGGTATTTATGCATATTATATATCATCTGAAAGGTCTTACTGAGCTGACAACGAAAATATCCATCTTATCAGCAAATGCACCCCCTAGCGCGAGTTATTCTCAATTAAAATTTTAAAATTACAGGTTCTTTAACAATGTACTTCGTATAGTTTTTATCATTATAATCAGTTTTGTAAAAGATTCTCATTCTAAAAACCATTGTATATATTATTAGAAAAGGTTACCTGTATATTGTTGTGGTTATCGTCCCTAACTCCCTCACAGTAGTGCCGGTTTCAAATTTTGGAAAAAGCATGGATTTGTTATCCCTCTAAGTGGTGGCGATGGCCATCCATTAGATACTTCTTCACAAATGGCTATCAATTCAGCGACCGCACATTTGCAAATACCGCGCCATTGAAAAATAAATAAAAATATATACATGTTACTATATATTTATATATCAGATTTATATATTTACATGTAAATTATTTTACTGATTATTAATTACTTTGTGTCAACAATAAATTGATACATGCTAAACTGTATGAAAAGTATTAAAAAATAATCTGGTGTGTCACTCACACGACTTTCTCTTACCCTAAAATTTAATACTATAAATACAGGTTGGAGATTAAGAGGTACGATGTTAAACGATGTTATGTAAACCTATGTTAAACAATTCAAATTAGGCTTAGCCCCCCTCAACCCCCCGTTTCATTAATGCACCTAGATTTATATAAAATTTAATTCGGTTATTAAAAAATAATTCTGTTTAAAATATATATATATATTATTAAAATTATTATTTAAAAAAATTATCTTTTATGATAATGCAGACGATTTCATTATTAGAGAAGTAGTATAACACTAAATATCCAAAAAAAGTCCATTTTATTCTCAATATTAAAAAAAAAAAAAAAAAAAAAAAAAATACGTTTTTTTTTTTTCGTTAAAAGTGAAAAAAATCGATAACTTTGTTTTAAATTATCGCAGATGGATGGTTCAACCATTCGTTTTAAAGGTATTAGCGAGCTCTTTTGAAAGATACCCATCATGAAAATTTACTCCCCTCGAGGGGGACTTCCCCCCAGGGGGGGGAGGCGAGGCTCCCACATACACAAAAATTTTTTCCCAGTTGACTATCTCTATTACAAAATATATATATTCGTTTCATTTGGTTTAGTGTAGTCTATAGACGTTAAACACTACTTCACTGCAATTTCCCCCATAGACGTAATGTATTAGAATTCTCTTGATTGTCCCTGTACACGAACCATTTGCTTGATCTTAACGAAAAGCTTACTGTAGCATCCCTATATGATACACATTTAGAATACCAAGTTTGAACTTTCTGCCATAATCTGTTTTTGAGATGTGCTGATAACAGACAGACACACAGACACACACACAGACACGGACACACACACACACACAGACACACACACAGACATACACACAGACCATTTGCTAAAAACATGATTTTCGTATTCTGGGCACCTCAAAACGTGTAAATATAACAAAATCTCGCGATCGAAAATTTGACCCAAAAACAATACTTTCTCTACCTTTTGGGTAAGAGAAAGTAATTTGACCCAAAAAAAATACTTTCTTTACCTTATGGGTAAGAGAAAGTAAAAAAAGCAATCAAAGTAAAGAAGAAGCTATTGCAAATTTTATAGTAACGAAGAAAACTATTACTTTATATATTCATTTTCATTAAAATATTATATTGTAGATAATAACAAAGTTATTAATTTTTTAAAAGTAGGGATTTATTTTTTATCAATATCGAAAATATTATGTCGATGTACAGGAAAATCTTTCTGATTGTAAATGTTTTACACGTGGCTACATATATAAAGTATTGGATTTATAAATTTAATGCTGTCACAAAATAATTATGAAACACATAATAAAATACTTTACCAACAATATAAAAAGTCATAATTAGCACGAGAATCTGGTAAAAAATTCATTCTAATGATAGAAATCCTTCAAAATACATTACTAAAGAGCCTGCAATTTATAAACTTTAATTGAGAATAATTCACGCTAAGGGGCGCATTTGCCGATAAGATGGATATTTTTATTATCAGCTCAGTTAGAGCTTTAAGAGACTACAGAGGCTGTTCGCACATTTTTTAGACGATTTTATTTCGCAAAAAGAAAAAATAGTTTGGATGGAGAATTTTACTTTCACAACAGTTATATTTTTGGAAGTTTTATTTATCTTCTGATATTTAGAATTTTTGTTTAGATGCAAAAATGCGCTTTTAAAATGGCAGTGGATGGAAGGATAGGTTTCCGCTCTTTCCAAAGATTGTTTTTAGTGAAATCTTTATGAAAAGCAGTTATCAGGAGAAAAATGGAAAAATGTTGCAACAACAGATGAATCTTGGGTCTATTTAAGTGGTTGCAATAAAAAAAAGTCAGTTTATTATCACAAAAGTGGCGAAAAAAAAAATTTGCTACATGGCTTAAAGCATCAAAAGAAAGTTTTTCTAAAGGATTTATGATTGCCACTGGTTTTTCATACAAGTGCAAGATAAAAGCAAAAAAATGTGACAAAAATGACAAAATCAACTCTAAACTCAAAATACTCTCAAGAACATATTTTAATTCCAATTTTTAAAAATGAAAATCCAGATCTTTATCCACAATGCTATCAATCCGTTGAACTGTATCAAGACAAAACAAGCAGCCACACATCACAATCCGCAATTGCTTTTCTAGAAAAAAATGGAACAAAAAACGGGAATTGAAACCATACCCTTCACTGACATTCCTGCAAATCTTCTGATGTATCACTGTTAGATTTTTGTGTTTTTCGACTCTTAAAATCAACATTATGCAAACACCGACCTACAACGCTTTGTGGACTCTGGAAAGCCGTTCAAGAGGAGTAGAAAAATATACCTCTTCCGATATTATAAAAAGCATTATTATCACAGAAATTATAATTTAGAATGTTAGTTAAGAACAAGGGCTATCAAACTGAACAAATAAAACTCGAAATATGAGTGAAATTGCTTCAGTACACTCCATCAAAATCGTCTAAAAAATGTGTGAACAGCCTCTGTATATAGCATGTGTAAATACCTTTTGAACAGTTGGTGATCCTCCCTTGTTAGTCTAGAACCTTGTTACCTAAGACCCCTATATAGGTGTCTAGTGTCCTATATATTGTCATATCAGCTCTAGTGCTATCCGAGGTGTTTTGATATCAAGGAGTCACTCGAAATAACCCCACATTTGTTTGTGAACGAGCAAATTATGCAGACGAGATACTGAGAGTTTATGTCGTATCTTGGCTTCAGTCATTAATGATTAATTTCTTTTAATGCATGGTAATGTCAGACATCTTATGGATCGTTTTTGGAGAACATGTATGAAGCGGAAACAATACAGCGTATGGAATAACAAGCGAGCTCTTCTTTTCTAATTCTGATCAACAAGCATTTTTTTAACA
The DNA here is from genome assembly GCA_963930645.1 of Salticus scenicus. Lineage (NCBI taxonomy): Eukaryota > Metazoa > Arthropoda > Arachnida > Araneae > Salticidae > Salticus > Salticus scenicus. Next base: position 204,689,627 of record OZ005654.1, read on the forward strand.
CATTCGGGCGGCGCATTGCAACAAGACCAAGGTTTCTTTATAAAGTTCAGGACTTGATGATTGCAATTCTTGAGGAGTAGATAGTTTTCTGCAAAGTTTTATCGATAACTTCATCACATCCATGGAAAACAGGAGTGCAGCACGCACTGTATTAAAAATCTTGCATTATTTCTGAACAATACATTAGTGGTTTACATGTAAGTAAATTGTTACCCTTAAGCATATTTTCATTTTAGTTCCATCGTTAAATAAATAAATAAATAAAATGCACATGAATTTTTTGTATTTTCTCTTTTTTTCTGTGTTGCTTTTTTAAACATGTGTTCTCTCCATTTTATATCCACGCATGGCTGTCTCGCATGAATTTCTTCTCTCTTTTGCATATTCTAAGAATTTTTTTAAATTGCGTGATCGTGTAGTAAAATCTTGAAATTACATACACAACATTGGATTTTAACACATTCAGAAGTTTTGGAAAAATAAAAGTAGGGGAAGCCGGGGTAATAAGAGACAAAAGGGGTAATAAGAGACAAAAAATATTAATAAAATCTATACTATTAATCTAAATAACTTGAAATAAATTGTCTCGTATTAATTTCATTAAATGAATTTCTCTTGATTTTTTAGGTGATTTTTGAACTTAAATTTTTTGTTAAATTCTTTTTTTAAGTTTTCATTAAATCCTTGTCTCTAATAACCCCACGCGGGGTAATAAGAGACCAGGCTTGTAACTGTCCATATATAGCAATGTAAAATCATGTGAGATAATTAAAGATATCTGGAAACAATTCTGAATCAGCCAATAGTTTTAAATTTTTATTATTTACATCCATTCAAAAAATATGTTTGCTCGAAAATTAACTGTCATAAATGTGTTTGTGAAATTAATTTCTTTTAATATTAGGTCCTAAATAATATAATATTGTACTTAATGATAGTTATACATAATCATCATAACCTAGGGATTAACCAAAAACATCAATATAATTTCTAAAATGGGCAGAAAATATTTTACCCATTTTCTAAAGTGTAGTCGAAAATAGGCAAAAAAGACGTATCTTTGAAGTGTATACAAGCGAACAAAATGTTATAAAATATTTTTCTAGTAATTATAAATGAACTTATTTATTATGTAATGAAGTATTAATGACTAAATACTAACTTATACACATTCTAAACATAAATTTACATAATCATATCAACTAAATATGGTCTAGCCTAATGAGTGAAACTGCTTTTTGATTTAAAGTGAAAAAAAAAAAAATGTTTTCTTGGTAAACTTAGACTGGGCCTAACACTAGGTAAACTCTTCGTAAACTAGTCAGGCAGAATTAACAGGAACTACAATTGGGGAGGACACATGAATTAACAGTGGGGGTCATAAGAGACTCATGTCTCTTATTACCCCCACAAAAAATAAAAATGGGGTAATAAGAAACATGCCTAGAACATGTAAATAAAGAATGCTTTCAAGGTTTTAAAAAATTGTACATCAAAAGTCATAGTCTTGGTCAAAAGGTTACACATTAAAAAATCCCAAACATCTTACTTACAAAAAAAAAAAATAAAGAAAAACTTAGAAAAAGTCACGAACTTTCAGGGTAAGTTCAAAGTGAAGGTTTTTTTTTCGTCGTATAAAAATAATTCAAAATATGTTATGAACTTTTCAATAAGTGTATTGTAGTAAAGAATACACATGATACTTAATATTACATATTTTTAATGCTGTCTAAGTATATTTTTTGGTGGTTTTTTTGGTGGTTTTTTTGACTGCGTCTCTTATAACCCCTGTCTCTTATTACCCCGGCTTCCCCTAGTTGAGAAAATTTCGTTTTGAAAAGACTCTTTTAACGCTTAAACTCTAAATATTTCTTTTGAGAAAATGAATGTAAATAAATAAAGGTATATCATTATTATATATATATATATGTGTGTGTGTGTGTGTGTGTGTGTGTGTGTGTGTGTGTGTGTATACATATATATATACATATATTTATGTATATATATACATGTTTCCTTAAATAGTTAAACAATTGATTAAAAGGTTATTCTAGTTAATTAATTAATTAATTAATTTTGAAGATTCTAACATTATTAGTGAAAACTATTTTGTCAGCCAACTGTCTTTTTAATGATATTTTAATCATGTGTAATTGAATTTAGATGTTTATTCATAGCTCGTCTTACTCTTTTTTTAATATAAAAAAAATATTTCGACAAATTGGCTAAAATTGTGGAAAGGAAAATCTCTCGCTATAAAAAGACAAATGATGCTATGATTATACATCCACGATCAGTAACATTCCAAAACAAAATGTGGTGGGAGGTTCTGTATTTGAATCCTAGGTTTCACTCGGTGGCCTAGCTGTTGAGATTTCTGTGGTATTCTTCGAAACTCGCGTAAATATCGAATAAATTCCATCAGAAATATCCCGGCGAAGGACATTATTCCTACGCTTAGGACCCTAGCGTACTCAACCAGTCTTAACCTACAGAAGCACAACCACAATCCAAGAAAATGCAAAACCACTCTGCTTTCAGGGAAATCACTTTGTACAAGGTGGGCGGAATGTAACTCGCTATTTTGAATTTGGAATAGCTATTGATGTTATGTGTAGATTGCAATGAAAGATACCTTGTTTTGTACACTGTAATGTGACATTATTTGTAATATTTTTTTTTCCCCTTTTTCATATGTCTAATATATGGCAGTGGCTTGATGAGTGATTCACTGGACGCTGGATAGGCCGCCGAGGCTCTACAGAATGGCCTGCGCGTAGTCCAGACCTCAACCCATGTGATAACTTTTTATGGGGGTGGGCTAAGGAAGAAGTGTACCGCAGCAAACCTCACACTCTTCGTGACCTTGCGAACAAAATCCGTGAGGTCATGAATGGTGTTCCTGATGAGTTCTTGTGGAAGGCCGTTGCAAACGTACCTGTTCGTTTAAGACAGTGTATAGAAAATACTGGGGCACACACTGAATTGTAACTTTTGTAATTATCATGACACACAATAAACTAAATGTGTACAAAAAATTGCCTTCGTACCTACATTCGTTTAGGAGAAAAAAATTATTTCCAGTTGGGAGTTACTTTCCGCCCACCCTGTATAATTCATGTAGTTTTTGCTGGGGCATTTTTAAACAAAATATACACGTATAGAAGTTCAATTTTTTCAAATTAATTAAGACCATAACTTAATTAGAAAATTGTGCTTTATCATAAAACAAATTCCTTGTCTGTATAGAATATTTTCTATAAAATATAAAAAATAAATAAACTTGATAAATTTCAATATTGAAACTTCATATAAACTTATAAGTACAATTCAACCTTTTTCGCATTCCACACAGAGCCAGCACGTGCCGGGATTGCCTTTTTGTTTATTTTAATGTATAATATTTCAGATTCAGAATCCTGAATTCGGGGATTCACCCAGGACATGAGATAAGAAAATTATATTCCTGGCACCTTGCCAAGTGGAGCAGAGAGAAATATAGAAGGAATTTGTCTTCGTGATAGAAAATAAAGTGCACTTCCCGGGAAACAACGTTTGATAGAATGGCACATAAAAGTAAATGTTGCTCAAATTACTGAAAGTTTTAGTTAAATTACATTACGACGCGGACCTAAATTGAATTCTAGAGTTTAATAGATTCAAACAGTATTAAAATGTCGTAAATTTAGATTGTTTTAGACTAGACATGCGTTTATTTTATTTTTATTTTCAGTATATTTAAAAATGCATTCAAAAATGTTGTGAGAGTTTTAAATGCTTCAATATTTTTAAATTATTTTTATAAATATGTTGTACATTTCAAGTTATGTATCATATGATTCAAATAAAAAGCATACGGAATAAAATATGACATACCACGCATATATTATGAATCATTTTATAATTTTAGGAGAATGTACCTGAGACACCTAATTTAGGAGAATTCTCATCGTTTCCTGCGGTGATAAATAAATTAAGAGGTTAATTCAGATTTTTTAAAACAATCACGTCATTCTTAACCCATGAACGCCAGATTAATTTTGCAAAATATATTTTGATGAATATTTCAATTCTAAATTAACCCGTTAGTAGTCGCTATAGACAGCGCCACCTATTACAGATTGCGCACTTTTTATTTAACTGTCACCAATAATTTTAAGAAGTGATGTGATCGACGTTCCTTCGATTTTATTCGCGTTTTATGTATATCAAATGCTGCTTCTAAAACTTTTTGGTGGTTATTGAATAAAAAAATCTGGCAACACTGAAGGATGGGCGGCAAATCGACCAACTAGCGACTACTAACGGGTTAATATACACAACTGGCAGTAAAATATATTAAATTAAACGATTTTTCTGATAGTATATTCTGATAATATAGATAGTTTAAAGCCTATCCTCATTAGAGGATATTTAGTGTTCTAGCGAAAAAAAAACTTCGAGATGGAAAACTTCGAGATAACAGATTACATCCTATTATACGCTGACAAAGACCTCGAAAGTAAAGTATCATAATATATATTGTTATTCAACCTCACTTTAAGTTGGTATATCTGAGCAAAAAACAAATTTACATGTGATTAATAAAAGATCATAAAATAACTATCGCCTTTACGTCATTCCATTTCATATAAAGTTAATGTTTGCTGTTGATCGTAAAGTTGATACAAAATAATAATAAGCCTGTGTAAAATGTTAAATGAATGTTAGATACTTGCTTCATTTCTTGCCTCTTATTCAATAGTTTAGCGTAATTTCAATAGTTTGACTAATTTTCATATAAGATTAGCAACAAAATATTGAATAACTAAATTTTACGGAAGTGAAATTTATTATTAGTTTATTTTTCCAACTTTAAATAGCTACGCGTTAATTGTGTTAAATATATACAGGGTGATCAGTTTCAAAGAGTACCCGTTGGTTTTTCTTATTACCCAAAAATCTGACGGATGTGGCAACTATTCTGACACTGAACTATAATTGTTTAAACCTTGTTTAAGTGTGGGAGACAATTTCTAATACTGTTGGACTATTACAACTTTATTTGTGAGGTAAAACAGAAATGGAGACGCACAGTGTGACTTAATAATGTGATAATTTTATATTTGAAAAACATAATTTAATTCAAATTTTTTACATTATCATTCCTTCCAGAAAATGTTGAAAATGTTCAGCACCATTTTGAATGCAAATATGAAAATGTCGAACCAAGTTTTTTGACACACTTCGCAGCGTTATTAGTGTTATTGACGAGATTTCTTCAGTTATGATCTGTTTTAATTCATCGATATTTGCAGGACTTCTCTGGAAAATCCTATAAAATTATAATGTTAATGTACATGTAATGTAGGAATGATAATGTAAAAAAAAGGAATTAAATTTTGTTTTTCATAAATAAAATTATCACAGAATTAAATAACATTGTGCGTCTCCATTTCTGTTTTGCCTCACAAATAAAGTTGTAAGAGTCCAACAGTGTTAGAAATTGTCTCCCACACTTAAACAAGGTTCAAACAAATATACTTCAGTGTTACAGTAGTTGCCACATCCGTCAGATTTAAGGGTAATATGAAAAACCACCGGGTGCTTTTTTTAAATTGATCACCCTGTATATATATATATATATATATATATATATATATATATATATATATATATATATATATATATAATTTGAATAATTTAATACCGTTGTAACACTCAGCAAACAAAAGATAGATGGAAATACCAACATATAATTAAATTTTAAATGAGATTTATTTCGAATAAAATTATTATCACGGTGATAATTTAATTTGAGTAACAATGATTACTAAAAACAAGTTAAAGTACTTACGCAGAAGAGAAATGACACAAACATAACACATAAGCCTAACGATGAGATAATAGTTTGCAGAAACTATTACATTAATAGAAACAGTCAACATTTTATAGAAAAGAGAAAAGGATAAAATTACGAAAGAGATCCGTATATATATATATTTGTTTGTAGACTAAATGAGAAAAAATAGGTAAGCTAAATTTAAATAAAAATTTAAGTAAATTTAAATTCCAATACTATTGAAAGTACGTACATTTTTTTGCAAATTTTTAATTCTGTTTACTAATTAAAATGTATATTTTACCTCTATTAATATTGATTTTATTTTAACAGCCTTGAAATTATTGCCATAGAAAAATTTATTTACTTAGTTTAAAGCTTTATACTAAATAAGAATAAATTAATTTTCTTTAATTTTGAAGAGGAAAATTTAAATTTAATTATACCTAAGTTATCCATATCTTAAAAAGCTAATCAAATTATTATAATAAAAGAAGTTTAAAACCATAATAAACAAATTATTAATTTTTATTAAAATCACACAATCAACTGTGGAAGAAAATCATATTTACTGAAATTATATTTCTCCGACTGAGTGAAAATAATGCCTGGACCGGGAGTCGAACCCCGGATCTTTGACTTACAAGGTCAAGGCTCTACCAATTGAGCTATCCAGGCCGACACCCCGGTCAGCATTACTCACTCAGACAACCTTTAGGCAGAAACATCTCTGGTCTATCATGTAGATAGCTCGACAGAAATAAGCAGCAGGAAATGGAAAACACCATTAGATAATGGGAGAAAGAAATACAATTTTTATTAAAATCACACAATCAACTGTGGAAGAAAATCATATTTATTGAAATTTTATTTTTCCGACTGAGTAAAAATAATGCCTGGACCGGGAGTTGAACCCCGGATCTTTGACTCATCTTTGGCTGAAGTCAAAGATCCGGGGTTCGACTCCCGGTCCAGGCATTATTTTCACTCAGTCGGAAAAATATAATTTCAATAAACAAATTATTATTATCTTTTTTTTCTTATGAAGACGGAATTAGTTTTGCCTTAATTTCATTTGCCCGTATTAAATTAATTATAGTAAAATTACCGGTAATATTGAAAGCCAAATTTAATCAACTTATAAAATGTGTAAAAATTCGTTAAGATACATGAAACATAATCCTTTTTAGCAATAATAATAGTAATACGAAAGAATTAAAAATGTTCTTTGGACTCATTAGATATGCTTTAAATAAAAATTAGGAAAAGAAATTATTAGAAGAACATGTTTTATTTGTCTCTATATAAAGAACTATCTACAGGATGGTTGTAATTATGCTTCCGTTATAGATCTGTCTGCAAAATCGGGCATTACCATCGGATTTGATAAGTGGATAATTCGTTAGATGAACTCAAAGTATGAAAAGGATATCAAATTAAACAAATGGACCAGTCCATGAACTTTTTGATTGATCTCAACGAGCATTTTAGTGTAGTATCACTGTATGATATAGGTTTAGATCATGGTAGTACAATCCTTTCTACCTTCATGGTTTAGAGTATCGAATTTGCACTTCCTGCTATTATTTGTTCTTAACACTTAACGGACGGGTCACGTAAATTTACGTTTTTCCATTGTGACTTCGTAGGACAGGCCACATAGTACTTACGTTTTTTCTTGAATTTTCAGTACGCTGCGTTAGTTTTTCATTTTATGCAAATTGTGTTATTTTTTTCTTGGTATCATTAGTTCTATTATAATCTGTCTGTTGACTCTACTGCGGAGTTTTACTTTTTAGGTAGTATTTTTAACACATTTCAGACGGCGTATTTTTCTATTTTCAACAGAAAACCCCACCTTTGGGCGTTACTCCAAAATGATGAATTTTTAAGCAAGTGTATTTTATATATTCATGTTATTAAAAATGAATGTATATAGTAATTATACTATTTCTAGTCGAAGTATTTATATGAATACTATCTTGGTAGTACAGATACGAAATCTGAACATATTTTACAGAATACACGTAATGCAGAATATGTAAAAGAAACGCCTGCAGGCGGAGTTATTGGTAAATGCATTTACGCACACAATGCGTAAAACGCCCGGAAACCGAGAAAGGCAAAACAAATTCAACCCGTTCGTTAAGTGTTAAGATATGCTGAAAACGGGCACATAGAGACAGACACACAGGCACACACACAGAGACCAACTGCTCATATATGATTTTCGGATTCAGAGATTCCCAAAACGTGTAAAATAATAAAAACTCAATCTCTAAAATGTGACCCAAAACCAATACTTTCTCTACCGTATATACGGATAAAAGAAAGTAAAAATAGACATGAAACGGACTATTGATATATTAACAATGTTAACCAAACAAACAAGAAAATTGGAATTAGTGGCTTAGTTTAAGTACACTGAATACCCAATTCTTAAATAATACTTTTAGAAGTGTTTTGCAATTATCAAAATATATTTCTTCAAACATTTTGTTGTTTAAATAAAAAATAATTAAATTTATAAAAAATTTCTAGGTGACAAATTTGTTGCCCATGTCTATGATTTCGGCGACATTTATTAATGATTCGACGACAAATGTTACTATGTCGTTATACTGGCGTGAACCCCATCGCTCTGTTAAGCCAGTTATCATAGCTAGTTGTTATCATCAAACTCCACATTTTGTCTTCTGAAACACTCCTAACGGCCTTTACAAACTATTTCTACAGCACCGAAATATCCACCTGTCCGAGATTGCGCGCATGTGTGACCATCATATTCCTTAGATTAATGTATCATGAATTACAATTTGCAAAAAATACCAATCTGGTTATATAAATTGCGGTAAACACAGAGTATGTCTATTTAAATAATAAAATTTCATCACTTTACAATATTGCTTCATAGAACTGAAAATTGAAACTTTAAGTTGCGAGTCACCAGTTGCGAGTGGTGAATTGTTAAACACACCAGTTGCGAGTATATGTTTTGAGTTTACTGTCCATTTTTCGTAATTTTTTTTGCGGATGTTAATTTTCGTAATTTTTTGTGCATGTTAAAATTTTGACATAACAGTTGAAAAATTTTTATTATTTGGTATGTCTGTCTGTTTGTTCAGGCTTTAATTTCTGTAAATATTTTAGAAGTCTTTAAAACTGATATATGTTACTCAAAATCATTATAGGATGTTCCTTATTGAAAAAAGAGTAACTATCATCCCTGGTTTGCATACAGGGACACCATAACGACATACAATGCACTCTATTCTATGAGAGATGTTCCTATAAACCGCATTTAAACATCTTTCTACTACACAAATCATAATAAAATTGAGAATTTTTGTTCAGATGCACATAAAAAAAAAAGTATTGTATGAGGATATAGTACGATTAGAAAAATATACAGAAACACACAAAAATATTCAGTTATATATTAGGACGTGTTAGTTACTGAAAATTGCTGGAATTGCATTTTCCTTTTTACTAAGTGTTTTAAATCTTTCTTACAATGCTTAAGAGTGATTACGATTTGAATTTGTCTATCTGTCTGTCTTTCAATCAGTATGACTGTCTTTCAGTCTGTTCGTCGGTCTGCCCGCCTCTAGCGTTCGAAGAATTTTTATTTTCAGAATTTTTTTTTAATGAAATATGTTATTCAAGTTCACCAGTACATTTTCTCTTTTTAAAATGGTATAAATAGCTCAAGTGGGTTTTTTTACAGGAATACCCAAGAATATTGATGCATTGCATTTTATGAGAAGAATTTTTATAAATCGTATTTAAGTAATTTTCTACTCTACAAATTATAATGAAATTAGTATTTGTAATATTCAGAGGCTAAAAGATGTTTTCTATAGAATATAATATGTTTAGCATAAATATTTTCTGGGCATGCTAAAATATTTAGATATAGATACACTAAGGGCTCAACTGAAAATTGCTGGAATTGCATTTCAGTTTATGTTAAACGTTTTTAACGCTTTCCAAAACTTATTAATTATTATTATTATTACAATAACTTATTATTATTACAATGTAACATGTATCTGTAGTTGGAAAATGTGTGTAATCCATGCAAACAGAATGATTTTCCAAAATATTCCATATTGTGAGACCATTTCGAAGATATTTGAATGAATTTCATCATCATCATCATCACGTTCTTAAGAAGTGCCTACGGCTGTCGAGACAGCCGCTTACCTTCACCTAAGGCAGAAAGAATACATATGGAGGGCTTGCATAATCAAGAGTGTCGGTACTAGTTCTGTGTGGGTTCCCAGAGAACCCCGGCGTGATGACTTGATGCATTGCAGCATGACAGAAGAGAGAGGCAGAGCAGAGCCGATCTGGAAGCTGTGTGACATGAGGCAACAGAGCGAGGAGCACTAAACCTACAATTTTTTTTTTTTTTTTTTTTTAATTAAATAATAATGATAGGCCTAACCAGACTGTTAAGCAGTCATAAAATTATACAATTTAGAATAATACAAAAATAAGGAGAAATTTAGCCTAGCAAGACTGTTAGGCAGTCAGAGTAAAAAAAAAAAAAAAAAAAAAAAAGAATATTTACACTATTTACAATTAAGAGATTAAATAACAATTTACAAAGGAGATATTTACAATATTTACAGTTAAGTTTAATAATTAAAATTAATAAAAACCCTACGTAAGGTAACTGGCTGGAAGATTGATCATCCGCGACTGTTAAACGACACAGTAGGTTGCAGTTGTCAGGGGGATAGCCAAAGTAGAAGAATAGGAATTATTCAATCTACGGGAAAAAGAATTTAGAGTGAGAATTCTGTGTTAAGTAACACCTGAAGGATCTCGCCTTCTACGCTTGCAGACCGGGACGAACCCGTCCTCCCTGTAGAGGATGGCAAGTGGGCGTTTTTTGGCCCTCCCGATCCTAGGATCGTACCTTCTAATGGCATTTAACACAGGATTCTGAACTTTAGGGATAGACCTGTGAAACTTCAACGCAAGTTTCTTAATTTCCGAATAGATTGGCCTAATTTTCAGGTCTTTGTGAATGACAACATTGCGAACGTAGCGATGAGCTTGAACAAACCTACGCAATTGCTTGTTTTGGAATACTTGAATTTTTTCTAGCACAGTCTTTGAGGCAGATCCGTACACCACGGACCCGTAAGTCAAGATGGGATGGATCATGGACTTGTACAGTAACAATTTATTTTTAACAGACAGGCGGCTATTCCAAGCCAAAAGAGGAAGGAGGGGGGCGGTGGCAATTTTCGCTTTAATCAGAGTCTCTGAGATGTGCTTATGCCACAATAATTTTGAATCTAGGTGAATTCCTAGGTATTTATAAGAAGTTTCCCAGGGAATAGGATCATTATTGAGAGTAAAGTTAACGTCGGGGGAATAGGATTTATTGGTGAAGAAAACGGCGGCACTTTTAGAGCTATTAACTTTAATTTTCCATTTCCTAAGCCAAATAGCATACGAATGAAGGTAGTCCTGGAGTTTGTCAAACACTGTGTGTGGTTGTCTATGTTTGTACATGATAGCAGTATCATCAGCAAATAAAGCTAAGGTGATGTCGGGCTTGCGCGGAATGTCGTTAATGTAAATGTTAAAAAGGCGGGGCCAGGCGAGAGAACCCTGAGGAACAGAACTGAGAACAGGCTTCGGGCTAGAGAGGAAATTTCCCACTTTTACCACGAAGGACCTGTTAGAGAGGTAATCAGAAAAGATTTTAATTAGCTGGTCAGGAACACCTAACTCAGCCATCTTAAAGAGAAGGCCGGCATGCCAGACCTTATCAAAGGCCTTCTGCACGTCGAGAAATATAATTCCCGCCACACCGCTGGTTTGGTATCCATCGTGAATGAATTCAGTCACTCTCCACAACTGCTGTTGCGTTGAATGACGAGTCCTGAACCCGAATTGCTCGGGTATAATCTTGTCATGAGAGTCAAGGAATTCATTCAGTCGGCGGACGAGAACATACTCATAAACCTTCGAGAAACTGGAGAGCAAAGAGATAGGTCGATAGCTAAAAGGAGAGTGGATATCTTGGCCCCCACCCTTCGGTAAGGGGACAACGATAGCTCTCTTCCAACAATCGGGAAAAATATTAAGCTTTAACATACAATTAATGAGTAACGTGATATAAAAAATAAAATGGAGAGGTAGATTAATTAGCATATTGTTTGAGATTGCAGAAACAAGCCATTTTTATACGTAATCTATTAATAATATTCATTCTTATGATGATAAAGAAATGTCGAGTTGTTTAATATTTTAAGTCACCATATTATTTTGTTTAGTTGCAACATGACGAGCGGACTTTTTTTTTAGGTCTTTATTCATTTTTAGCAGTATAAGTCAAATTAGATGTTAAACGAGATATGTTTCTCATATCATAGTACCATTTGTTTCGATATTGCAACAACTATAACGGCGTCTAACGTCAAACCTAGAAATTTCAGTTTTGTTGTTAGATGAAAAAGACAACGCGAAATGTGACTACAATAAAAAATAATCTGGTGTGTCACTCACACGACTTTCTCTTACCCTGAAATTTAATACTATAAATACAGGTTGGAGATTAAGAGATAAGATAACGAGTACTGTTATGTAAACCTATGTTAAACAATTCATATTAGGCTTCTGAAGAGTTTTATATGATAATTAGTTCCGTGTGAGGGGGGCTACCGCCCCCCTCAACCCCCCGTTTCATTAATGCACCGACATTTATATAGAATTTAATTCGGTTATTAAAAAATATTTCACTTTTTTAAAAATAATTTATTAAAATTATTATTTAAAAAAATTATCTTTTATGATAAGGCAGACGATTTCCATATTAGAGAAGTAGTTTAACACCAAATATCCAAAAGAAGTCCATTTTATTCTCAATATTAAAAAAAAAGTACGATTTTTTTTTCTAAGTTTTTTTTTTCGTTAAAAGTAACAATAAATCGATAACTTTGTTTTAAATTATCGCAGATCGATGGTTCAACCATTCGTTTAAAAGGTATTTTCGAGCTCTTTTGAAAGATACCCATCATGAAAATTTACTCCCCTCGAGGGGGGACTTCCCCCCCCAGGGGGGGGAGGCGAGGCTCCAACATACACAAAAATTTTTTCCCAGTTAACTGTCTCTATTACAAAAAATATATATTCGTTTCATTTGGTTTAGTGCAGTCTATAGACGTTAAACTCTATTTTCCTGCAATTTCCCCCATAGACGTAATGTATTAGAATTCTCTTGATTGTCCCTGTACACGAACCATTTGCTTGATCTTAACGAAAAGCGTACTGTAGCATCCCTATATGATACACATTTAGAATACCAAGTTTGAACTTTCTGCCATAATTTGTTTTTGAGATATGCTGATAACAGACAGACACACACACAGACAGACACACACAGACACACACACACACAGACACACAGACCATTTGCTAAAAACATGATTTTCGTATTCAGGGGACCTCAAAACGTGTAAATATAACAAAATCTCGCGTTCGAAAATTTGAGCCAAAAACAATACTTTCTCTACCTTATGGGTAAGAGAAAGTAATAAATTTGTATTCTGGTGAACGCATAATCGCTTTCTTTCTTTTTCCTTAGTTTCTACATCGCATCTGCGTTTTTCACCTTAGGTTATTAATTCAATATCATTTTTAATTTATCTCTGTGAAATCGCATTCCAATAACAAATTGAATGTTTTCGTTTGAAATTTATAAAATATTATATTTGTAATCGTAATTGCGAAACAGTCATCCATTATATTAAACCTGTACTTACAAAAAGCAGCACCCAAAATTTCATTCTATTTTCTTTAAGGATATGATCATAGAATGTCATATGTGGTATGTATATATATATTTACTTTCTCTTGCCCATAAGGTAGAGAAAGTATCGTTTTTGGATCAAATTTCCGAAATTACGTTTTTGTTATATTTATACGTCTTGAGGTGCCCTGTATTCAAAAATCATGTTTTTAGCAGATGGTCTGTGTGTCTGTTTGTTATCAGCATATCTCAAAAACAAATTATAGCAGAAAGTCCAAACTTGGTATTCTAAATGTGTATGATATAGGTATGCTGCATTAAACTTTTTGCTGAGATAAAGCAAATGGTTCGTGTACAGGGACACCCAAGACAATTCAAATACATTACGACTATGGGGGAAATTGCAGGTAAGTAGAGTTTAATATCCATAGACTGCACTAAATTAAATGAAACGAATAGGCATTCTGTGTAGAATTATTTATCGAATAAAGCTTTTTCGAAGTCTAATTTGAATTGTTTTAACATAACTTTACACAACAGTACTCGTTATCTTACCCATTAATCTACAATGTGTATTTCTACTATTAAATTTCACGCTAAAAGAAAGTCATGTGAGTGACACATCCAATTATTTGGTAATATAATCAGTCTGTGTATATATACAAATCATTTAAATCTCGAAAGCGTGGGAATTTTTCAGTATAAAAGTTTAATTATGCAGAACTTGGCAGTAGAAAAAGAATAATATGGATATAATTTTTCTTCCAAAAATAAATAAATAAATAAATAAATAAATAAAATAAATGAATGATTTTTCATAAATAATTTAAACAGTCTCTGGATATCAAAACAATTTGCATGTATAAAACGAAAAGAAAAATTATAAACGCAACGGCCAGTACGTTTAGTTTTTTCTGTAAATCTAATTTATTATTTGAAAGGACAATTTTTCTTGTGACATTCACATTTTCTTAGCTGAATACAAATGTATTTATTTAGTAATTTGTATGGCAGTGTCTCGAGGTAAAGGTTTAAAAATTTAAATAAAATGACAATCGAATTCTGTTTCTTTTATAAATTCTTAGGCTGACTTATTTTAAACTTTAGATTATTAAATTTAAATAATGTTGGAACGTTCTAATCTTACACAAAGTAGCATGTAGTTTAGAATATAGGAAAGAGAAAAACTTAAATTACTTTAACATATTTTTGAAACAATTTAATTACGTACATTAAATTTAAAACAAAAAAAAAACTCCCACAGCAATTTTAAAAGTAAAACTTTTGATGATGTTAGACAACAAATTTTTATTTAAAAAAATATATGGATTAAAGGATTAAAATAAAAGTTTCTTATATATGTATAAAAGTACTTTAATTTCACTTTTGTTACGATCACATTAGACTTTCTTTTTATCTTCTTAAGAACTGAAAATTTTTATGAATGATTATATTAAATCCTATATAAATCTTGCTTCAAATAGTAAATGAAAAAAATAATTTTATTCTGAGCAAAATACTTTAGAAATTTGGATTATCACATTCATATTTAAGTTGAGGAACGAGGTTTCAATTTTCTAATTTTTATTTTGTTTATTAAGGCATTTTTTTTTTTTTAGTATTTTCGTGTTATTGTGTTATAATTTGTTGATAACAATCTGTCTTATTAAAGTATTAAAGACCTGACACAAACGGAAGTATCTTGAACATATCCACTTATTTTTATGTGTTCTTAATATTATTCATATAGACTCAATTGTTATTAAACTAGGAAATTGGATCAAATTTAGTACTATTTTGCGATATTACTATATTAACATATTAAGTAACACTTAAGTCTTTAAAAATTTATTTATATCCAATTAAATATTCACAGGGATTAACAGGGAGGAAGAACCGCTCACTTCTCCAGGAGTGGTGTCGAGCGATTCTAGCTATGCTAGGCTCCTCCTCCGGAACGTTTATTTAAAAACAAACAAAGAAAAAAAAATTACAAGGGCCGCTAAGACAGGCCTCCCACGCGACAAGGAACGGCGATAAAGATGAAGAGAACTTGAAAAGACTTGATGTCGAAAGCACAAACACTGTAACTTCAGGCCACTGGATAAATGGTTCTTTTTATAGTGATGTCAGATGAGTGCCAAAGTTGTTTTACGTGTCTGCATAGATTGTTCATAAGCAGGTGATAATGTAAAAGTCATATTTCAATTTATTACTGGGTGCAGAAAGTACACTATGGTGAAGTATAGTAGGCGCCGAGCTTAAACTCATCACGACAAGGGACACCAATGCAGACCAGAGATTGGTTAAGATAGTCCGGGGCATAACCCTTCGCGACAAGGGGCACTTAGTCAGGATACTGTTGAATTGCAGGCAAAGATTTACTGTAATTGCTTTTGGTAAAATTGAGATATGTGCATTGAGCCAGTAGTAATTGAAAACCAGTAGAGAAGTAGAGAAGAAAAAAAAATGAAAAGAAACATAAGCAGTATTTAATTGACTTAGTCTATTAAGTTTGAAATTTCCATAAGAAGAGAAAAAATTTTGTTTAGCTTTTGAATTAAAGAGTGTCTAAATTAGCCCTAGATATAGGACAACTGAAAACATATTTGTGATGTGTAATAATTATAATAGCATTTCAATGTAAATTTTTTCATGGTCATATTTATTTATAGATATCTAAATGGACGAAGACGCACATTTTGTTTGCTTACTGGAACAAATCGTGTACGAAACCGCATGGGGGTCGGTGAACGATGTATGCAGGTATAACGATGCCTTATTTAAAAGAGGCTGAAACTTATATACGTTCTAGAATATTGTTGCAAAATGGTCGTTACTGCAAAATGTTTAATTAAAATTTATATACTTTTTTACAGGAACGCACAAAAGAATTCGGATATGCTACCATTCATTTTACAAATATTCGTTCTTCAGGAGAAATATTCACGCTGTTTATTATACTTTTCACTTTGAATTACTTAATGAATTTTTCCATTATTTAAATTTGTTTAAACGCTCAATAAATATTAAATGTTTGGATATTCGAGTGCCACTTCAGATTCTTTTAACCCTTCATCTACAGCATTATGAAATAGAGAAAAATTGTATTTGAAGTCTGTGTTTTTAGTTACCTAAGAGTATTTTGCTTAATTTATATGCAATAAAAATTATGCTTATCACCTCATCGTAGTAATTAAGGGGGAGCGGGAGCCCATTTGGAGATCCGGACATAATATCGCGGGACAAAATATCACCGGACAAAATATTGCGTCGACTAAAAAAAAAAAAAAAAAAAATGTGATCTATTTCACGTGTGATCTCTTGCGGGGTTCATAGAGCCTTATAAATATAAATATATATCTATCATAAAGTGGAATTTCGTTATTTTATCTAAATTTATTTTTAAGTTATTTTATCATTTGCTTTTCACCATTCGAAATGCATTTCAAAAATATTGTATGTCACTGCTGAAAAAGCTAATCGATGTTCAAAAATCTACACTGTAGAAAATAGGTTCTTAAAAGTAAGTATATATTGTCTCAAAATAGCCTCGAAACAATATATACTTAAATTTGAAAACCCATGTACTCATTTTTGAGTATATTGGCATGCTCAAAAATGGGGTTGACCAATAAGAATCCCAATATCCCCATGTTTGGCATGTAAATGTACTCAAAAATGAGTACTTGGGTTTTTAAACTTAAGTATATATTGTTTCGGGGCTATTTTGAGACAATATATACTTATTTTTAAGAACCTATTTTTTATAGTGTAAATTAAAAGTTATAAGATTATTAAGCACGATTGAATTCATTATGACTAGTCTTGACAAAAAATAAGCATAGTTTTTAAACTTTTTTAAGCAAAATTCATAACAATTTTTGTGTTAAATATGCATGTATTGTAATGAAATTTTATATAACATTACTAATAATTACTAACTCATTCAAATAAAATGTTGTAAAATGTGTCATTTTATTTGTTTGAACACAATTCACATTATTTTTGCTTTCCATTCATTTTATGTAGGCGATATTTTGTCTCTGCGAGGATTTGTCCAGCAAGATTTAGTCCCCACCCTCATGTACTTTGGCGTAATATTGGTACATAAAAGTCGAAAAAGATATTAAGACCTTAAAAAAATGTAAAAAAAAAAATACTGTTTAGGTTCCTTATATTTTTTTCTACGTTCGATGGTAGATCAATGAGAAAAAAAAATAGGAATAAATTATAACACTCGTAAAGGTCAATGAAAAACAGGGAGAGCACTCTATAAAAACCTGTCTGGAACAAAGACGGTCACAAGTAGTATCCAGTGCCGTGTAATAAAATTAAAATGAGGTAAATAACTTCTATTCTTATAAATGTCTTTAATATTTCTTCTATATATTCGGTTTTGTATGCTTTTTAAACTAATGGTACGTGAAAGTACCACCAATAGATAAAAGAGGGGATGGAAACATTTTAATAATTTTTAATTATAAAAGTGCATTCTATAATACAGTACATTAACATCAGAGTTTGATAAGCATTTGAAACCAGTTTTATTATTATTATATTTCTATAATAAATATGTTTCATTGAAAACGATTTTCATTACATTATTAATATTTGCATAATAACTACTTAAAAAATTACAAATTATTCTTTTAAGTCTCGCTTAAAAATTGTTTTAACCTAACCTGTATATATAAAATACTTTTAAGCGATTATGTTTCAATATTTAAAAGGGATATAGTTCCTATTCTTTTTATGTGTAAGAAAATTTTAATAGCTATCTTTAAATTAAGATAATTTTCCGAAATCACAAACAGCTGATAAGGCACATACTGTATTAAGTGTTCTCTTTTTTATTGATTTAACTAGCTGTAAAGTTGTAAAACAAAAAGTAATATATAAAATTAGTTCAAAAAAGGATTTGCTTCTTTTGCATTTTTGGTAAAAAAGCTTTAATAATATAGAATATGAAAGAGATGTTTTTTTAATCGGAGTTTTTGCTTACATTTTGTATTCGTACTAATATCTTTGTTTAAACAAAATGTTTAAGGGGACATACGACCCTTAGAACTTCAAAAAACATCGATTTAATCATAGTCTTTTTTTAAGTAAATTATTGTTGACTAAGCTTCATTGGGCATGTCTAATTGTTACCTATAAGTTTATTATGTATTTTGGAATATAATTTAAATTCTGTGGTGAATTATTTAATAATTCATATGTTAATAATAAACGTGTTTTTTTCACCTTGCGCGCAGGATATCTGTGAAACTATTTAATATTTTTTCTTGAAATTTGCACAGATTATGTAACATATTAGATCCTACAAACTGAACCTAAATTTGTATACCCTCTTTTTTTTTTTTCAAACAGGTGATACCTCAG